>JAJTUV010002610.1:255000-464086 GCA_021653895.1 Mastomys natalensis | reverse complement strand
CTGCATTGATGAATAAATATTTAAGTGAAAATCCATTAAATCTTTTCCATTCTTTGTTGCGGATATCTAAGTTGTTTCAATTTTGTATTAGGAATAAAGCTGCATGAATATAGGGTTGGGATCCAACCAGCCGAAAACCTTCAGCTTACAGTTCCTCCTGCCTGCAGAGTGTTCTAGGACTGAAGCCTAGCAGAATCATCAAAGAGACCAGAGAAACTTTCTCCAGCAACTGATGAAGGCAGATGGAGTGTACCCAGTTAATCATTAGGCATAGCTCAAGGAGTCCTGCAGAGGGGGGGAGAAAGAATGAAGGAAGCAGAGAGTTTGGGGACACCATGAAAACATGCCCACAGAATCAACTGACCAGGATCAGGGAGCCTGTATGGGTCTGACCTAGGTCCTCTGCATATATGCTATGGTTGAGTAGTTTGGTTTTCTTGTGTGATTCCTAATAATGGGAATGGGGACTGGCCCTGACTTTTTTTGCCTATTTGTGGGACCCTTTCCTTCTACCGGGTTGCCTTTTCCAGCCTTGATGTGATGATATGTGCCTAGTGTTCTTGTACCTTGATATGCTGCGTTTGGTTAATGTCCCTGGGAGGGCCTGATCTTTTCTCTGGGGCAATGTAGGGGGATGGATCTGGGGAGAGGGGGTTGGAGAGAGACTGGGAGGGAGGGGAAGAAGGAAAAATTGTGGTCAGGATATTAAAATATGAGATAATAATAATAATAAAAGCTAATTAGTGGTTGTGAGCAAACTACCTGTAATTTTAGCCTTGTTGAGGAAAACCATGTTCAGAAATTTTCCATTAGTCACTGACATGCATCATTAGAAAGGGGTTCTAAAATTAACTTCTTCATTGGTATCGCTGACACATTGGTCATATTATCAAAGAGACAGCTCAGGAAAAGTTATATAGTATATCCTTAGAAGAATGGCAGGGGAAAAGCACTTTTCTTTCATTTGTGGTTCCTAGATTTTATATAAATACACAAAAATCATGGATGTAAATAAGACATGAAAATCAAAGAGAAATTGTTTAGAACAAAAGGGACCAATTGGAAATGGGAGGGGGTGAGAATAGGGAAGGTAGGAGATAAGTGGGATATGATCAACATACAATATACAGTCTTATGAACAAAAAAGTTCTGAAGGCATTTGAAGTCCTGCACTTGCTCTAGAATTCCAGGTATCAGAGGAGACATTTAGACTATGATTATTCCTGAGTATATGTAGTGGTTTGTGATGTGCTTGACCCAAGGAGGAGCACTATTAGGAAGTGTTGCCTTGTTAAAATAGGTGTGGCTTTGCTGGAGGAAGTGAGTCACTGTATAGGTGGGCTTTGAGGGCTCCTAGTGCTCAGGCTCTGCCCAGTGTGAAAGAGTTTCTTTTTGACTGCCTGCAGATCAAGCAGTAGAACTATTAGCTCCTTCTCCATAAGTCTTCATGGATGCTTCCATGCTTCCCATTATGATGATAATGAACAAAACCTCTGAAAGTGTAAGCCAGTCCTGTCCCAGCCTGTTCTGCCCCACATTTGGGGCCATTATGTCCCCGGTTCGAGCTGCAAGAGAGAGAGTGGGATGGAGGGCAAGAGACGCGAAGAATAGAGACAAGACAGAGGGGCCAATCAAGTCTCCTTTTATTGAAAGGAAATCCTGGGTATGTATACGCTTTACCACGTGCCTTGCCACCGTAAACAAGCAGGGGAACACAGCTGAAGGCACTATGCCATGTACCTTGCAGCATGGATACCACGTGCGCCTTGCAGCTGGGGGTACTAAACAGCAAAGCAAGATATGTGAGAAAAACAAGATGTTTATCAGAGTGTACTCAGCTGTTGTGGGCTGTTGAAAACAAGCCTCTTGTCAGAGTATATGGCCTGAGATGGCTGCAAAGATGATAGCTGCTTTCTGCTAGGAGTCAACTCCCAACACAGTCCCAATTAAATTTCTTTATAAGAGTTGTTGTCTTGGTCATGGTGTCTCTTCACAACAGTGAAACCCAAACTGAGATAATATATTTGTCTGATTGTCCACAGAATACATACTTAGGTGACTTCCTTATATTATTACGTGGTTAGACTATGTTACCATATTGAAAGATTCTTGAGAAACTGATGTTGAAGTCAAAATGATTTTTGTTGTTGTTGTTTGGTACATGTTTCTGAAGAATGTCTACCCATCAAAAATCTGACAGGAGCTTGGAATGACTGTCCCCTGAGAGGCTCTGCTAGAGCCGGTCTAATGCAGATTTGGATAATTGCAGCCAACCATTGGACTGAGCCCAGGGACCCCAATGGAAGAGTTAGGGGAAGGACTGAAGGAACTGAAGGGGTTTGCAATCCCATAGGAAGAACAACAATGTCAACTAACTGGACCACCCAGAGTTCTCAGGGATTAAACCACCAACCAAAGAGTACACATGGAGGGCCCCATGGCCCCAGCTGCATATGTAGCAGAGGATGGCCTTGTCCTGTGGAGGTTCAATGATCCAGCATAGGGGAATTCCATCACCAGAGTTTTAGTAGCTCTGGTGTAGCTGCAGAGCTGCCTCTCTAAGAAGCTCTCAGATACTGCTCTCGGTGGCTAGCTGACCCACTGCCAGCAATACTGCCTTGGCGTGAATGAAACCACCTGGAAACCCTGTTAAAAAGGCAGCCACTCCCATTCCTACTAGGCCTCGATTTCTGATCCAGTAGGGGAGAATAGGGCCCCAAAGCTCCATCTAAGGTAGTTCTTCAGATTCTGGTGTTTCCATCACCATTGCTTGCTGGCCCACGCACATCTCCAAGGGAACTGTCACTGATACATATCAGTCTGATTCAGAATGTGCTTAAAGTCTCAAAGTGACCCCTGGGAAACCAAGGCAAGTGTGAAACTCAGTGGTGTACTTGAATATACATGAAGATAAAGCTTGAGGGACAGGGTTTCGTACAGTGAAGAAAAAGTCATGAGGCCATTCCAAGAATGCTGTGGGAACTATTGGATTCTAGTGGTACCTAGAAGAGAGAATCTGAGCCAGCTTCAAGCCATGTGAAGTATGGTGAGAGGCTGGGCTTGTGCAAAAAAAGCAGAAAGCTCCTAGCCAGGGATGGATGAAAAATGATAACAACCATGGACCAAAATTTCTGTAAAGAGGCTGTGACTATGAAAGCTGATTGACTGATTAGAACTTCAAGGATGTAGAGAAATGAGAATGTTACAAAGCCATAGCCAAATTATCTTGGGACATCTTTAATTCTCTTAACAGCCATTTATTGGCCTCCTCTGTAATGTCTTTTGGTAAATCCTTTGGAATGTATGAACAGAACCCTTGTTTCCACTAATCAAAGGGACAAGAATGCTGTAAGATAGGGTCTAAGGCCTAGAGTGCCAAGTCCTGCATGGCCGATGTAGAAGGGTTGGTGTGACACAGTTTCTACCTCTGGACCTTCATGAGTGTTGATGGTTGCTGTGGGTGTGGGGCTTCTTTGCATAATAATGTACATAATTTACTTTACGTTCTGCCCCTGCCCACGGGGAACTCAACAAGGACTAGGGGGCGGGTAGTGAAAGAATGAAGGGACAAGAGACACAAAGAAGGAGAGCAAGTCTAGGGTTCTGAATAAGCTCTCGAATTTTATTATCAGGCGGCAGGTTATAAAGGCATAGCAAAATAGGAAGGTTTGGCAAGGATCATTGCTTAAGGCTATCCCACTATCCTCTTTGCCCAAGACCATCCCACTATTTTAACCAGCTTCTGGGAAATACCAGACGTTCTTGCAATTCCTGGGACCTGAGACCACAAATTCCCTTTCTTGCTCTTGTACTTTAACTGATTAGTCTTTCCAGAACAGCGGGTAATTTCATGGGTTTGGCTACGGCATCTCCTCCCTTTTAACAATTTTTGTGAGGCCAGTGAGTAGCTAGGGATGATCGCATTATGAAGATGAATGGGCATCAGAAGGGGAAGTATTGATCTGACCCTCCAAGTATCTTTTACTGGTATCTTTTAGGGAGGAGAGGTATTTTAGTTTTGTCAGTCTCTGCAGATCTTTTCAGCAGGACATGATCAAGAAAGGAACCGACACCAATCTCTATGCAGTCAGGTTTGCTTCATGCGGGGCTCAGAAGCAGACAATTTGGGTCCTCCCCCTGTGGTACTTAGTCACACACCCCTTGCAGGTGCCCAAGTCAAGGCAGGTGAGCATAAATCTGAGTTTTACGCAGCTCCTCAAGGAGATATATCATTGAAAGGCTCAGCCAGGCCTCTGTCAGCCAGATCAAGTCTATGATAATGTACTTGTAGAAGTTTAGATGCCATGGAGTCAATTTGTTGCTTTATAAAGCCGGTGAGCCTTTTAAAGGCCCAAGGGCCGAAAGCCAAAAGGAGAAGGAGACAGACCACAGGCCCCAGAACGGAAGGGAGAAGGGTGGCGAGCCAAGGAGAGGCAGAAAACCAGTTTTTAAACAACCCCTCTTCTTGATCTCACTGTCTCCTGTGGGTTTCTAACTCCTCTCTAACTTTAGCCATACTATCTCTGACCACCCTGGTGTGGTCAGTGTAAAAACAGCATTCTTCTTTGAGGGCTGCACAAAGTCCCCCTTGCTGAAGGAATCAGCCCTCTGCGATTTTGGAGGACCACTTCAGACAGTGAAATGAGGGATTTTTCCAGATTAATGATGCCAATCTCTAGCTGTTTGATGTCCTTGTCAATGGCCTGTCGAAGTTCTGAGTAGTGCCTATTTGGAAGAACTAGAGAAGTTATGCCATCCCAGCCCCAGCAGCACCGAGGCCAAGGAGGACAGATAAGGTAATGGCTGTTATAACTTCATGCTTTGTCCTAAGCAGGGGATGATCAGCAACAGGGTCCCACTCCTGAGCAAAACCTTCTTCACTATAATAGGCTAAGCTAGGAATCAACTGTACAAGTACGCAAAATACTGTCTTGTTAGTCACTAAATTTCGCATATAAATACAAGGTGTAAGACCATTGCTGCAAGCCCACCAAGTCTCATTTGTGGGATGAAGGTAGAGAGAGGAAGAGGAGGCAGAGGGAATTATCTTATTACAAAGATGAACATGGGTGGAAGGGACCAATACACAATCCCTGGCCAGAGACTGTGCTCAGTGTTAGCTTTGTATCTTGCATAGGGAGGAATCTTGGGTCTTAGTGCCTTCAGAACTCACAGCAATTCCTTCAGAAAAGAGTGGACTAGAATGATAACATAACCAACAGGATTCGGTGAGTTCAGGGCAGGAATGATTTAGTACTAAAAAGGTCCTATTAATGACCTCAGGAATAAAATATCGAGTATCAGGTTTAAAGGTGTCATCAGGAAGGGGAGTAGTGGGGTAAAGGGTAGGAACAAGATTAGAGGGCCGTTTTTGTGGGGGCAAGGGATTTAAGACATGATTTGGTCCAATAGGCACAGTCAGCCCACCAACCCCAGGCGGTTGTATCAACAACTTTATAGTAAACAGTAGGCCTTGTAAAGCCTTAGACACTGAGAATGGTCACTGGTCCATCTACTATTCTTTTTTCCTTGGTCTGTAAATTGGATATGAATTTACATAGAATGTTAGTCCAATCTGGGTTTCCCTGGCTTCTTGTTTTATGATGTGTATAATTAGTAATGACCATGATAAAGTCCCAGGAGGAGGAAGGATGCCAGTACTTATTTGATATTACCGTGGTGTTGGGTCCAGTATCTACAAGTCCTTCAAAAACCTTTCCTCTAATTTTAATTTAAGAAGAGATCTATCTTGGGTAATTTGTTGTCTGTGCTTACAAAGGCAGGTAGATCTCTGAATTCATTTGCCATGTGGAAAATAAATGTACTTGCTGTCTTCTTCTAAGAAATCAATGGGCTAAGGTCATAAAATGCTGATTCCTGGGATAATCAAAAGGGAACCTGGAGTAATTGACTGAATTGATATGCAAATAAAAGACTGGTCATTAGTCTGTAGGAGAGAGCCTCGAACAGAGAACTGTGTGAAGAGGGAACACAGCTCTTTTAGAATTTGTCTAGCAGCATTTCTGACTTTGGAAAACCCAAGATTTTTTTTTCTAGCAGCTTTTCTGACTTTGGTTGGAAAACCCATGTGTTATCCAGAGAGTTTTAGATTTTTTTTTCTAGTAAGAGCTTAGCTGTCTGGAGATCTCTGGGAGAGCTGTTGAGAGCAAAACACAGAGCTTGTACCCATGATTTTTTTTGCTGCTCCCCAACACCCCTTCTTCAGAATTCCCATCCAAGCCAAGGTTTACATGGCACTAGTGCAGAATTTTCCTCTTTGCTGCAACCCACACATCTACCTACCTACTTACCTGATGTACCCACCCAAGTGTTTGGTCTGCTATCACTTTCTTTGTTGATTGGAACTAGGAGAAACCTAAATCTTTGTACCTGGGCTATGGTCATGCAGATTTAGTCTCAGATTCAACCATTTCTTCTAATTTCCCTCATATTAAAACTGTCTCTTCTATTTCTTTGAGGCAAGAGCAGTTTCTTTCATTGACATAGCATAAATCAATCCCAGTAGAAAAAAGACTTTAAGCAAACCATGTATATGGTACCTGTAGACAAGTCTTAAGAGAAAAATAGTGTCATGTGCATCTGAAACTACACTGGAGTTCATTTTGCCTTCCAGAATAGTATTGAAAGACTGATGGGTTGGAGAGAGAGAGATGCCTTTTAATGTGAGGCTGTCTTGACTCTCAGGTACAGGAATGCCATTTGCTCCATATGCCTGTGTATATGGTATCCGTAGCACTTGTCTGGCCAGGGGATAACAGATGTTTGCCTCCCCCTTCTACAAAGTGTCAATGCATCTTGAGTGGGGTTTTGTCATGGTGTGTATTCTACCATGATAGTTCAGAGAAAGTAATTTAGTAGGACATAGTCCCAGAAGAGGTAGGTATGAGCAGGTGAGGGAGGCAGAAATCGAAATAATGCAACATCAAGTATGCTCCACAGAAAGTAACTGGCTGAGTCCAGCAAGTGAGCTCAGGAAAGGGTATGAATAACTTGCACAGGGAACTGTCATGTCTACATACTGATCACTGTCCAGCCTATCAAGAGTTGAGGGTGGCTCCTGGGAGAGGCATATTTGTTGTCTCTTCACAAACAAGTGTGTGTGGGGGGTTCATGTAGCAAGGGCCTTCTTCCCATAAAGGGAAACAAGGAAATCTCTGTGATTTGAGACTCCTGAAATGATAAAGGAATGGAAGAGTCACATGTATGACTCCAACTAGATTTATTAAACTAAACTGTGTTCTACCTTCTTCAAGCTTCATATAACCTTATGGCTCAGCCATTTCTATTTCATCTACTTATATGTTTTCCTCCAATATTATAAATTGTCATTAGGTTATATAAGTATGTGATGGAAATGTAAAATCCAATTGCTAATTCTGCACTCTGGCCGGGAGACTATCTTTGCTTTCCTCTTGCTCTTCAAAAGTGGAAAATTGTGGTTATTGACTCCCAGGGGTTCTCTTTCTTGGTTCAAACCCTCTAGCTCCTTTACCTATTCCATATATGAGAAAAAATTCTTCCAATAATCCTTTGGTTAGCTTACTTGGATATTTAATGATTCATCCAATAGCCTCTGAAAATCGGGCATCTAGATAGGAAATGAGGACTACTGCCAACTTCAGAATTGAGAATTCAATCAAGTGCTTTTTGCTTTATTTTACATATGAGTTAATGGGTCATAATCTGCTGTGTCTGTAAGGCATTGTCAACACTGTTATCCAGTGAAGATGAGAAAGGAAAAAAAAAATAAGAGCTCCTATTTTTAATCTGCATGACAAGGAACAGAAGTCACTAATCTTTCTTCTTTGGGTTCTGGCCTTTACAATAAGTGGGCTTTATCTCATATGCAGACACCAAACCCAGTCACTATTGCTGATGCCAAGAAGTGCTTGCTGACAGGAGCCCGATATAGCTGTCTCCTGAGAGGCTTTACCAGAGCCTGACAAATATAGAGGCAGATGCTCGCAGTCAGCAATTGGACTGAGCATGGGGTCCCCAATGGGGGAATTACAGGACTGAAGGAACTGAAAGGGTTTTCAACCCCATAGGAAGAACAATAATATTAACCAACCAGACCCTCTAGAGCTCCCAGGGACTAAACGACCAACCAAAGAGTCCACATGGAGGGCCCCATGGGGCTCCAGCTGCATATGTAGCAGAGGATGGCCTTATCTGGCATCAATGGGAGGGGAGGCCCTTGGTCCTGTGGAGGCTCGATGCCCCAGCATAGGGATATGCTAGGGCAGTGAGATGGGAGTGGGTGGGTGGGTGGCTGGGTAAGCACCCTCATAGAAGCAGGGGGAGGGATGGGATAAGGGTTTGTGGAGGGAAACTGGAAGGGGGATAACATTGAAATGTAAATAAATAAAATAACCAATACAAAATAAATGAGCAACCATGTACCCTTAATTAAAAAAATACAATAAATAGGCTTCCTCCTTGTTGTGATTGGTTTGTCTCCATAACTGTCAGTTATTGCTTATTAATCCCCATGGTGAAGTATGATATTGTGTTGTTGGCCAGATAAAAATGGATGAAGACAGCCCTCTCTGGGGAAAACATTGAAGTCAAACCTAGAAGAACTTATTATTTATTCAGAATAGTAAACTCAGGATACAGTAGAAGTTGTGGGGACGACTTGTTAGAACACAGGTCCCAGACCTAGAGTTTCTAATGAGCTGAGAAGGACTGCTTCTTTTTCAAAAGACTCAATTTATTTTTATTTTATGAGTATGGGTGTTTTGCCTTCACATATGCATTACATGTATACAGTATCCAAGAAGGTCAAAAGGATTTCAGATCCCCTAGAATTGGAATTACAGATGGTTGTGAGCCATTATGTTGGTGCTGGGAATCAAACCCAGATATTTCAGATAAGTTAAATGTACTTAACTTCTGAGCCATCTCTCATGCCCTAGAATGTCTGTATTTTTGTTTTGTTTTGTTTTAACTTTTTCTCATGTGATAGTGCAGGAAAATTACTCCTTTATTACATTTCCTTCTTTTAATCTGGTACTGTGAGATAGCTTTATTTTTTCTTTTTAAAAAGATGTTTATTTTAATTTTACGAACTAGGGCTTGCTTGTACATATACAGATACCTGTCCAGGCAAGTACCAAGTGCATGCAGTACCCAAAGGAGCCAGAAGAGGACATCAAAACCTTTGAAAGTGGAGATATAGATGGCTGTTAGCTGTCATGTGGGTGCTGGGAATTGAATTCTGGTATTCTAAATGGGCAGTCAGTGCTCTTAAGTTCTGAGCCATCTCCCCAGCCCTGGTACTGTGAGTTTTCATAAGGTTTAAGAGATGGAGAAGATACTTGGTTTACAGCAACACCTTTTTTTTTTCTGGAATTGCATATCACAAAGATAAAATATGTTTCATAGACACAAAATAGTCTCAGGAAAAATGCGAGAACCATATGGGAGGGTTTTTTTTTTTTTTTAATTACATGTGTGTTACTGATTGTCATTGTGTTTTTCACAATAAATTTAATGTGTCAGTTTCTAATAATAGGCTTTCCATAGAAGTTGCCAAAAACCATGTGTTGCAAGGAATCGTATTTTAATTGAAAAGAGCCAGTGATAGTAAAAGAGATAACCTTTTAGTAACCTTTTACATGGATGAATTGGATAATGTTTTATATATTAATTGTAAAAATATCTTAATTATATCTTCAATTTGCTACTCAAAGGATCACAGTAAATTTTATAACATTTTGGTGTGTGTGTGGTGTATGTATGTTTTTGTAGGTATGTACACATATGTGTGGAGGCCAGCGGTTGATGTCAAGTTGCTTCCTTAATTGCCTTCACATTATTTTTAGAGATAGTGTTTTTCTTTGAACTCGGAGCTCACCAACTCAAAAAGCCTAGCTGGTCAGTGAGCTCTAAGGCTCCTCCCGTCTTGACACCCCAGTGCTATGATTTCAGGAAACACATGAACAGGCCTAGTCCCAGGGGTTTTGTTTGTTTGTTTGTTTTGTTTTGTTTTTCTTTTCTGACGGGTCAGTTCAGGGCAGGTAGAGTGCTTGGGGGTGAGTAGCATTGTAGCTTGATGTATGCTTGAGAAGGGTGCTTGTAGAACCTGAGTTCTCTGTTTTCTTACAGAGATGAAGATGGATGGAGGGAACTGGTAACAGCAATTAACAAGCCTGCCTAGTCGTGGAAGGTTCAGAGAAAATAGCAGTTTCAATGGGTATGCTGGGAATGGACCTAGGTTTTCAGCAGAAACTTAACCATATTAAATGGATCATGGGCTACTGCTAGTGTACTTGGAGCACTTGTTGATTACAGTGGGCAGTAGTCCATGTTATTGCATGTGAGAGCCATGTAGTTTTGCTCTGATTAAAGGGTTGGGGCAAGAGAGCAGCACTAGGTGGTGTACAAAGTATTAATCCCTGCTCAGAAGGGTCACATCCAACCAGAGTCCATAGCCAACACCACCTGTGGTCACTTGTTTGACTCTTATGGCCTTACTGGGAAGTATCTTGGACCACAGCTGTGTAAGAGGGTGGAGAACAAGACTTTCAAGACTTTCTCCTCCCCTGTATCTGTTCAACACAACACTGTGGCAAAGACCAAGACAAGTACTAAAGACACAAAGTCTAAGAAACAGCCCTCACTTTGAGGAGTTGATAGTCTAGTGTGGAGAGGACAACTCATAAGCTTCCTTTTTCAACTTCCCATCAGAGCTACTCAGCAGAGTGTGTTTAGGCTGGATTGATTGCAAGGCAAGCTTCTGGAAATTCTATTGTTCTGGTCAGAATATATGTGTCTCCCAAAATTCAGATGAAGAAGCTTAATATCCAGTATAATACCTTTGAAAAGGGGTGGCCTCTGGGAAGAGAGTAGGCCATAGGGCTCTGCCTTGATGATGGGATTGATGCCGTCTGTCTTTCTGCCATGTAAGATACAGTAAGAAGGCACCATCTCTACACAGTAGAGAGTCATCACTAGACACCAAATGTACTGATGTTTTGAATGTTGATTTCCGAGCTTCCAGAACTGTGAATAACGACTTCCTTTCGTTTATACAGTATCCCCTTTAAGGAACAGACCAAGATATCAATTTAAGACACACATCTACCACAATTTAAACACAGAGAGACTAAATTTTTATTTCATATTACTTAATATTGCACAGAAATAAAAATACTAACACTACACAACTGCTACTTAAATGACAATGATTTTCTTGGGTTGACAGTTACATTTTCTAAACAAGATCTTACAAGCACACATAATGTAAAAATGTCTTCAGTTAACACACGCTGTCACATCTCCTCTGGCAAAACATGTCAGGTTGGGCCAGCAAATAAACACATTTTTATGCAAAACTGGAATTTCGATGTTAAGAGTTTAAGAGTTTCCACAGCATCTTTAATTTTGACATTTTGAATACAAATGCATTGTCATGGGCAGTTCTGATGGGTGGGATTCAATACAGGTGTGAACAATGTGCTCTTCAAAAACCACTTTTTTACGTTAGTTATACGCTGAGTAAAGTGTGTTGCATGATTTGATTTTTATCATACATGAGGTCACATAATATAGTAGGAAGGCAACCCTGGGTTCTTGGCCAAACTATAAATCAATATTCAAGCCACCCAGACAAACCATACTCTCTTTGGAGCTCATCTGCCACATTTGTATAAAAAGAAAAATGATTTTGGAGGAAAGGGTAAAGATTTGGTTTAACACTCTCCCAACTTCCGTCTAGCAAAATTTAATTAGATTGAGTGAAGGGCATTTAAATTTAAAATGGAGAATTGTGTGAAATAAATCACAGTCATATTTCACTTTTTTTGAGATAGGGTCTCACTGTGCAGCGTTGCCTGGTCTAGAAATTGGTATGCAGACCAGGCTGGCCTTAAACTCAGAGATCCACCAGCCTCCTGAGTGCTAAAAAGTAAAGGTGTGTGCCACCATTCTGACTTTATGTTTCACTTTTGAACCACACATATTAATACCGTCTTACATCTCCATAGAAACAATACTCTCCCTGAATCCATTTTTATCTCTAACATTAGGAATTTCTATTGGAACTTTTTTTTTTTTATTTAGAGTTACAGAAGTACAACCCTACCCCTACCTACACTCTATAATTTGGCAATTTAAGTTATAACTTAATTCTGTCTATGGCAGCAGTATCACTTTTTTAAAAATTTATTTATTTTTGTTTTAGGTGTAAGAGTGTTTTGCTTTCATGTACGTCTGTGCACCACTTGTGTGACTGCACAAAGGCCAGAAGAGGATGTGGGATTCCTTGGAACTGAAGTTACAGCTGGATGTGAGCCACCAAGTGGGTTCTGGGAACTGGACCCAAGACCATTGCAAGAGCAGCAAGTGCTCTTAAGTGCAGAGCTATCTCTTTAGCTCAGCAGAATTTTTACTAATCTTTTATGAAATGAAAGAATCATATGTAATCAGAGACCCTGTAAATGCTCATGGCTGGCCAAGTAGGAAATGACAGCCTTTTTATCTTTCCTAAGGACTTTTTTTTGCTTCTGTGAAATATAACTCTGTCTGAAAGACTCATCTAGAACAGACTGCTGAAGGGGCTGCTTTCGAAATCGAGGAAAATGAACTGTAACTGGAAGCAAAACAAAACTGAAGCCTAAAATTTGGCAAGAAAGAGAACTTAATGAATTCATAATGAAAGAGCAGGATGCGGGCGATGAACAGGGTGCTCTTAGTCACCCGTTCTGTGCTTGGTGTTTCTTACAAAAATCACTTTGTGAGGAGGGGCCCCAGAAACCACAGCTCTCCTGAGCCTTGCAACTTTACTGCCCATTGTCTTGTCTTGGCATTGATTGGCCAGTCATTAGGTCAGAGCATGGGAAATCAGAGAGAGGAAACTAGAAGGAATTAAATTTTTTTTTTTTGAGGATTTGTCATTCAAAGAGAGAAAACGAATTAGTTATAACTTCTTTCTCAGCGTTGCAAAGAGATGGTTTTCACAACTGCAAGAGTACCAAAGAAAGCTCCTCTGGGGTCAGAGGGCAGAGGTTGGGAGCAAATTCCTTGGAATGTAAAACCAGGCAGCTTGGGAGACTCTCCCTGCCTTAGGAAGGGCAAGTGCCCCTGAATTTCACATAGGGCACAAGAGCTTGGGGTTCTCTCTGCTTTAGCTCTTGCTAGAGTCTTCTCTGAGCACAGGCCTCCTCTTAGGTGTCAGTGCGCAAAATTGCCTCTTAATCCTAACTTGCTTCCGACTAATTCATCTTCAAAGCCAAAAGAAGAGCCCGAGGCTCCTTTTCTCATGCATAGGGGCACCAAGAGGGCCTCCATCCTAGCCAGGTATCCCTGTCAACACACCACCAGGATTAGAGTCCCAAGGGCCTTTCCTTAGCATTTGCCACCCCTCCCTCAGCTCAGCATTCCAGGGGACGCCCCCCATGCCTTCCCGCGGTTACTGGAGGCCAGTCAGGTCACAGAAGTCAGTGCCCTGGCTCAGGAAGCTTCCTGCTGAGCCCTTGGGGGATTCGCAGCCAGCAGCTGGGACGCAGGGCGGGGCGGGTCTCAGAGAGCCAGCCGGCCAAGGCGAGCACTATTCCTGTCGCTGTGAGCTACCGGCATGTTATGTGCAGCGCCCAATCACGCTCCCAATCCTCTAAGCTGACCTGCGCTCCCCCCAGTGCCACAGGCTTTGATTTGGTCGTTCTCTTAGAACAAGCTCACCCACAGCCCCCTAGCCAGTTGTCCTCGGACTGCGCGAGTGTCTACGGAGCAGCAACGACTGGGAGTTCAGAGCCACCACCCTGCCTTCCCGGGGCACTCACAATAGGGCCACATCCACGCATCTGGCCTTTTGGAGATTCAGTACCCTCGACCTCTCCAGGTGATGGTGCGCGGCCACCGCCGCCCCTGGTGTGCAAGTGTGGGCTCCCCAAATTGTGTAGGGGAGGCGGCTTTGGGCAACGCTCTGTCATGCTCACCAACAGCTGAAACCAAGTCTAGCAATACCGAGAAGACTCCGAAATCCACACCCTCTGCTACTAGAGGCTTCTGGAGATTGTCTCTACATCTTACGTTGTCTGAGAGGGGCACGGAGCAACCGCCAAATCTGGATGAAGGAACCCTAGGTTTTAAGCTGAGCAGGCAAAAATCAGCCTTTTCTAGGGCTCAGCAGCTGGACAGCGGAGGTGGGGGTTCCGTGTCACGGGATGCCTCCAGCCGCGCCTGGCAGGCTCCATCCTAGCTTCCCGCCTTGGGCATCATGAGTTACTTCCTGTCTTACTGCAAAGCCCATGGCAGCTCGCTTCTCACTGGCTACCAGACCCTACGCGCTGAGGGCTTTTTGTGCGACGTGACACTGGAGGCCGAGGGCAGTGAGTTCCCAGCGCACAGGTCACTTCTGGCGTGCTCCAGCGACTACTTCAGGGCCCTGTTCAAGAGTCACACTCAGGAATCGCGGGCTCGCGTAATTCACCTGCATGTGCCTTCAGCGACCGGCCTACAGCGTCTGTTGGACTTCATCTACACTGCCTGGCTGCCCCTCTCCATGGACACTGTGGAGGACACTCTGGAGACTGCTAGCTACCTGCAAGTCACCGAGGCCTTGGGACTGTGTGCCCACTACTTAGAACGCCAACTTGCCCCAGAGAATTGTTGCTTCACTGCCAATGTGGCAGCTCGCTTTGGCCTGGCCCGCACCCTAGGTGCGGCGGAGAGCTGTATTGTACGCCACCTGGGGGAGCTGTTACTGATGGGCACTGGCCCCTCGGGGCTGCTGGAACTCAATCCTATATCAATGAAAGCTGTGCTGGGTGCCCCCGACGTGGCACGGGTGACCGAGACACGGCTGCTGGGCCTGGCACTAGCCTGGCTGCAGCAGGAGCCCACAGCCCAGCGCCTGGCACATAGTTCAACACTGCTTGGATGCATCCGCTTTGGCCTGGTGCCTACTGAAGTGCTGCGGCGCATGTACTCGGGCTCTGGTCTTACATTACCTACTAGGATCAAGAGCCTCATCATCCAGGCCCTCAATTACCACACAGCCCCCTCCAGCCAGCCGCTTCTGCAGGGAGAACAGACTAGTGTCCGGAGTCCCCAGACCCGTATCTTGTTAGTTGGTGGTCTCAGAGCTAGGGAGACTGTAACTGAGGAAATTATGGTCCTACCAGAGGTAGTTCGGAATCGGCACCCTGCACCTGAACCAGAGGAAGAGGAGGGAGAGGAGGAAGAAGAGATGGAGGAGGAGAAGGAGTGGCAGCTCACCCAGGATGTGGTGTCCTTCGATGTGTACAACCACAGCTGGCACAGCTTGACACAGCTGCCCACACCACTGCTAGGCCACAGTGTATGTACCACTGGCAACTTCCTATTTGTCCTTGGAGGGGAGAGCCTTTCTGGCAGCCCATCTAGTTCCCTGGCTGATGGCTCAAGGTCAGTCACAGCCTTAGTGCACCGCTATGACCCGCGCTTCCACACTTGGACACAGGTGCCTGCTATGCGAGAAGCAAGGGCCTACTTCTGGTGTGGTGTAGTAGGCGAGAGTCTCCTGGCTGTTGGAGGCCTGGGCACCTGTGGTGAGGCATTGGCCTCAGTGGAGATGTATGACCTGCGCAGGGACCGCTGGATGGCAGCTGGAGAGCTACCTCAGGCAGTACATGGTCACGCAGGTGCTGTCGGGGACCATGGTGTTGTGTACATCTCCGGGGGCAAGGCAGGGAGAGGTGAAGGAGGCACAAGTAGCCTCCGGGATATGTACTCCCTTAGCCCCGGAGAGCGAGTGTGGAGCAAGAGGGCACCCATGGGCACAGCTCGCTATGGGCACTACCTTGCGGTGCTGCGAGGTGCAGTGTTTGCCTTTTTGGGGAGATATGAGCCCTTCTCTGAGATTGAACGCTATGACCCCAGCACAGACCAGTGGACTCGGTTGCGGTCGCTACCCTATGACCGCTTCTGCTATGGACTTGCTGTGGTAGAAGAGACAGTGCTGCTGCTGGGTGGTCTCAAGTGGCAGGACTCACGGCAGGTGCCAACCCGTAACGTAGTGGGCTATGACCTTGACCTGGACCGTTGGGAAGATATAGGCTGTGTGCTGCCCTGGGCATGGAGTGGCCTTCAGTGTGCAGTGCTGCAGCTGCCAGAGGGTGGGGAGGAGACAAGGGAGGGAGAGGCTGGAGAGGTGCCAGGTTTAGTGCTGGATTGAACAGGTGAGTCCAGTCTTCAGAGGATCTCAGAGAAAGCTGTTCTTGACCTTGCCTGAAGAGCAATGCTTTTTTCCCCTAAGAGGACTCTGATAGAGCAGTTCTGAAGGGTAAGGAGGCAAACAAGGCCCTGGCCAAAGAATAACTATTCCCCTTCAACTGCAAATGTCTGCCAGGAATGGGCAAATGCAAAGATATGAGCCAGCTTTTAGTTAACTGAAGAGTTTTCAGAAAGACAGACTCATCCTGGCCTAGAGGTGGAATTTGAAAATAAAATACGACCTTATTTCTCGCCCTAAAGTATTTTTCAAGTACCTGTGAATATTTTCACATCTCCCATCCAAAGAACATACAACTAGTTACACACAAACCACAGAAAACTGTTGGCTACAATAGCTGTAATAATAGTCCCAGAAGACAGAATTGGATGAAATTGTGAAGGTTTTGTGTGTGTGTGTATGCATACACACACCTTCATTAAACAGTACAGAATAGTTGTACTGAGAAAAATGGTATTTATGGTGCAGAGCCATGGTTCTAGTTCTGCTTTGACAGTTTCGTATCGACATGGAACTAAGAAGGAAGAAAAAAAAAAAAAACAGAAAAAGCATTTTGAGAACCTACTCTTGGTTAATAATTTTTCTGTCCTGTCCTCATTTGCATTTACACTGGCAGCTTATTAGTTTAGGTATATTTCATTTAGCCACAATATACTACATTTGTAAGAAGAAAATTCACTTACTTTTGGTGATTTCACTCTTAGTTCCCCAAAGGCTCATAGACAAGGAAGGAGGAGGTGAAGTTTAAGGTTAGGTCAGGTCAGTGGGAAGCTAGCTCGAGGTTTCAAGGTTTCAGGGGAGACCTTGAGAAACTCTGAACGGGTGTTACTTCTGGCTTGTGCTATCAGTGAGGTGGCAAAGTGAGAACTTGTAACTGGGGTTGTGGTAGTGAGGTGGCTGTATGATTAGGTCACAGAGAAATGTGGTAAGCCCTTTGCGTGAATAAAGTAGGTGCTATGTAGGGAATTCATTAAGAGCTGAATTTCTTTGACTGTAGTTTACAGCGCTGCCTCTCTCCTAGATTTGAAACTAATGCAATAGATATATAGTGTCAAAAGGTCTCTTTCATGCTAAGCTAGCCTTATAACTCACCAGTCTTATAAAGTTCATTAGTTTAAATGTTTTTTTAACCAGTAAAATAACAGCTGACTTTACAAAAGTAGAAGCTGCTTACTAGCAACAGAGCTAGTCTTCCCACCAACTGCCTGTTGTTTGCAGGCTCTTTGTCCACTATATATGTGACACATCCATCATGTACAAATAGTTTTAAGTGAGGATACACATTGGTCTAGTAAACATCAATATGCCTAAACAACTGGAACAAGCACACTTCATTTTATGACAAGAGGGGTTTTGTTTGTTTGTTCTTTCTCTCTCTTTCCTTTACATATACAAAATCCCACAAATTTAATGTGCGTCAATAACCATGCAGTAAATAAATGTTTTTTACAAATAGGGTTTTCTAAATGATAAAAATATTACACTGGACCCACAATTCCATACAAACATTAATGCATGTATTTCATCCATTTTGACTAAATATAGGATTACTGAAAATGTGCTGTAGAAAGGCCACTCTCCTGTACAGTTGTGCAAAGTCTGCAAAACGATAGTGATTTAATGTGATTTCAAAAGCAAAGAAAAAAATCCCGCTGTGTAGTTTTTACTTTCTTCTCTACAGCAAAAATATTCACTGGCATATATCTGAACTCTTAGAGATGTAAATACATTCACTGAGCTGTACAGGCAACAGGATAAAGCTGATCAAAAGTAGATTTTAGGATATAGAAGAGTAAAGGAGGGTCTTTTCCTCCTGAAAAAACAGCAAATTGTGACTTGTATATTATGCAGCCACACACTAAAAAGCAGCAAGTCACTCTCATGCTGTGGTCACTTTCCAAAACTAGACACATAGAAATGGCAATATGTGAAGAGGACTTTTTCATAGACTCCACCCACTCTATAAACAGTTCAGGACTCTAGGAAAACCTCTAAGTGCTTGATCTCAGGCCACTCAATGTAATAACTCCCTGAATGACTGCCATCCTCTGCTCCTTAGTAGAGAAATCCATTAACGTTTTTCAACATTGTTTTCTCTACTGTAACTTCTTTCTGCCACGACTAAGTGCATTTCACTACCTTGCCTGATGTATAATTACAGAGGTTTAGTTACAGACCAAGGAAAAGTTGGAAACTGCCTGGAAAATGGACTCATTTCAGTGTATACCTTGTCATTTAAGAGTTAAGAGTTCAAAAAACACGAGTTTGGGCTGAAATTGTATGTGTGTGTGTGTGTGTGTGTGTGTGTGTGTGTGTAGCTGTTAGCTGCCTTTCTGGGTGAGTTAAGTCTGTTTTAAAAAAATCCATTCTTAAATTCTTCTGTACACAATCAGCATTTCATCACTACAAAAATAAAGGAAGATTTAAACCAAGAAAATAAAGCAGCTCTATCTTCAATTTTGGTCTTAGTTACAAAAACATCTTACAAAGCTTTGCCCTGATACACCATGCAGTGTTCTCATAGATTTGGAATAGTACCTCCATTAACCAGTTAGCACAAGTTAATAGACTGTTAAGACAGATATTAGACACTGAACTTTTCTTATGCTCATGCTTTTCTAGTTTGCTTAACTCTTTTATACGCACCTACATTTCATAAAAATAAAACTACAGCATTAAACTTTGTGCAATGTTTAAGAAAATTCTTAGAACATTTTAATAAATATAAAAAGGTTTAAATTCTTTCCCACCCACAAGGATGTCTGCACCTGAAAAAATTGTGATTTACGGTTGAAGTCTCATTTATATAAAATTAACTTAAAGGGAGAAGAGATGACCTCAGATAGAAAAACTGCCTTTTTGTGGTTTTTCTACTTGAAGATCACCTGTTTTCAGAATTGTCTGCAAAAGTTAATTTAAGTCATTAAAGATAGTTGATTTTGCACATGGTAAACATAAGCTGAGCACTGACTGCATATAAAACATACAAATGCTCTTTAAAGACAGTGGTAATGTGACCATGTATGCTTTGTTTCATATAGTTTGGTAACATTAAAGTATAGCTTGTCAAGTATCCAACACACTGATAAAAAAAACTACCTTATGTACTTATTCAGAGTACCAGCAGGTACTAGATGGCCTCGAGTCAGAATGCACTTACACATGTGTCTCAATGTATGAGTGAGTATGTGTTAGAGAGGAAGTGAGAACATCTACTTCAGAAGAAATACTTAGTGGGTCATTTGAGGTGGTGTTTTGACAGATATCCAAGAAAAGGTCGAGGTACATCTGCTTCCATTGTTGGAATTCTTTAGATGTCAAGTCTGGATTGTCTAGGACTTTATCAATAATGGCTACTTCCCCTTCTCTGGCCTGAAAAGCAAAAGAATTTAATGGTTAAGATGTGGAAGAAATTTTATCAAAACTTAAAACAAGTTAATGTGCCAATAAATTCAGCAGCCTCTGAGAAACGAACTTGTAGTTATTTAGACTAAAATCATAGTGTATCTTTTTTCTAACACAGTGGTATGTCTTGAATTGCTTGAATGTGATTTACTTTGTACTCTTCGCCCTTCCTATTTGCCATCTCTGATTATGGAAACCTTCATGTTTTAAGGAAACCTTCCTCAACCTGTAAGATACAGCTTATAAGTCTCCCATTTCTTCAAGACTCTTCCTTAAACACTCAAAGAGTTATTTTTGTCATGTCTGTGTTAACATCTTACCCTTGCCATCAAGTGTCTATCTCTTGAGTTACTCTGGAACATGTCCTGCCTCTCCTTCTTCATGGTTAACTTCTCATGCTCCAGTGAGAGAAAACAGGGTCCCTGTTACTGCAAATATAGAATACTTGCCCCGTGACCATTAAGAATCCCTTCCCATAGCACAGAGGCCCTAAAATGAACAAAACCTTTCCCTTTATATTGGAGGTTGGGATTCAGCTGATGAGTAAGCATCACTTTGGTATAACTCTCAAAAGCACAACTATCAACTGTAGAAGAGAATTTCTTCCGTGGAAGGTAAAATAGAGAAAGGGTTAAAACACTTTGAGAAAACCATTCTTTTCTTTTATGGATCTAACAAAGGGCTAAGAGAATCCTAGAAACCTTCTGCAGGAGAAAAAAAAGCACAGCAGTCTGCCAGAGTCAGGAGGGAAAGAAGACAATAACACGTGTAAGAAGTGGTTTTTGGCCAGTGAGGAGACAAGATACTAAATCGGTATGGGACTGATGATTCTGGCAGTTGGTGGGATCTGAGAGCTATTCTTGGGCACGTTAAATTGTTCTTCTGTAATGGAAGATTTTATATCCTATTACTTTTCCAGGTTCCAAAATATAGGGCTCTGTAGCTCCCCATCATTTTCTAACCATCAAAGGGCATTTCTTTTTAGTGTTTCCTTATCTTTCTTTATCCTAGAAGAGCAGATGAGTCTAACAGCATGATATATTAGGTGACTCATTGATCCTTCTTGAACTCAACATTTACAGTGGCATTTCATTGTCATAGGACAAAAATATCATAGGGTACTTACAGAGCATAAAAGACAGGAAGAGAGATCAGGAGAAGAGGAAGTAGGATGGTAAAGGAAAAAGAAGAGGAGAGAGAGGGGGATGGAGGGAGGTTTCGGGAGGGAGGAAACACAAGAACCAGGTATTTAAGATATTCACATATGGCAAAGAGGTGAGGGACATAAAATAAACTCAGTATTTCTGCAGACTGTCTCATATTGCTTTGTTTTGACATTTTTGTTATGTTGTCTTTTGCTTATATATTTTGGATTCAGATTTTGTGTTTCTGTGTGTTTCTTATTTCTTTGTTTTTAACAGAGAGAAACAAATGTTGTGGAGTTGGGTGGGGGAGTATCTGGGAAGAGTTGGAAAAGAGGAAAAGCATGCTCACAATAAGTTATATGAAAAAATTTCAACAAAAGAAGGCAAAAACAAATTAAGATAGAAAGCTAAGGATATCTTTTGAATACAATTGGTCAACAGAATTACTCTTATGACTATTATAGCTCCCACCACTGATAGAATTGTAGCATTAGCTACCAGTCCATTAACAGTTCCATGGATTCAGATAGCATCTGTACATAACTGATGCTGAATCCTTGGCTGTTATTACCTGAAGACATTTCAAATCATTGTTTTTTTTCTGTTGTATTCATTTACTTAGTACTCATCTCTATTCCAAAACTACATTTTTTTTCAGGATGCTAAAACACTTTTCATAGGAGTCCTTTGACATTTCGTATTTTGGAATTACTGTGCTCTACCTTCTGTATGACAGTTCTTGTTTGTTTTGTTTTTGTTTTCACTTTTTGTGTGGTACAGGACCTGTTCAAGGCACTTGTAATATAGGTCCTTTCCTCTCTTGCCTCATTCACATAGTAGAGAATCTCCTGAATCAACCTCCTTCAACTTCTGCCTCTCTGTTCCCCTGTCCTTACCACTTGCTTCCCAATCTAGGTGTGGCACAGGAAGAATGAAAACAGTGTTAAGCACTTACAAAAGTATATAATGGGAAGGTAAGGTGTGCATTAGGAACTGATAATGCAAACAGAACAGTTATGCCATCTCTACATGGAACATGATGACTCTAGCTTCACCTCACATGTTGTAGTTTATTCACAACACACTTCAAGCCCTTTTAACATTTAACATGCACATTGTGGGCCTTTAATAGCTTTTATAATTATACACAGTGAACTTCTCTTAGGAAATCAAAACAAAAACTAAAACAAAACAAAACAAAAAAACAACAAACTGAGGAGTAACACCAATCCTGCATGCTTTTTTTAAACGAAGAAGTCTTAAGCACACCCTGATTTCTCCTAAAACTAAGTCATGTAACGTTTAGTCTTTGTGTCTTAGGACTTCAATGAAGACCTGACAGGATTCCCTTCTAATCACTCTGCTGTGCGTTCTTCCTAGTTACCCTTCCCTTCCTATAGCTCCCTGTTTTGTACCACTCAGCCTCTAGTATCTGGAAATCTAGTTTCAGTCCAAGAATAAATCGCCCCAAAGGAATTTATATGTCTGTTTCATATCTTACCTTTAAAGTGCTTTTAAGAATTCTCAGCCTGTGCAGTTTCTCATTCATCACAGGATCATTACACCGTTTTATGAACGATAGTTTGTATTCCATCTTGGTTGAAATGCGATGTTCTCCTAGTGGTGACAGATTGGCTTCCTCCAGTGCCCTGTATAAATCTTGCAAGGAGTTTCCTAACTTTTCTTCCCTATTTTCATCTGAGAGACAGGGGAGTGGGAGCGGGGTAAAGAATGAGAAGGGAGGGAAAGAGACAGATATGCAGTTTAATAAAAATTATTTTTGTGGTTTAAAAAATTTAAAAATTGGATTATCTGAAATATAGTCTAATGAATGATTAGGAAAATAGTCTAATACTTAAATATCTCTCAGAAATAAAACAAAGCAAACAAAATGCCTCACAGATTCTAGTTATATGGGATTATATAATTATGGACAGCCAATTAATTTAGAAGGATTAAATAGGATTTGATTCAACGAATAGCCTATTGAGAGAAAAATAATCACATATCTTGAATTCAAAGAATTAAAGTATAATATGTACATAACATGAAAATGCTGCTTCATATCATCTAGTATTTGAAGACAACAATTAAACACAGAAATGCTATTTAATAGAGTTCTCCTGGTTAATTAATACTGAATGATTTTCATTTTTTTTAGATTTCATAAGATGGAATGGTATTTGTTGGCATTTTTGATTATGACTGTCATTAGCTAGTAGACTTTTAGATTTCATGTGACTGCTATAGCAATGCCTAGTACATCATGTGACTGCTATAGCAATGCCTAGTACATCATCAATACAGTAACTGATCAGAAGTTATCATCAAAAATGGTGTCTTTGATTTTCAAGCAGGGGCTCACTGTGTAGGCTAGGGTGGCCTGCAATTCATTATGTAGCCCAGACTGCACCCTGCAACTCATGAGGTTGGCCTCAAATTCATGGTAATCGTTTTGCCCCTGTCTCCCAAGTGCTGGGATTACAAGTATGTATATAAGCCACCATGCTCAGCAATAATAATGTTTTAAATTAAATTAAAATGAATCACATGGATATATTTGTAAGCAAATATAAGGACATTTCTGACACATACTAACAGAATTTATAACATTTAGAAAAACTATTAAGAAAATACTTTACTTAAAATTTTTGAGGAAAATTAAGACAGTTATAAGTATGGATTTTTGATCTAGATGATCAGATGAAAGTCTTATTTTATTTTAAAATTGTATGAATAATGATGTTAAATCAATTAGAAACATATCAGTTTGTCATAAATATAAGAATAAATGAACTAGATTCTTCTTTGGGTAGCAGTAGGGTCTTATATGAGGAACACTTCTTAAACTGGTCCAAGTCATAACTATAGAATGATATTCATTCCACCATCAATCATGCAATATTAAGCGTTCAGATAAAGTTTTAAAAGTAGATTCCCTAATTAATAACAATACTAGTGAACATTAATTTGTGCCAGACAGTAGGGTAAATGTCTAACATTCATGATTTCATTTGATCTTCACCATGATACTAAGAAATCTTCAATTTATATCAGGGGAGGTCTTTGCTCAAGGTCATAATCTCATATAAATGAGGAAATTAGAACTTAATTATTTAAAGTATGCACTTAATTAGAGATACCAATTAGTGTGAGACTCTCTTAAAATGCATCATTCTAAACATGCTTTGCATGCAATCTTTTAATAGAAATTACTGCACTTTCCACAGAAAAGGTTTCCAATTGGATACAAACTATACACAGAATGTAAGACTTTAATAAGTTGAACTACACAGAAATATTTCTGCATGCTCATAATCTGGCAAAGAAGATGAATGTCAGAGATAGAACACTTAAGGGTTATACCCATGATTTATGTCAACTATGGACACCATGCTCTAAGCATGTTTTAAAAGACTACAGCTAAAACTGCCCCCAAAGTCTAAAATAACACCTTAATTTTTAAGGATTCACTTTTAGGATTAAAAAGCTGTTTTGTTCTGTATTTAACTTTTTGCTCTTCTACCGAGGTTAGTAGCTGAGAATAGCTATGATCATTTTTTTTCACTAGAAAATCCCTTATCATCTATCAGCAATGCTATCAGTGTGTTCTATAATAAATTTTAACGCCTTAACATCTCTCTCTTAAAATATGAAAATTCATTTAAATAAAATCTTTTAAAAATTCTCTGTTGGTTCATCCTTGAACTATTTTCAGTACATCGAGGAGTTTGATGGATGGGTGGATGCAAGCCTATGAAGAGTGGATTTTCAAGTTACAAGCAAGATAGATCCATTATGGAGAAGTTCAAATGAGGATGCCTAGGAAGAAGGAAGGCACAAAAAATAGTCACTTATGGTCACTAAATGGAGTTGTACAAATAAGGACACATTTGAACAGAATAATTCCATTTCATAAAATCACAATACAGGAAAGGGCACTGGGGAATTATTTAGTAATTATTCTATTTGCCTCAAGGCAAGATTGCATGTAAAGACAGATGTAATTTTTGAAAGTAGGGGTTTGGGTACCAGTAAGAAGCCTAACTGATGGGAATTATAGTAGTTAAGGTATCAGGTGGCATAATGTACTATTACTTTTTCAGTTCTAGAAAGAAGGTAAAAGAAAAAAGGATTTAAATTATAGTTTTAGAATTTAAGGAGGATAGACTTATTTTCACACTGAATTTTTTAAAGAGAAATCTTTCTCATATTACCTAATACTGTAGGGCATATATATCTTGTTACATTTTGACCTAATCTGTTTTCTTTCTCTATGTCTTTTGTGTCTCTGTCTCCTCACTTCTCTGCTGGGAATTAAATGAAGGGTCTTGTACATACTAGGCAAATATCCTATCATTGAACTATATCTCAAGCCAGGCCCTTTACCTTAACTTTTAACATCGTGGAATACTGCAGAAACTTTAATTTTTATACAATATCAATGAAATTTTACTTTAAGAAGACTAAGCAAAGATTAAATATAAAAATGCAAGTAACTATGTAAAAACAAAAAGTCTCCCCTGTTCCCTTCTTAACATTATTTGAGGGAAAAAGCATCCAACCAAAGACAACATAATTCTACATGGAATTTGGTTTGACAGTTGTACAAAAAGCCAAGCATGGGTCTATCTGGGCAGCACGTCTGAACAAGGAATCACAATGACACAGACCATGAAAACATTTTGAAGTATAGCAGTTGGATGGTGTGGCTCCTACCAGAGATAAGAATGTCCCCCCTTAGTCTTCTATACACCATACACATATGCAACACTGTACAAGACACAGTAGTGGAATGAGTAAGGACGAGGGACTGAGAAACCAGGCTACCACAAAATGTCACCAATGATTTAACATTCTAAGACTACACAAAGAGTCCTTTTATTTGCAAAAGAAGGGAGTGAGGGGCTGAGTCACATTATAAATCTGATTCACTGTGCTCAACAGTCAAAACAACACAGAACTCAACATTCAAGACAAAAACAGACCTTTATTTTCTTTTTTAGTTTTCAATTGGTTTTCTTGATTTTTCCCAGATGAATCTCAATTAAGTCTATAGGGCTACTGTTGCAACTGCAAACATGAAAGCACCTTTATTTTCTTCTCTCTTTGCCCTCTTCCTCTTCGTCTCCTTCACATTTCCCTTCAGGGTCCTCTCTCTTCTCAAACTTTGCTTTTTCTTCTCTTAGAAGAAGCTTGCTTTGGAAGATGAGGCAAACACTTGGTGAGGCCTGCTTCCCAACTGAATTTCTTTCAGTGTGGCAGTTCAGCCATTGGAACACTGGCTAAAACCCAGCTCATTTGCAATTTGAGTGAATGTTTCTGAAAATTGGCAAAGTGTAGACCACATTCAAATAAAAGGACATATATAGGAACCTTCTGTGATTCCCACTGAGGATGTGTAGCACTGGTGAAATGACATTTTAATTGGCGCCTAATTTATTCACAAAAGCTGGAACTATGAAGGAATAAAACTTTCCCCAAATCATATTTACATTTGTAGCATAAAAATTAGGTTTGTGTCAGATCACACATTAAAAAAAATCCATTCTATTAAAGCAAAGGGCACTTATAAAGTCCCCTTTCTTATATGAAATTTCATTGACTGGTGGATTTGAAGGTCAAAATTAAGTTAATTAATTTGCATTCCATGCCAAGAGATGATCATTTGTGGCTGTGTCATACTTGGCAGGAGTGAAAAAACTCCCCTTTGGTGTAATTCATATATTAGGAATCTAGGAACATGGTGAGCAACACAATAATTTATTGGTTCTCTGCAGGCTGCATAGGGTCACCAGGTAGTTAAAAACATAAAGAAAAGCTCGAACAAAAATTTAGCTAATAAAAAAATACCAGTTTGTTGCAATGTCTTGAAAGTACTTATGAGCAGATTATAATGTATTTCTCAATTGCTCCAAAATTTTTGGTTAGTGAATTCTATGCATTTAGGTTCAGTAGTTTCTAAACATTTTTTTTGACTGTTCACCCATACAGGCTAAAACACTTGTGTTGTTCATAGTTCATACACATTTAGTAGTCTATCAGTATATGCTATAAATATATACAAGAAAGAAACCGAAAAAGATGAGATAAAAAACTCAAGGAGAAAGTCCCATTATTTTCTTCTTGTATGTTAATAGATTCTCCTTCAAACATCTATACTCTGACTTCTATAAGGGGAATTTGTGGCACTGACATTTGCATTTCCCATTGTCTATCTACCATAATGCCTCACAGACTCTCAAAAAATTCAAATGGAGTGATATTTTACTTATAAATAACACACTCCAAAGATACCCCATTAGGTGACTGAGTAATTACTGAAAAGTAATTGTATAATACTGTTCAAGTTTCTTTGGTAGAAACTAAAGACAATGAAATTTCACTCTTGCCTTCTGATTTCCCTGCCACTGTAGTGGCATTGTTAAAGCAGAGTCAAAGAAGAAAACAACACAAAGAAATATATCAACTGGGCTCTGCAAACAACAATGGAAATGGATTCTTGGTACATGTTTTGGAAGAGAATTATATTCTTTTAAAAATTGGACAAGAATGTCCTTGTGGAAACAGCTTTTCTTTCTACAACACAGCTGTGTAATGAGCACAGAAGGTTGGAAAGGTTAAATTACAGATGATAGAGAAGGCTAGACATAGTACTATTAGTCATCAGTCAGTTCTGAGTGGCATTTGTTCTTATACAACCAGAAAGCACTTTGCGGCTTCTAGGCTAATCATATCAAGTATGCAGAATGCTATTTTTGTCCCAAAGGGCAATTGTCATTTGCATTGAGACCACAGGACTATTTTTATGAATACTAATTTACTATCTTGTCACAGAGAACAACTTATTTATATGTAAGGTCACAGACTTTTAGTGGATTTAATATCTTTGTAAGTTTTATATTAAAGGTGATTAAATAACCTCAGGTTTATACTATAACTTGAATTGTTTTATAGTTTAAAACACTAGCTACTTTAATCCAGGCCTTTATATCAAACAATTTGCTATGTCTAGTTTTGTAGAACATTGGAGAAGGGGAAGGCAGCCTGTTGTATTAGAAAATATTTTACAAATTAGCTTTTAGTTTTTTTCCTTTGCAGCCAATTAGTTATTTAATAATTTAAAACCAGTTATTCTCTTTCAGGCAAAATAAGACTTAAACATTATCATTAAGGCAATTGTTTTTCAGAAGGAAAAAATTAATTTTAATAAGTAAAATCCCTTTCTTTAAAGAGGACCAAGCAATTGGATATACCTACATTGCTAAGGTTTTCTTTTCTTTTTAGATCAGGTAAATCCTGTACTTATAAATTAAGTATGTCCAGTGGCTGTCACTGTCAATTCTTTTACAACGGTAAAGCTTACTTCCATAGGCTGTGATGAAAATAGGTAAAGCTAAAGCGTATTCTACAGATTTTTCTTTTGAGTACTTCTGCCAAATTCAGTAGTTTAATAAGAACTATATGACAGTGGTTGTCTTTTCAGGGTATGATAGTTTTTTTTTTTTTTTTTTTCTAGTGATGCACAGTTCAAATGTGAGAAGACTGGCAGCCCTAGTGCTGCTTTACTAACCCTAAAAAGGGGCGGCTCTTTGAGAGGGAAACAGAAATGATTGAAAAGATCCAGATTTACCCACATAAGTTAGAAAATGTAACCGATAAAAGTGGAAATCTAAGGCAGAAATTTATAATAGGGACAGCTTCAAAGCCAAACTAAGGGATTTTATTTGAAAATTAATACACAGTCACCACACTCATTGAGGAAACCCCCCTAAAATTCTTCAGATCATAAAGTTTTACTAGGATTTCAACAGGGAGCATGACCCAATAGAATTTCATTAATATTAAATGCCAACAAAATCAATATGACTGATTTCTATATACCAAGAACTACCACTCTTTAGATATACTTAAAACACATGGAAATGGTTAGAGCACAGAGGCAATTCTAAGGCAGATCAATGTGATTTTTATTCACAACACAAATTTCATTTGTGAGAAAGAAGCATAGATTTTTTTCATTAGAAAGATATTTGCTATCAAGCATACTTAGCAAATTATTTAGCTTTCTAAAAAGATCTGGTACCAACTGGTAATATTTTTATTTTTAAGCAATTTATATTTTTACAGGTATTCATATTATGCAATACCACACACTGCAGCAACAGGAAGAAAAACATTTCATAATACAATATTAAATTATTTTTCACCACACAGTATGAAATATCCATTAATTAGCATTAAAATCATTACAGTGTATCTTACCCAACTAAAGGAAATTTCACATCTACCACAGAAGAAAAATAAGCAATATTGAGCCACAGGGGACCCAGATACATATTATTATTAAATTATATCTGAAGCTAGTTTGAAAGACATCCAGACAAAATACTTTTTCAAATATGGAAAACCACAGCCTATATATTGGAATATTTTACAGAAAAACAATAGCTCATTCCAGCTTATGAGGCAACGTCACTTCTATGTAAGTGCCAAGGAAAAGGAGAAAGTTAGGATTTTTTGCTGAGGAATCTAATAAAGCCTGGCATGAGAAATTTCCTTCATTAGTGTCACTGAAAGTAGTCTGCCTTACACCTGAATATGCTTTAATAATAGAATAAACATATTGAGTTTCAGAGCAGGGTGTGTACACCTTGCCTTAATAGATTACACTTAATTTAGTACAATACAGCATGTCAAATTTTAAAAATGCAAATACACTTAACACAGAATTTGCTTCCGCTGCTTTGCCTTAACCATTAAGAGTCTTGCCTTGTCACCAAGAGTCCATTAAACAGATAGGATTTTCTAATTATTGGTGCTGATCCCTCTCTTCCTGATGTCAGGAGAACACAACTGAGGTGTCGCCACAGAGCCCTTCCCCAGGCAAGACCCTTTACCCTCTGTTCTCTCATCAAAAGGGCAGTTTTCGGCTATTGTGTTCCATCTTGATTGGCTTTGATCTTATGCTAGTCCCACTGTCGAAAGCTCGAATTCTTCTTAAGAGTGGCCTGCCCCTCTTAATATCCCTTTACGAAGGCCCCAAATCCACAACACTTGATGATCTAAGCTTTTTACAAGTCTGTTTTCTGTTATAAACAGCAAGGACGAGGCCATTTTAGTTGCTTGCAAGAGGTTGATGTTGAGTCTGGCCGTGCCGACTCTCTTCCATCTAAATTCTCTAAACATTAGCTTATCAATCTGTGATTCCAATGGGTTGAGTGCCAACAGAAGTGGATCCGATTTGGCATGGAGAGGTTCTACCAACCTCTCGCAGTGTATTAGCCTAATATAATAAAGCAGTGATACAATATGATGAAAGACCTGCGAGTGCCATTATTCCAAAGCACATCAGTATTTGTATTAGAAATACCATCATGCAGTACCCATGAAGAGAAAATAGAAAAAAATATGTCTAGAATTGCATATGGTTTTAATACTATAATGTCTTTCTGTTGGCATGCAAGTCTACTTGGTCATAAATGGGACCAATTTTGATTTAGTTTGGAATGTCAAGCTTCCAATTATATACAATAACAAACAGACAAATCTTTTCCCACCTCTAACTTGTACACACACATCTATAGTTTGAATCAGAAAAGTTGGCTATTCTCCACACAGATGCAAAACCATCAGTCTTTTTAAAAAAAAAAAAAAAAACGAAATGGATTTCTATGTGTTTCCTCATTTTTACTCAGTCAGAAGGTATGAAGAAGGGTTTTCTGGTCTTTTGACCGGAAGGTTGTCTTACTACCTTGACACAAATGCTACTGTCTTGACTGAGAGGAAGTAGCCTAGCTAGCATTGTTTCTGATGAGGAGGCCTCACAGTAAATGACACAAAGTGAAAAGAAATGAAAAGCTACAACAATAAGCATGACAAAAAGATGATTTCATATCTGAGCATTAGCCACACACCAAGGAGTTTAAAACTGGGAGAGAATAATGTTTTTGAATGATTGCAAAAGTTCAGATAAACTCTAGTCTCTTTTTGTTCATTTTATTTTATATCTTCAGAATCCAAATATTGTCAGCACGCACACAGCAGCAATGTTTGTCATCTGTAGCATTAGGTCGAGTTTTATCTGCTGTATCATGTCAGTGTTTTTAGTTATATCCCCAGAACAAACAAAGGGAGAGAAAGATGAGAGAAAGCATCCTGTCTATTGCTACATCCTGTAGAAAATGGGAAGGGGGAAAAACTGATATATAGAAAAAAAAGAAAATGAAACAGAATATATTTCAATAACCAGAAGGAACAATTATCACATCATGCTATGTGCAGAAAGGGAGATGAGAACTAAGTAATTTTTCTATGTAGGTCAAGTGAAATAACATGTTATTACACATGTTTTAGTCTTACATGTTTTAATCTTACATGTATAATCTTTAAAAGATTCTAATTCCAGAAACCTATTTCTAGGTTTCCTATCACTGTTTAATAAGTACTGTCTGGTATAGGCTTTCAGGCTGGAAAATCAGAGGCAATCTAACCTGGGGTATAAAGTCATATCTCAACTTAAACTGTCCTTAATTTTCTATATAATTATTTTGTAAGTTTTTTGGACATATTCATCATTTCCTTATAGAAATAATATTACATGAAGAAATAATATTACATGAATGTTTTCATTTGTAGCATATCCCCTAATGCATACTTAATCCATACTAACAGAACTAGAGCCTGGTAATCAGGTGGGTTTAATTACACTTACAATACTGTTTCTATAAGACTACTGAATTTTTATACAAGAGATTGAAAAATATCTCCTCAGTTTAGACAAGATTATGGGGAAAATCACTATTTCAAAATGGTAGGAGTTCATTACCATTCTGCTAATTTCCGAAGAAAGAAAACCACCCAAAGAAAAGGTATACCCCAACTATTTGTAGTAAGTTACACTGCCCAAGAAACTCTTTAAAAATGGAGGGTTTATTAAAACCCCAAAATTTTCCTAAGCGGTACTCCCACCCTATTTGGACAGGTTTTTTGAAACGGAATCTTGGAATTTGCACTTTTATACAAGTGGGGGTCTCTTCTATCCTGCAATTTTGGATTCTTTTTCCGAACAGTTGGATGGCAAAGGCTAACCTTTGGTAGAGTTGTTTGAAGTTTTACATGATAATCCTGTATATACAATAAGTTTTCTAAGTCATTGCCTTTGAGGTGGGAGATTTTAAATTAGCTTTTTATTGCAGTCCTTCCTTTCAGTGGAACAGAATCATTTCCACTAAAAAATTCAAGAGTTTTGCTGAAGAAATGTGTTGGAAATATCTTTGGTCTCCTAAATTAAAAATGAAAAAGGGAATTTATAAACTTCTTGAATAAATTTTCGATTGCAAAATTTTTTATGTTGAGTAAAAATAATGCCCATTTACTTTTAAAGGCAATAGAACAACACAAGATATTCCTAGACTCAGGCCCAATTGAACCAATTGTTTTGTTGGAAATCTTGGAAATTTAAACAAAAAGCCTGGCCTTTTAAGGTCAACCACAGGTAAAGGCACAAAGGGCTAAAGGGCATGCCAACACAAATTAACATCACCAAACAAAAACCCCCAACCCACTTCAAAGGAGACACCTTATAAAATTTCTAATTTTTTGACTTTTGGAAAACACTGTGGTCGACTCTGAGAACCAAAGCACTTTAAAATGGGGGAAAAAGGGATCAAGATGGGTTAGAGACAAAAGAGAAAGGGGGGCCCCCAGTTTGGGCCCCGGGACCGCCCCCTCGCAATTGTTTTTATTTTTTACTTGGTATTTTTGTTGAGACCCCAAAACAAAGGGGAGGGGGGGCCGGTTTTTAAAAATTTTCCACCTCTTTTTGGGAACCCTTTTTTCCCTTTTTCCCCAGCTTCCTTTAAAAGCCCCTTTTAAAAACGGGCCCCTTTTGCCCCCAATTTCCTTATTGAAATTTTGATTTTACCATTTTGGGGTTTTAACCTTGGGAAACCTTTTCCCTTTTTTCTGGGGAAAAAACAGAAGAGTGGATCTGAGGAAAAAGGGATTTTTGGGGGCCCCGAAATTTAAAAAAGGGAATAGGGAGGGGAAACGAGGCAAAATTTTTAATTTATGAAAAAAAGAAAAATTAATTTTAAAAAACCATAAATTGTTTTTTTCCCCCCCCTTAATCATCCATTTAACCAAATTTTTAGATACTTCAAAGTTGAATAATGAAAGATGGCTTAGAAAAATTAAGGGCTACCTTTTAATTTTTTCCAACAAAAAAATTTTTTTTAAATATTTAAAATAAACAAAAATTGTCTTTTAAAAAACTCTTTTTTTCCCCTGAATTTTTTTCCTTCAGAAGTATTTGGTGATGTTATTTCCTACCCCCTTAAGGTTGCTTTTGTGAAGATTTTATAACAAAAAAATATTTTTTTTAAAAAAAAATTTTTTGAACCCCTTTAAAATTTTTTAGCTGCAAAGGGGTTAAAGCAGTAAATTTGGCTATTTTGGGGAGTGATGAACACACAAAAAGGAAAAAAAACCCAAAACACCCCCTTTCTAGAGAAGGATAATGTATTTTTTTAAATTTTTTAAAAAAAGAAATTTTTTAAATTTTTTCCCAATTCTTTTTTATGTTTTTTTATCAACAAAGGTTCATTAGATAAATTGAAAAGGTTTGGGGGGTGAAAATTTCCCCCTTATTGATAGAACAAAACCAATTTTTTGGTAAAAAAAGTGAGCCAAAACCCCAACACTTTATCCTGCCCATCACTTTTGTTTTCATTTTTTGGCTTTGCCAAAGTGAAAAAAAAATTGGGAATTTGACTATTTTTTATTTTTTAAAATTTTTTTTTTACCCTGGTTTTGTCCGGAACTCCGCTCCTGGGGTAGACGGGGGCTGGGCCACAAATTTTCCAAAGATCTACCTGTCCCGGGGGCCTGAAAAAAAACCACCACCCCCTGGCTTAATTTTTTTTTTTTAAATCATTTTTTTTAAAAAAGTTTCTTTTTCCCCCCTTCCAATTTCCTACTATTTCCCCGGTCTTTTTTGGCCTTTTTAAGCCCTAAAAAGGCCTTTGAAAGGCTTTTTTTTCCTTTTGACCTAAATTTTATTTCACTTAAGTTTTTCAGGTGGTAAAAAATGTTTCTAAAGCCCTGATTATTTTTTCCATCTCAGAACTATTTGAAAATGACCATTCCTTTTGACTGAATTTCCCCCCAAATTTCCCCAAATTGCAGTAGGATAAGCCCCTAAGATAAGGGGGGGAACCGAGGTACTAAAAAAAAAATGATAAAATTTCTTCTTTTTATTCCCCCTTTTGACCAATTTGCTGAGAAAAATTTTGAACTCCCCCAAATTTTTAAAAAAAAGCTGGGGGAATCATAGCTTTCCTACCCATCTTCATTAGTGGGGGGTTCGGGTGGCAAAAATTCCCTTTAAATTATTCCCCAAAATTTTAAGTCTAAAAACAAATAATTTTTTTTTGTGTTTTTCAAAACCCCAACAACAATAACTTTCCGAAAATTTTAAAAATAGAAAAAACCCGGGGTTAATTTAAAACCCCTTCCCCCTTTAAATCATTTTTGGGGCACAAAAAGTTTTGTTCCAGGGGCCTTTTCAGGGATGGTAAATGTGTTTTCCCCCCTCTGAGTTTCCCCCCCTCAGCCCCCAACCTCACTTTATGCTTTTTTTAATTTTAAAATTTTAAACTACCCCCCAAAGTTTTCCCCCATGGGGGTGGAAAAAAATTTATTTATTTTTAAAAAAATTGCTTCAGTTTCAAATTCTTTTAAAAAGTCATCCAAGGAGAAAAAAAGGGTGGCAGGGGGAAGGAAGGCACTTAAACCCCTGAAGTTAGTGAAAAATCTTTTTTTTTTTTTCCCAAAAAAACATAAGGGGGTTGGTTGTGGGGACAGCAGAAAAAAATTTTGTAGGAGGGGAAAGAAAAAATTAAAACTCATCCCTCTTAAAAAATTCTAAAGATTACCTTTCCCTTTCAAACTTATACTCCCTTTAAAATTAAAATTTTAAGAAAGGAAAATTTTTTTTTTACTGTTTTTAAAAGAGGGGAATATATTGATTTTAAAATCTTTCAACAACTCCAAAATTTTTAAGGGGCTTTTTTAAAAACCTCCTTGGCACCCCAGTCAAAACTTTGGGGGTAAAATTTCCCCTTCATTAACAACCTGGCAAGGAATAAGCTGCTTTGGGGGCACTGAAAATTGATTTCATGGACCACCCAAAAAAAATTTTTTTCCGCAAAAAAAAATCCAAGAAACCCCAAAAATTAAAAAAACACATCTTTAAAATCAAAAATATTTTTTTTTAAACTTCAAATCTGTTAATATAGTAAAAACATTTTCATACTTATTTTCAATTTTCATAATTATTAAAATAAACCCCCCTTTTTTTAAAAAATTTTAGTTTCCCCCAAAACACACTTTTTCCCCTTATTTTTATTGATAATATTTTGTCCCTTTTTCCCCAATGAAAAAAATTTAAAAAACCAGGGGAAAACTGTAGGTATAAGAAATTTATTACATGGAAAAATTTTAATTTTAAAGAACAACTTTCATTTAATTAAAAACCCCTGATTAAAATGAGAATTTTCATTTTAAAACCCCCCCCTGTTTAAAAAATTTTAAATTTTTTTTATTTTTTTATACCAGCAAACTCCCCCAGTATTTGGGATAGAAAAGTCCGGAAAACTGGCAACCCTATGGGAGTTTTCCCTTTTTAAATTATTCCCATTAAATGTTTTTCATTTCCCTTTTTTGGAAAATTTTTTGTATAGAGCTGCTCTTTAAAAGAAAATTAAAGTTAATTTAAAATTTTACAAAGATGCTGCCCTCTTTTGATCTTAGGGGAAAAAAAATGGGGTGGCTTTATAGCTAAAATTTATAAAAGGGTTTTCCCCAATTTTTTTAACTTTTTATTTTAAAAATTGTTTAATTTTCCCCTCACCCGAAATAATTTACAGAAAATTGGGGACTAAAAAAAACCCCCCTTAACGGGTTGAGTTTTCCTTTTTTAAAAATTTCAAATCTTTAAATTTCCCCAGAAGGTTCTCCTGAACTTAAAATGAAATTTTAAAAATGAAACACAAAGAATTTTAAATTTTTAATACATTTTTCTTACTGTTTTTAAATTTTCAATTTTTTTTATGATTTTGGGGTTACATTTTTGTAAACATATTTCAAAAAAAAAGAATTTTTAAAAATTTCACGATTTAAAAATTTTTTATAAAATTAAGATTTTTTAAAAAAAAAAGACTATTTCCCCTTCACTAGAAAAAAAAAAAACCCTTTTTAGGTAAAAAAGGGGGTAAGTTTTCAAAGTTTTTTTTTATTGTTTTGGGGACAAAAAAAGGGGGGAAAAATTTGGGGGTTCCCCCCAACTTAAAATTTAAAACCCCTTTAACCATTTTTTTGATTATTTTTGTTTGTGGGGAAGGGGGACAGAAAAACCAATTTTTTTACTTTGGCCCCTTTTCCCCCAAAAGAAACCCCTGACGTGGCTTTTTTATTTTTTTCTGGGGTTTTATGTTTTAAAAGCTTTTTATTTTTATCTAAAAAAAAAGAACAAAACAAAGGTTTTAAAAAAATTTTCTTTCCCCATTTTAATATAAAAATACTATCCCAAATGTATGTATGTCCCCCATTTCCCCTTATACCCTTTTTATGAACACATTGTAAAACACCCCGGATTTTTATATGGTTGAAAAGTTAGTTCTTCAAACCCCCTTTTTAAAAAAATTTTAATTTTGGATTTATCATAAATTTTTTACATAAACCCCCCCTTAAAGGGGTTCCATGAATAAAAATTAAACCCCAATTCCCCAAAAACAATTAAAACTCTTTTTTTGGGGGTTAAAGGGACAAAAACCCCAAAAGCATTTTCAATTTGGGGGATTTTGAAGCAAATTTAAAAAAAACCACAAACAAAATTAAAAAGAAGCTTCAAAACCAAAAAAAGTAGTGTATCAATCACATGTGCTTTTTTAACATTAGGAAGGCTGAAAAATTTTTTAAATTTTAAATTTTAAACCCTCCCCCAATTTTGACAAAGCAGAGTAAAAACCATGAATAGACATAAAACCAGAACCTAGCCAAAAAAAAAAAAAAAAAATTTGTCTTGATAACTTTTTTTTCTTTCCTTATTGTATATCTTTAGTAAACCCTTTTAGAGAGCCCAAAATTTTTTTTTCCCCTTTTTTTTGGAAAACCCAAAAAAAAACCTTTTTTCAAAAGTAAATTTTAGCAACTTTTCTTTAAAAAAAAAAATTTTAAAATTTTTAATTATAGAAGGCCTTGCCAACCAAAAATTTTTTTTTTACCATTTTACAATGTTTTTTTGATCTTTAGTATTAGGGAAATTTGGTTTTTCCCCATGGTTGATAAAAATTTAAATCCGGGGGGGAAAAACACTAAAAACCCCGGGGCACCCCATAAAAAAAATCTAAAATCAAACCCCATTTTTCTAGATTTAGCAGGCCCAAAAATCTTGAAGTTCAATTTTAAAACTAAAACCTTTTCCTTTTCGGAAAATTTGCTAAAAAACCAAACCCCAAAAAGGGAGTTACAGAAACCCAAACATTTGGGGTTCACAAGATCCCCAAAAAAAACCTTTTTTTTGGTTTGGGCAAATTTTTCTAAAACCTTCAACCTTTGATTTTAAAAGCAAAGGTTTTTCTGAAACTTTTTTGGGCTAGGGTAATGGTAAAAAAAATAAAAATCCTGCCCATTTTAATTCTAAAGACTTTGTTCCCTTGGCAAAATTTCCTTTGTGATGATTCCTTGAGAATTCCCTTCACACCTTAATATGTGCCTTATGGGCTTCCCCTTTTAATTTGGTTAAAAACTCTTGTCCCCCCTGTTATATGCTTTGAGTTTGGTGTATGTATCTGTTATTGGAAATTATTTAAATTTCAAATTTTTTTATGAATTTTCCCATTTTTGACCCACTTACGGCTACCTGGCAGGCTTTTTTAATCCATGCTACAATACAAAATTCCCCCTAGGGGCATGCCCTAAGCATACATTTATCTGTTAAATTCTCTTTTTTCCTACTTGTGATATTCAATTACAGGTTAGTTTTATCTCCAAAAATAAATGGAAAATTTTTTCATAGAAGGGAAGAACCAAAACTTTAAATTTTAAATATTTGACCATTTTTCCCGAAATGGTCTCTTAAACAAAATATTCTTCTTATATCAATTATCTACTTTGCCAACAGAGGGGTCTTTCTGATACATTTTCCTGAAATACATTATTTCTCATTGAAATCTACTGAAACCCCATGTTTTTTAAGATATAATTTTAAACCGCAATTATGGCATGCTAGGTATTTCAGAATTTAGTTCCAACACAATTTTTTTCATATTTTCTACTTGTCTAACCCCCCTTCAAATTTTCTTTTAATTATTTTTTGGTTTTATTCTGTGGTTCTATGTTTTTGATAATATTTTTCAAATTATTTTTTAATTATGGTCCCTGTATTTTTTGTGTTATGTATTTGTTAATGCTTGTTGGGGTTTCAAGCTTCAGATCCCCCTGGAGAGGCATTTATAGCTCCCAATATTGGGGTTTTTCCAAGAAAACCTGAACTCAGGTTTTCCTCTCCAAACCCGTAAAACCTCTCACATTCTTAACACGACCATCTCCCAGCCCCCCAATTTTTAATTTTTTCAAACCACATAAAATATTACCCTTCCCTTTCTTTCCCTTTAGGTGAAATCATCACCTTAAATGTGACCCCTTTTAAATTATACAGATTTAAGAGCTCCCGGAGCTTTTCACATTCTTTCACCAAAATAAAGTATTATTAAGTGCTCTTTGAAAGAACACTTGGGACACTATACTATTTTTATTGGAATGGTTTTATTCTTCCCTTTTTAGATTAAAAAATTTCTTTGTTTTTAAGGCTAAATTTTTTTAAACCTTACAGAGAAAGAACTTTAGGACCCAGGGGGGGTGCCTCCAAAAATATTACTTTTTTTTTAAATCACCAAATGTTTTATTATAATATTAAAGGCCAGGGGGTACAAGTTGTAAAATTAAGAACAAAATTTAAAGAACTGCTTCCCAATTTTTTTAACCTCATTACAATTTCCCAACTAAAATTTAAAAAAAATATACTTTAAAATTTTTTTAAATTTTTAAATTATATGGGCAGAAGGGAATTTTGGGGAAAAAAAGAGTTTTGAAAATCACAAGGGGTTTTTTTCTGGCCCCCTTCCAGTCAAGAAGAATGCTGAGGCCTTTACGTAAAAGATAAAAATAAACCACTACTAAAGGGTTTTTCCTTGAAAGGCCAATGGTCCAATTTATTTTATGCGTTAAATTTAATTTCCCAAAATAGAAAAGGAGAGAAGGCAAATAAGATCAATCCCGCCATTAAAATAATCTGAAAACAGTCCTTCCCTTTTTTTGACAAAAGTTTGGATTAAAACAGGAAATACCTAATTTACATTACGCCTTGGGGGGTTTGTAGATAGGCAAATGCTTGATAAGGGTAGGTTTTTGTTTTGTCAAAATTGGCCTTAACAAATTTGAGTGGCTGCTTTAAATTAATGCTTTTATAAAAACAGGAAAAAATAGGTATCATTGTAATAACCTTTTATTATTATAACAAATTTAAATGTCAAATTATAAACTTATTTATATCTAATTTCCCCAAACTATTAAAAATGTTACAAAGATAGTCAATTTCCACTTCAAATGTTTGGGCAATTTAACTTATCCTTTTTTACTTTTCAGTTTCGATAGTAAAAGACATGCTTTTAGAAAATTGGTTTTAAAGTCTAAAGTTTCAATTTAATCTACATTATCAGTTTTTCAATTCTTAATAAGATTCTTTTTCTTATAAAAACCATGCTAAATTACACAGTTTTTTTCCAAAAACTTCAATATTTTTTAATTAAGGCTTTAATTAAAAGACAAAAGAAAATTAGAATTCTTTTTTTTTTTTACTTTTTTAATTTTTTTAAGATTTTTTTTTTAAAAATAATGGGGGGGTACTTGAATTTTTGCTTTTTGCAACAGGAAAGAATAAATGCTTAAAAAACTTTTTCCTAATTTAAACTACAGAGATGGCTGAGTGGCCCAATAGTGGAAAATTAAACTGTCTCCAAAAGGTATATTTGCTTCCAAACCTTTTAACAGAAGACTCAATTCTCCTTTTACTCTCGTTAAAGGGAAAACTCTTCGTTAAATGTGGGAAACCTTCCACTTATGTACAATATCCCCCATATATCCCAACAATGTGTAAAAATAATAAAAAAAAAATAAATCTTTAAGAAAAAAAACATAAGAATTAGAATTCTATATTCCTTGTTTAAAGAATTCATAAGTACTTGATTAAGCTTAATGGGTCATTTAAACACTTTCATTTAATTGGGTTATAAAGTCAACCTGAATTTTTGGGCTACTGGGGGTAATGCACAATTAATGTCGAAAAGCCCTTCAATTTAGACAAACTTTGATTTTTTAAAAACCCTAAGGCAAAAGTTGAATAAAAGTTTTGTCAAGAAATATTAATAATAGCAACTTTCTAACTGCAAAAACAATCATGACAGGAAAACTTGGGAACTTCTTTTTCTTTTTCACATCATAAAAATAATCCCAGATTCCCTTCTATTCTTTAGCCATAAATTAATTCGCCTTAAGGAAAAAATTTCATCAATTTTAATGCCCTACATTCCACTAAAAATATTTTAAAACCTGGTTAAAGGACCTTATCGATATCGGTGATCTTAATGTGCTAAAAGTTAGTTCTGAATATCACAATGGAATTCCTTACCCTCTTCAAAAAACTGAAACAGATTTTAAAACATAAACAGAATAACTCTAAGGTAAACATTTAGACAATAAATCATTTGGGTATTTTGGATGTCAATTCCATTACAGGGTTGGGAGGAGGTCTTTTATTAAAACAAAGAAAAAAGAAAGTTCCATTTTATGAACTCTTCCTAAATATAATAGGGGAAGTGCAAAGTTTTTTTCAGAACATTTAAAAGTAGAATTTTTTTTTAATTTTGCTTTTTTGATCACCAGCAATTAATCAGAAATCAGATTCTGGAAATGTAAAACTTTCTTTCCCAAAATATACACAATTATATACATATAAATGTATACATAAATAATATTTTTTAAAGTATTTTATTTAATATTTTTTTTATTCTGGGGGTCTATGACAAAAAATAATCCAATATGTTTTATATCCTGTTGATACATGCTTAGGGACTAGGCAAAAAATGTTTTTAAAAGGCTAAATCAAGCTTACAAATTTTTACTTTTAACCATCAGGTAAGCTAGATTTATTATTCATTTGGAAAAACATAAATGGCTATATTATGCAAGGCAGCTTAGAGAAGAAGTACGTGCCATCAAAGCTGGCATCAGTCTCTTTATTAACCCCAAAGTACTGGAAACCCTTTAAAAAATGAGACCAATCACTTTACTTAGGCAAATAAAATTGTGTACCTTTCCCCTACTATGCTCCTCAACTTCCAAAACTATCTTAATTCTTTTTTTCCATAGATAAGACAATTAAAACAATTCGCTTTTTCCCTTTTCCCTTTTAAATCTAATTTTGGGCTAGGTTTAGTTTCAAAAAGAATATAAAAACTCAAAGTCTTAGTTTTGTAAATACAAGGAAAACTTTTAAAAATTTTTAAAAGTTAATTTTTTTTTTGACAAAAAAACTCTGAAATCCTAAAAAATCAAATAAGGCTCAAAAATAATTTTTCCAGAATAAAATGTTTGTGGAGGCTTTTTGGGGACAATTTGTAGAAATTTTGGCAGGAATTTGACATTGGGTCCGGAAACAAAATAAGCACGGCAGGAAGTAGGCCAAATGTCCAGCTGAGGAAAGTGTTCTTTATCTTAGAGGGGTTTTTGTTAAGACCCGAATACAATAATCACGGCCCTTTCATCTATTTTGTTTTTCCTTACCTATCCTTCTTTGCTTTGTTTGTTCCTTACCCATCTTTTTTTAAAAATGACTTAGGACGACCCAATCTTTGTATTACCTAGAATGAAATAAAAGAAACAGGGAAAAAAATAAACCTGTTTCCCGCCTCAGAACGGCGGGGCAGCACAATTGTTTTTTCTAATTGTCCTTTTTCTTTTTAATTTCTCCCCCTCGCGGGGAGAGCATTTGACATTACTGACTGGCTTGGTCAAAAGGCCTTTCTTTTTTGTGGGGAGGGTGGATAAAAACTGTCTTAGAATTCTTAAATTTGATTGTGACAAAAATTAAATTATTTGTAGTTAAATATAGAAAGACATACTTCAATATTAACCCAACCAAAAAACAACAAATTAACGAACCTTTCATTATTATAAAAACATTTGCAATGGACTCTGTTTTTAAAACGGGAGAGAAAAAACTGATAGAAACACACCAAAAAGGATACATCCGCTGATTTAAAAGCAGCATTCAAAGTAAATTAAAGCGTTATTTCACTTAAATTATTCAAAATTTGTATTGTTTTAAATTTTTGGGAAAACTGTAAACCCTTTTCCTCCCCTTCAATGCGAGGCATGGTCCTAATTAAGTTAAAAAAAAGCATTTCATAAGCCCCCAGTCCTCAAATGCAAAATCTAGAGAGACTTCCCAGCAACTAAAAGGTAAAAAGACAATAATTCAACGCGAGGGAGAGGGCTTATTGTCAATTTGTTTAAACATTAAATTAAAAAACCGCAAATTCCCAAAGCTGTCCTTTTCTTTTTAGGGAAAAAAGCATTACATGCCGAGTTAATAATTAAAGGACAATGAAAAAATAGCAGAAAAGCCAAGGGAAGAAAAATAAAAACTAAATTTTTAGGGGATACTAAAATCATAAGTTAATTTTCTCTCACTAAGAACACAGGGTGCATGCTTTTAAAACATTTTATTACAAAATCATAGAACAGACTCCTTGATAAATAGGGTAAAAAAACCCACAAATTTAAGCAAAATTTGAAAAGAAAAGACATATAAGCCATGGATGACAAAATTTGGAAGATATAAAAATAGACTTAGGACCTCATGCAAATATATTCTGTGGTGATTTATCCAAAGACAAAAGCACAAAAAAACATTAGACTTAAAATTCCCGGATAGATTTTAAATGGGGAAAAAATTAAAAAACCCCCCCTTTAAAAAAAGGAAAAGTTAAAATATTTTTTTTTTGTTTAAGATGGTTTAAATAAAATTTTAAAATTATGAAGCAGTTTCTAATAAAAACAAAAAATTTATCAATAACCTAAAATAATATATTTACTTTATTTGGTTATCCCTTTTGATTTGGGTAAATAATCAGAACAGCTGAGCAACCAGAAAGCTTATTTCTAACCCCATGACTTTTAAGGGGTGAGCTAAACCAAAAATAGAAAATTAAGGTAAACTCACCTCCGTCTTGCAAATTTGCACAAATTAAAAATTAAAATGAGAACAGACTACATTGGCTATTTCTCTAAGACCATTTTTTTGAAAAATGTTTGCCCTGCATATGGACAAAATTATTGGTACAAAAGAAGAAATTTGCTATATTTTTGAATTATTTCGTGTTTCCTTTTACAAAAAAATGCAAATTTTTGTTGGAGTCAGACAATTAATGAAAGAAATCTGTTTTTTGGGATATGTGAAAAAAAAACCTATTGAAGGAGGGGGGCACAAGTTAGAGCTAATGGATCATTTATTTTTACAGTAAAAGGAGAATTACAGATAAAATTTAGTTTACATATCATAAAATTAGATCAGACATTGAAATGTTATAGAATTAAAGATTGGGAAAAATTAAATTAATAGTAAATTTATGAAGGACAACTTTGCTACATACTAAATTATATTAAAATTTCTGTGAAATAATTCAATACTTTATTTTATTGGCATACCTAAATCTTGTGTTGGTATCAGAAATACATTCACAGAAAACGCATCTGCAGGGAAAAAAAATTCTAGGAGTTTGAAATATGAAGCTTAAACATTAAATATTATTATAACACTAAAACCTTCCTCCCATTAAAGAGAATTTCAGAATATAATTGATTGTGTGTGCGTGTGTGTGTGTTTGTGTGTGTGTGGTGTTTGTGTGTGGTGTGTTGTGTTGTGAGGAGAGAGAGAGAGAGAGAGAGAGAGGGAGAGAAATATTGCTACCTTGGCATAGTGGGTAGAAGGCGGGAAAGAAATGTGAACCACTAGATGTGGGTTCTCTTGGAACTGAACTTGGGTGCTCTGGAGAAGCAGCAGGTTCTCTTAGTCATTATCACCTTTTAAGAAACTTATACAGTTCTTAAGAACAAATCTTAGACTCTTCCCTGGTTTTTTTATCCAGAGCTTTGCAATAAGCTGACAGTATTAGAAAAATCTTCAAAAAGAAAAAAAAAAAAATTAAGCCTGAAAGAACTTCTGGAATTGAATTTGGGTAAACAAAGAAAAGTGGGCTGATTTAAAAGGGGGGTTTTCTGTACAACAGCTAGAAACTACTCCCAGGGAGAACCCCTAAAAAATTTTAAGTCATAAACTGGATAAAATGAAAATGCTTTATTAATGTGGAAAAATGAAAAGAAGCAACATTTGACTGAACTGAATTATCTATTTTGGCAAAAATTAAATCATGCTTGCCCTTAGCTATGGAAATGATAGGCTTCATTCGTTATGTGAGTTTAAATTTTACTGGTACATCTTCTGCTGGGACCCCTGTAGTATGTAGAATCTTTTTTTCCATTTAAAAAACTGGTTTTAAAAAACTTGGAAACACCAAAGGGAAATTTTTTCCGGGCGAAGAGGACCACCTGGGTATTACTAAACTACAAGAGTATTAATTTAATACTTCTCCCAAACTAATAAAAATGGAACTAGGGATAAATGGCTTTTTTAGGAAGACCCAAAGGCTTAAAACCAAGCACACATTTAAATTTGAGTTGCCCCTTCCTAAGCTTTTGGATTTTGGGAAACCAATAGCCAAAGAGGTGTTAAAAGATCTGTTTCTAAATGGTTTATGAAAGACTTAAACATTTATAAGTCACTAATTTGAAATTTATTAATTTGAAAAGGGATTATACAGAAGAGATTATTTTCCCCAAAAAAAAACCTTTTCAACGTGACTAAAAAAAGGTGCATGGTGCAAAAGAGCTGTAATTCTAGTTCCCAACATCCCAGCAAAAATAGGGAAATTTAAACAATTGAAAATTTCCCGTCTTTAAGTAATGTCTAAAATAAATAGATAAAACAATGTTTTGGTTTTGGGGTTCAGTCAAAATGGTTAATAATTCTTTTTATCAGTAAGGAAAAAGTGGGCTGGTGTGATTTAAAATGCCCCTCTATTGCATTAGAATTTTAGACAGAATAAATTTCCCCCTAATCACTAGTGTTTGTACTTTCCTTACAAATTTTATAATCAAAAAACATGGGAATTGGAATTTTTTCTCCTAATTTTCTGTTTCTTTGCTAAATTTACTTGCCCAAGAAGCCAAGAATGGTACCTTTCAACTTTACAAAAGGAATATATTTAAAGTTCCCTCTTGCTATTCTTTGACATTTTCCACTTTTTTGTTTACATGGTCCTTTGTCTATTCCCTTTGGATTTCATCGGTAACTTCCTAGATTTTTTAAAAGATGCGTTCTTCCCAAAATTTAAATTTACCGTGAGAAAAAATTTACATTAAAAGAAAAGTGAAAGCAACATTTTTTTTAGTCTCAACCTATTCCATTTTTCCAAACCCCCCCCCTTTTAACACGGGGGTTTTTATTAAATTTACACCCCCCTTTTTTCCTTTTCCGCAAAAATCCCCGGGTACCAAAAAATTTTAAAAGTGCAGTTTTGGGAGCCCCTTCCAAATCTGGGCAAAAATTTGGGGGCATCTTCTCTGCACTGTTTAGTAGTAAAATTTTCCCGCCTCTCGGGCCAGAAAATTTAAATTTAAAAGCTTTTTGGGAAAATTTAACAAAAACAAAACCCCCGCAAAAAGCTCCAAAAGCCAATGGAAAAGCAAAGACTGTTATTTTTTTAAAAATAAGTTTATTTAAATTTTTTCAAAATGCCCAATTTGAAAAGCAAAAATTTAAACAATACCCAGAAAGACTAATTATTTTGTGGGGAACATGGAAATTTTGATTAATTTTTTTCCACCTGGTTAAAAACCCTAAATTTTTTTTTAAATTTTCTAAAAACTAAGTTAAATACAGTGTAAAAAAAAAGGAAAAAAACTGAAAAGTAATCTCCAAAAAAAATGAAAAAGAGAACATTATGACTTTATTAAAAAAATGGCCCCAAAAAAAGTGGACGGAAAGGTTTTAAAATTTTTTTAAACCCCAAAGGGGGAAATCAGGGGGGTCGGGGGAAAAAAAATTTTTAAAACCTTTTCTAAATTTTCCCACCATAAAAAAGGAGAAAAAGGGGCCACTTTGGGGGAAATTTTAACCCCAAAAATTTTTTTTAAAATTTTTTCAACAAAAAAATTCTAATTTAAAATTTAAATTTTATATTTTCTTTTTACATTAAGATTTTTTAAAACCCCCAAAAGGGGTTTAAAAGGGCCCCGAAAAAATTTTAAAATAAAAATTTGGGGGCACTATTAAAAGGCCCATCCCCCAAAAACTTTGAAAACGCAAATTTTGGAAAATGGAAAAAAATTTTCCCTTCCCCAAATGTCAGGGGGAAGGGGGGCAGGAACTTAAAAATGAAAAGCTGACTTTTTTTTAAAAGGAAAAAAAAGACAAGTTTCACAGGGGTACTTTTTTTTTCCAAAACATTTCAGTTTTGAAAAAAATTGTCACAGAAAAGATTTTAGTTAAATAACAAAAAATTTTAAATAGCCCAAAAAGGTTTTTTTTTAAAAAACCCCGACATAAAAATTTTAAAACGTTCTATGGAAGGCAAAAATTTTCAAAACCCAAAGGGGGAAATTTTAAAAATTTTCAGAGTTAAAAGGATTTTGGGGCCCCTTCTCCTTGGAGTTCACGACAAACATGTGTCTTTTTAATGTACAACTTTAAAATAAAGGGGAACAAAAAAAAAAGAATAAAAGGATTTTGGGTTTAAAAAGAAAAATTTCCCATGTTTAAAAATTAAAAAAACATTTTAAAATTTTATGGGGTACTTTTAACCCTTTTAAAACCCCCCCGCTAAATGTTTGGGCCCCAAAATTAAAAAAAAAAAAAAAAACCGACCATAGATTTAATCCCCCCAATTTTCCCTTTGCAAAAAAATTTTGTAAAACAAAATTTTTTCATAATAAAACCCCGGGCTGGCCTGAAGCACGAAAACACCATACCCCCCGATAGATTTTTCCTTTTGAAAGTTTGCTTTGCTTTCAATTTTGTGTTCTATAAAAAAAGAGGGGCTTTTGGGGGTTGGGGAAAGTTAAAAAAAGTTTTTATGCTGACATCATGGCCAGGGCCCCTTTTTTTTCTCTTTATAATTTCTTTTTCCTACAAAATACCAAGCAGTTTTTTTTGGGGAAAAAGCAGCCTTAAAGGTTTTTTCCCCAAGGGGCCAAGTCCAAAACAAGTTTATATGACAACCTTAAAGGATTCAAAAAAAAAATGACCCCAAACAAAAACATACAAAAAGGGGGGAAAAAGGGGGGCCCCCCGCACAAATGCATAGACAAGCCTCAAATTTTTTTTAAATGGCTGTGTTTTCCTGGCCCCCAGGGAAGGTTTTCACCAAAACCCCCGGCAAGACTTAAGGGGACTAGGGTTGGGGGAAATTTCCCGGGGGGGGGCCCTCCTCAGAGGGGAAAAGGGATGGGGGGGGAAGGTCCCGTGAGGGGTACTGTGAACAGGTAGTTTTTGTTTTAAAAAAAAAAGAAAAATTGGAGAAAAAAAAGCTTCAAAAAAAAAAAAACTGTTTTTTAAAAATAAAACTTTTCCAAAGAAAAATTTATCATGTTAAAAAAATTCTACAAAATTTAGAATGCAAAAAAAAACCTTTACCATCAAAAGGTAACATATTTTGCACGAATAAAAAAACCCCTTTATCCCCGAATGGGGAACCCCTTTCTCCATGCGGGGAAATTTTTGGGGATACAAAAAAAAAATTTAAAATTAGAAATTTTTTGGGGAAAACCCTGAAAAAAAAAGAGGGGGCCCAAAAATTACACAAAAAACCTTTTTAAAATGAGGAAAATTTCCCCAATAAAAAAGGGGGAAAATGCCCCACAGTAATGAACTATGATAAAAAAAAGGGGGAAAACCCCCAAAAATTTTTGACAAACCCCATTAGAAGCTTTGCCCCCCCAAAATTTAAAATTATGGGAAACCCCTCAAGAAAAATGATTAAAAATAAAAAAAATTATGCATTTGGGAAACTGAAACTAAATTTTAAAAACCCCTCAACATAGGGGTATATCAAATTTAAATCCATAACCAAATGAAAAAAAAGAGGCCCCCCTTAAAAAAAAAAATCAAAACCCCCCCTAACAAATGCCCCCCGTGGGCTGTGGAAACCCCGAAAAAAATGGTAGGTTGAAAACCAAAATTTTTTGCCCCCGGGGTTTCTCCTTAAAATTTTTTTTTTCAACATGGGGGCTGGGAAAAAACCCCCTTTTTAAAAAAAAAACTTAAAAAAAAAAAAAACTGGTGATTTTTGGGTGAAAAATTTTATAGAAATTTTATAACAAATTTTAAAAACAAATTAAAATACCTTAAAAGGGGTGAGATGGAGTTTTTTTCCTTCCCCCCGGGGTTTTTGGGGAAAAATAAACAAACTCCAAAAAATTTTTTTAAAAGCTTTGAAAAGCATTTGGGATGAGAATCAAAACAAATTTTGTAACTAATATTTTAAAATTAAAATTTTTTTTAAATTTTGGGGGTAGGATAAAATCTTAAATACCCCCTTTTAAAAAAACTTCTAAAATCCCCCCATAATAAAAGATGCTGGGGGTTTTTGCGCTCATGGGCACCCTTAAAACCCCCTATTTTTTAAAAGTTCTTATGGACCCCAAAAAGGCTAAAAAAACCCTTATCTAAAAATGTCTAAGCAGGAATTGGATTAAAAAAATTTTATATTTGTTGGGAAGATATAAAAATTCCCCTAAAGGGGCAAAAAGACAGAAGAGACCCCTGCAAAGGAACCATTGTCACACTGCAGATTTCCGACCGGGGATCCCCTTTTAAAACAAGAGTTGCTTATTTTTTCCACTAGTGGAAATTTTAAAAAATTTTTCCTTTAAAAATATCCAAAACCCCAAATCCCTATATTTTTACGACGGGGGGCATGTTCCCTTTTAAAATTTTTTTTTTTAAAAAAGGGGGTCAATCCATCAAAGAAACCAAAAAATTTTAAAATTTTCAACCCCTCAGGGGTTCCTTTATCTGAAAAAAAATTTCTTAATTTTGTACAATGCAATTTCACCTAAAAACTTTCTTTTTAAAAGTTTTGGCCTTAAAAGCCAAAAATTTGAAAAAATTTAAATACTGATTTAAAAAACCTTTTTCCTTAAAAAATCAGGGTTTTTGGGCCAGGTTTTAAAAATAGTTTTAAAAGAACCCCTTTTATTAGCACAAGATTTTCAAAAACCTGATTTTTCTACCCCAAACCCCCGGGGTGATGATCTAAAATTTTCCATCTTTCTGTCCTAAATTCCGTTGTGGGGGGTTTTGGTGTACCTTTAACCGCCTAAAAAAAATTTTTTTAAAAGGGGAAAAAAACCCCCCCGGAAATTCTAGAAAAGCCCCCAAAATTAAAACCTTTGTTTTTTTTAAAATTAAAAACCCCCCTAAAAAGTTTTTTTTTCCCCAAGAAACAACCCCCAAAAAAAAACGGGGTTGTTTTTCCCAAATTTTTTTCAAAAAAAAAAACCCAAAAAAAAAATTTGGGAAATGAAAAATGCTATAAAAAAAATTTTTTTGGGAAAGTGCTTTTTAAAACCTTTCCCCCCCGAAAAGTGAGAAAAAGATTTTTAAAAAAAAAAGGGGAAAAAATTTTGGGAAAGCATGTGTGTTTTTAAATTAAAATTAACCGGGGGTTTTTTGTTTACACTCAAAACCCCCCCAAAAACTTTCCCCCTTTTCCCCTTCCCCCCAAATTTTTAGGGGGCAATCACAAAAGGACGGGCCCAAAAAACAATGCTGAAAGAAGAAAAAAAGTAAGAAGAGAAAAGGTAAAAAAAAAGAAAACTTTTTAACCCAAAAATCAAAAAGGGAGTTGGGAGAAAAAGTTTTTGTTTAAAGGGGGATTTTTTCCCCGGTTCAAAAATTTAAAGGGGGGACTAACCCCCCATCCAACAAGACCTTTTTTTAATTTTTTTAAAAGGGGGAAAAACCCTTTTAAAAAAAATTTAAAAAAAGGCCCCATTACTGTGAAAAATGGCTAATAGTTTTCCCAAAAAAAATTACTTTTCCCCCCCAAAAGTTTTTTTTCCCCTGCTTTTTTTCCCTTCTTCCTCCCCTCTTTTTCCTCCACTTCGGGGGGCTGTTTTTTAAAACTTTTGGGTCACGGGCACTAATTTTGGGCATTCGGGGCAGAAAATTTTTAACCCGCTATCTTTTAGGCAGAGAAAAAATTCAAAAGGTTGCCCCCATTGCCTTTAACACTTGAAAACCTTTTTGCTCTCACTAAGGGGGATGGGCCAATGAATCCTGGAGGGGGGACTTTTTATTTTAAAAAGTGGATTTTGCCCCCCAGTTTTTTTAGGGGGGATGGTTTCTGAGTCGAGAAGACAGAATTTTCCCCGAGGCAAGTCTGAAGATAGTGAAAACTAAAATTGTCAGCGGTGCTCGTTTAAAAACCCCCGCCAGGAACGGCGTTGGCGGGCCCGTCTTGCGAATGGGGGGACACAGCACGCCCCCCCGTAATTCCAGGGGGGAAATCCCCCCCCCTTTTAAGACTAACGGGAAAAGGCCCCTGTGGGGGGAAAACCCCCGGTTTTTTTTCCCCACAAAAGGACTGGCACAACTCATCTGGGGGGAAAAAAAACCCCCCTCAAACATTTTCCCCCAAAAATGACAGATCATTCAATTGTCAAAGAATTTTCCCCTTTTTTTTTTTTTACCACAAAAATTTATTTTGGTAAAAATCTTACACCCCCGGGGAAAAACCTTTCACAATTTCGCAGATATCTTAAAGTCGGGCCCCCCCCTTTTTAATTTTTTTGAATTTTAAAGGAATTCCCCAAATTTTTTTAGATAAAAAAATAAAAATTTTGGGGCCCAAAACATCCGAAACAAAAGTAAAAAACCTGAATAAAATGAAAGAAAAAAAAAACCCTTTTAAAAAGTTTTTATAAAAGAAACATTTGGAAACCCAAAAAATTTTTAAAAATTTTTACTTTTTTTTAAAATTTTAAAGAAACAGCCCCCTATTTTTCCATTTCGGGAAAATTTTTTGGGGGGGGGGTTTAGAGAAAAAAAAGGGGGTTTTGAAAAAGAAAAAAAATTTTTTAAAACAAAGTGTTTTTCTGCTTTTTTAAAGAAATTGTCGGGGCCCTATGGGTCCCACATAAAACCCCGGGGTTTTGTGGTTTGGGGCAATTTTAAAGAAATTTTCCCTTTGGGAAAAATGAAAATAGGTTTTGGGGGTGGGGGGGCAACCTTCTGGAGATAGGGGGGGAAAAGGGGAAAGAGGAACTTTGGGGGGGAGAAATGGGGGGAAATTTAAGACGGACGTAAAAAAGATTAAAGAAAAAATATAAAAAAGAAAACTTTTTTGGTTTTAAAAAAAAAAATTTTATTTTTTTGGGGGAAACCCCCAAAAAGACCCCCATATAGATACAAAAAAGGAATAATTTTGTGCAAAAATTTTTAATTTTTTGGGAAACTATATTACCCCTAAAAAAACAAAAAAGAAAAAAGAATAGCAAAAATAAAAAAGCTGTAAAAAAATTTTTAAAAATAAAAACACTCCCCCGGGCACAAACCCTTTTTCCCTTAGAGGCTACCCCGGCTACCCCCCCCTGTGCCTTTCTGCAAGGAGCTACATTTTTTTTTTAAAAAGGGGGGTTAAGTGCCAAAAAAAGGGAAAACGGGCCCCAGATGAAAAAGGGCACCCCTTTTTTAAAAGGGAAAAAAAAAAAATTAGCACCCTCCATGGGCAGACGTTCCCTTTTTAAACCCAATTTTTGGGTTTGGGTTTTGAAATTAAAACTAAAAAATTAAAATAGTTTTTTCTTTTCTAAAATCCCTTTCTTTTTAAAGAAAGGGGGAAAAAGCCCCACAAACAGAAGGATTAGGGACCCCTGGAGTAAAAGGGGGAAATACGGGGAAAATTTTAAAGGGTTTTTTAAGGGGGGGCCGAAAGGCAGGGGGGTTTTTTGGGGAGAGTAGGGGCAAGAGTAAAATTTAAAAACAAAAAAAAAGGGTATATTTTAAAAGACACATGAAAAACCCCCCTTTTTGGTTGGGGAAATTTCAAATATCTTAAAAAAATTAAATTTTAAACCCCTTTTTTCATCTTTTTAAAATATTCCAAAGGAATTTTTTTAAATTTTCCGGTATTTTTTTTTTTAAAAAAAAAAATTTTAATTTTTGGGGAAAAAACAAAGAGTTAAATTTTTTGTTTGGGCCTTTGTCACATAAACTAGCTTTTTCCCCCTTTTTTGGGCAAACTAAGTCCCAAATACAGAGAACTGATTACTTGGGTTTTAAATTCCCCAAAAAAATTAATGGGTAAAATTTGGGTTTTCTCCCCTCTCGGGAATTTCCCCGAGGGGAAACAAACCCCAAACAAAACAAAAATTTTTAAAAAAAAAGCTTTTTTTTTCCTCAGTAAAAAGTTTGGGCCCCACGGGGTTTAACCCCTAGGGCAAATTTTTTAATTTAAGCATTCTTAAAGAAATTTTTAGAGCCCCCCCCAAAAAATAATTTAAAAGGGGAAAAAACAGGCATCCCCAAAACATCCAGCACCACTCATTTTTTTTTTTTTTTTTTTTTTTTTGGGTTAAAATTTCCCACAACCCGGGGGCATCAGGAAAAAAAAAATTCCAAAAGGGGAAAAAAACCCCATCTAATAATTCCCCCGTAGGCAATTTAAAAGTGGCATTTTTTTTGATGAGTGTTTTTAAGGGGGGAGGGCCCGGGAAAATTTTTTGGGGGTGCCACCCCTGGGCTGATAAAAGAGCAAGCCAGTAAGCAATCCTACTGTGGCCCTTTTTGGGTTTTCCTTTTCCTTTAGGTTGCTGCCCTCCCCCGATTTTCCGCCTTGGTTTTTCCCCAAATGAGGGTTTAAAAAACAAAACTTGGAAAAAAAAAAAGCCCTTTCCCCCACAAAATGCTCTCCCTTTTTTAAAACTTTCTTACACAAAAAACCCAAAATAAGATAGCACATGAAAAACCGGGAAATGAGCAAACCCTCCAGCTCTTAGCACTAAAAATTTATTCCCGTTTTCCTAAACCCGGGATACAATTAAAATTTATTAAATTTTGGAATAAAATAAAAAACAACACAAAAAATCCTTTTTTTTAAGGAAACCTTTTTTTGTTGTTTTTTTTCCTTTTAATCTTGACAAATTCACTTTTGCCAAAAAATCTATGGTGCCTTTTTAAAAATTACCCAAAAAACCTTTAACCCAAAAAACCATTAAACCGAACAGCCCAAATTTTCCCTTTTCCGCCCCAAAAAACCCGTTTTTCAAAAACAAAAATAATACTTTTTCCCCCGGCCAACCAACCCCCAAATTTCCCCCAAAAACCCCAACCCCCTTAAAAAGGGGGGGGGGGGGGGGGGGGGGGGGGGGGGGGGGGGGGGAGGAAAAAAGGGTTTTTCCCCACCCCCTTTCCCGGAACGGAAAATTTCCCCCAAAAAGGAAAAAAAACCCCAACCCCCTTTTTAAAAAACTTATACCTTTTCCCAAAAAATAAAAACCCCCCAAAACCCAAAAATTTCCCCCCCAAACCTTTTCCAACCCCCCAAAAACACCGTTTTTTAAAGGCCCAAAATAACCCAAAACAACCCATTTTAAGACAAATGAATTTTTAAAAACCTTAAAGGCCCTTTTTTTTAGGGGGGGATTTGATTTTTGATTTACCCCCTTCCCTTTTTTTAAATACCCAGGAATTTTTTTAAAGTATAAAACAATGGAACCCTTTAAAAAAAGCTTTCCCTATCTGCAAAAATTTTCCCCGAATAAAACCCCCAAAAAAAAATTTTTAAACCCCAAAAAAGGTTTTAATTTCCTTTTTACTAAAATTTCCCCACCTTTTAGGTCAAACCCGCAGTTTTTGAAAGAAAGGGAACCCCCAAAAAAAACCAAACACAACCCAAAATTTAATTACCAAAATTGGAAAGCTTTTCAAGTTTCCAAAAGCAAAATTTTAAAAGGTTTTTAAAAAAAAGATTAAAAATTCTTAATTTTTCAAAAGGGGAAGTTAAAAAAATAAAAATTTTATTTTTCTCCCAAAAAAAAGTTTTTTCCAAACAATCAAATTTTTTTTAAATTTTTAAATCCTTTTCCCTGCCCTTTATTTTTTAGTTAGTTAAAAGAGGAAAAGGGTTTTTTTTCCCCCAAGGGAGCTTTTTTTTCTAAAAAGAAATTTTTTTTAAAATTACATTCCCCCCAAAAAATTTTTTACTGGTAAATCCCCTTTCCCTTTTTACCCAAATTTTGGGGTATTAAATTTTTCTTGGCCCCCTTTTTGACACTCAAAATTTTGTTTTGTTTGGAAGTTTTTTTTTTTTCCTTTTTTCCCCATAAAACCATTTTTAACTTAAGTTTCTAAATAAACCCCTTCAATTTTGGTATTTTTGGGGAAAAAAAAAACCCAAATTCTATTTCAGTTAAAAAATTTTTAAACCCCGAAAAAACCCATGGAGAAAAACATCAAAATTTTAATTAACAACAAACCCGTTTTAACTCCCTTTAAAATTTAAAACAAAACCCCAATTTAAAACCTTGGATGGTGAAAATTTTACCCAATAAAAAAGGGCGACCCGGGGAAAAAGGGGATAACCCAAAACCCCATTTTAAAAAGTTAGTTAAAAAAAAAAAGGGCCCAAAAAGTAAATAACCAAAACCAAAACCCGGGTTTTTCTAACTATTCCAAGAGAACCGAAACAGGGTTAAAAAAATGATTGTTACAAAGAGCAAATTTCCCAAAAATTTTTTTCACCTACAAAACCAAATCTTTTCTCCTTTCCAACCCAAAACTCTTTAGGAAAAAATTTTAACTTCTTTGGGCAATAAATTTAAAAAGTACAAGTAATTTTAATTTAACCCCCCCTGATTTTTTTTAAATGTTTTAAAAAACAGTAGTTTTTCCTAATAAAAAAAATTTAATCGAACCCTTTGACCCTTAAAACCTTTAAGGAAAATTAGGAAACAAAAAAAATCTTTTTAAATTTTATTTTTAGCAGGACCCCTTAATTAAAAAACAAAAATAATTTTAAACTTTTTTCCCTTTTTGAACAATTAAAATAAAAAAGGGGGCCCAAAGGTTTAAAATTTTTTGTAAACCCTTTTAAAAAATTCCCGGAAAAAAAAGGCATTTACCCACCCCAAAAAACCAAAACAAATAGGGTTTAATTTCTAGATCTTTTAAAAAAATTAATAATTTTTTTCAAAAATGCTGTTTTTGAAGGGTTTTTCCGGCAAGTTTCCTTGATTTTAACCTTTTGGTTTTACCCTTTAATTTGGGCCCCCAAAAACTGAAAAAAGAGATAAAAAATTTAACCCCTATTTAGAGTCAAAACAAAATCTGGGAACTGTCATGGGTGCACACAACATAACTCCATACTCAGGAGGCTGACCCAGGATTTAAAGTTTGAGTCAGCTAAACCCTATTTAAAAAGTTCAGTGGAAAATAATAATGGACATACCGGACAATAACCAATACAACTAAGGCCTCTCTCAACGATTGACATAGATGCTCAGAAACAGAGGTAGTAAATGATTGTGGACAAAGCATGACTGATATTCAGAAGCAATTCTTCACCATACAACTTCTCCATACATCTAAGCTCTTATAGGCATTATTTAACTTCATTGGGTCTATTTATAATCTGTAAAAGAGTAGCTAGTAATAATAACAACTGACTTTCAGAGTTGTATACATGTGAGTACTAAATAAAGTAACATATGTCGAAGCAGTTTGTACTGTGAATACATTCAAGAAGTATTAGGAGCACATAAACTTCTTGGGTATATTTTAGATTTTATGCCAGGACAGTCAGATATAGATCATTTTTACAGACATTCTTTTTTCTTTTGTAGCATTTTTGAACAATGGAGAATGAAATCTAGAGTCCCAGGGTCTGTGCAGTTTTTTGAGTTCCTGAAAATTCCCTGGGAAGTCAGCATTCACCTCTCCACATCCGACACAAAGTAGTGAGTTTGCTATGATCTTTCCACCCTTATCCATCCCATTGTTTCCAATAATGCTGTCTGAGCTTATCCTCAATGTTTGCGTTGATACCTTAGGGTCTACTTCAAGTGGCCCTCATGAGCACACTGGAAGAGAGATGATTAACATTTTATCCAGAGCTCCATAGCCATTTCCATATGTAAGAGATCCGAAGTGTTTATTTTTCTTCCTCAGATAAATTAGGAAAAATGCTAATCTCAATTTGATGTAATTCTTGGCTAATTAAAAAGTAATAGCAATATAAACATTTGCTAGTTTGCTTAAGAAAGGTGGAAATACTGTTTTACAAATTAACTTCTTGTGCTAAGCTATGAGAAAGGGAAAGAATGCTAGAAAAAAGGCAACAGTGTGTGGAACAGTCAGAGGGTAGACTGGGAGGGGAATAAAATTTGGAGTTTAAAATAAATAAATAAATAAATAATGTTAAACCGGCAACACTGAACACTCACTCAGGCTCTTTGAGAACGTTTGAAATATTACACACACCATCACTCAGTGGACGAAACCAATCTGATATTTTTTTAAGAGCAAATAGACTTTTAGCTCTCAAAATTACATAAACATATATTTTAATGTGCCTTGCAATGATACCAAATTTTGTGTTCTTATGAATAAACATGGCCATCAGTAGAAGAGGGAAACTCCCTTTTTACTGTTATATGTTGAAGCAAAGGACATGTTCTTAAACTCTGCTCTTATTTAGAACTGAAATACAATACAGATCATTGACTTTTATGTGATTAAAGATTTACAATGACCTTAAGGAATTATCATTTTTATGGTAAAATATTAAAATTCCTTTTTCCTAGACTTCTGAGATACATACCATATGATCATTATCTATATCCATCATGCTATACAGTAGTCCACAAGAACTTTTACTCTTTATCTAACTATAACTCAGTACTTGTTCATTACTTTGTTTACTACCTACTTAATTATTCACAGCCTTTAGTTACTGCTACTCTATTTCTAACTTCAAAGAGCTGTACTCTGTATGAAACTTAATTTCAGTACTAAAAATTATACTCAGGAGATGTCATATAGCTATAGAGGAGTGGAGTTGACATGTATATTTCTCAGTTCCCAGTAGAGGACCAAGGAACTTAACTACATATTAGGTAGGAAGTCTATTATGTTTCTGTGATATTTTTCTACGTATATATTACCCATATTTCCAGCTCTTATGTCTTTAAGCAGCCAGGTAAAAACAGTTTTAAAGAGCCACTTTACACATTTTCAAGAAATTTGAAAGGGAAGGCTGATATATTTTTAGTACTCTTACCACAAAAATTAAGATGTAGAAATTCCACCAGGCATAAAGGTGAGGAAGTTAAGCCACTAAGACACATTTACTACGTCAGTCTTAGATGCGGTTTGCCTGTACATAGTGATTTGATGAAGATTGCCTCTACATTATTTGTAGAATTGTGCCCACTTCCATTCTGTGTAGATTATAGTTATTGCCGTCAGTCCACATCATTTTCATTGTACATTTCAGAAAGCACAGACAACCAAAAGTCTTTTAACATTCCCTTCCCAGAAGGATTCTGTTTATCCTCGTTTCCTGGAACCTGTTTTATGTTACTATGTTTCATGTTCTTCATTGCACTAAAACTATCTTTTTGAGCAGACCCAGTATAATTGCAGAATAGGTGCTTACATTTTCACACAAGGGTGCCATTGAGGGTTTTTTGCAAAAATAATTTAATAATATTATATCTTTCTGTCCATTATCAATATTATATCAAAATTCACTGATAATTTTCTTTGAAAGATTTTCCCTCATTAGCTCTGCCTTTTTATGCAAAAAGTGTAACATGATTATAAAATAAAAGGTATTTCTTTACCTTGTTCTTGTTTAATCCTCTCTCTTTCTGCATATCCTGCAGTCAGCATGTTAATTCTATTAAGCCACCTGGAAAAATAAAGAGAAAAAAAAACCAACGACAATTCATTATACTTGTTAGAAATACTTATTGTAAAATATCTAAAAAAATAAAATAACCCCTACATATAAAATATATTCTTTATTAAACTTGAAAAAGTTGAAGTCTTCAATAGGCAATAGTCTAATGTAGTAAAATTGTTCTCATACTGAAAATGTAATTTCAATAGAACAGTTATTTAAAGCTGTTAGTATGTGCAATACAAAAGGGTTTGAAATAGCCAAAGCCCTATCAATTCTTTTCCTTCAAATGTATAATCATGTCAATTATGCCTGCTTGTCTGTTTTTTCAGATCAAATGATCCTTTGGAGACACTTACAATAGTTAGTTATATAGATAGGAGAAAAGTTTTAGAGCTTACCTATAAAAATAATAGTTTTACCATGAAAGAATAAGTTTTGATTACAGAAGAAATTGGGGAGAACTCATATTTCAAACTATTGTAAGTAACTTTGGAATTACTGTTAGAGTTAACATCCTTATATTGTGGAATAGTCTGATCTAGAAGTATTTTAAATAAACCTGTGTTCGAGAATTTTTCTCTTAAGATCCTATATCCTTTTAAACTAGAAAATAAATTTGTTTAACTGATTCACATATTTAACAATTTTCCAAGTAGTGTTAGGTGTATATCATATACCTAGCAAATCTTGAAGAGTGGAAAATTGTATCTCTGATGGGCATCTATTGAAATCTAATCTGCAATTTTAAGAAAAAGTAACTAAATATAAACCAGTTCAGCAAATCATATCAGGCATATATCATCCTAAAGAATATACGGAAAGTGAAGGGAGGACTGGAGTCCTAACAGTATAGAATAAAATATTCACTAGATTTCAATAATATATATTATATTTTACACAAATATTCCTGTAGATTATAAATTATAAATCAAACTTCATGATAAAACCTTTAAAAATGACTAATTATTAGCAAAAGATTAAAGTAAAATTTAATATAGGGTTCATTTGTAGTGAGAAGGGTTGAATTTGTATTAGAGGGTAAATCCAACTACTATTGGGAAAGAGTAGAATAGACTGATGCTGTTACATAGCAAGGATGATGATAACACTAAAAAAAAATCATTGACATTTAATCCACTACTATGCATTTACTTCTTGAAAAACACTGACCTTTAAATCAGAATTCTAAAGAAAATGAAGGTTCTTGGGAGGTGAATTGAGAATCTTAGAGTCTTCTTCAATTTTTCAACTCATCATTTATTAAATATCTATTTGTGTTTAACAACAATGTTTCTGAGATATGGTAATGTATAAAGCATAGACCTTGCTTTCTCTGACTCCAGACTGATAAAATTCCTATGATAACTTGGAATTTAGGCTATTATTAGGAAAAAATTCTGTTCATAATAAAAACTCTTGAGAGAATGTATGAACATCCCCTCAGGCTGCTTTGTACAGCAGAAAAAGACAGAATATTGTATAGCTGTTGCTGTGTCTTGGACATTCTTGTCCTTAATCTACAGCGGGAACAACCTAACTTACTGATATACTTGGTATCAGTATTATTGGTATTATTATTTGATCTCTTAGGTTGTTCTGAGAGTAAATATACATGTGTTAACTGATTCCAGAAGTAGTTATTGAGAGCCAGTATGTGCCAGACATGGTTCTAGACACACAGAATATATAGTATACAAAACAAAATACCTAACTTCATGATGCCTGAATCTTAACAATGGAGGCAGATGACAAATGACAAATAGATGATAAGTAAACATCTATGGGAGCACATGCCATCTTTTAAAGCAGCAAGGAAAGTCAAATTTAGAATGTTAAAAGTTGCTGGGGAGTAGGGGAGTCTATGTTAGTTTAGGAGATCAGGGATACATAGATTCAATTTCCAATCTCTTCAAGAACACTGTTGTGGAAGTTCTTTAATATTATTCCTATTTTCTGATGCTTTAGAACATGAACATATAAGTAAGGGAATATGCTTAGAGTGACACAGAATAATATAGAACGAGAAATAAGGTAAGAATCATGGTAGAAATATAGAATACTAATTAAAAATACAAATTAGTAATTCCTCACAGTTACAAGGATATACACACACACATACTTAAAATGCATATATCCGTGTACACAGATTTTATGGAAAAACTGAATTTAAGGAATGCTTTTATACTCTTATTAGTTGGTCATATATATATGTATATATATTTATTTATTCAGTTCTATGGTATAATCTAATACAACATAGAAAAAAATAATGTATTAAAAGTCACAAAATAATCAGATAAAGCATGTTTATTTAAAAATATATCCTGTCTTGAATTAGGCATGCTTTCAAAGATCAAATAAATTTGTATAGGGTTGCCTTCCCATATCATTAATCTACATGTTTCTGGCACTGATTATTTTATACTGTTAACAAGTACTTTTAATTGCTTATTGAAAGTAAATATTAGGAATAAGATTAGTAGAGAAAGAAAAACAAGGAGAAACAAAGATATATTATAATTAAAAATTTTAAATTCATATTTTTGTTTTTGTCATGGACTATCTTGGTTTCTCCATCTATGGTAATTGAGAGTTTTGCTGGGTATAGTAGTCTGGGCTGGCATTTGTGTTCTCTTAGGGTCTGTATGACTTCTGTTCAGGATCTTCTGGCTTTCATAGTCTCTGGTGAGAAGTCTGGTGTAATTCTGATAGGTCTGCCTTAATATGTTACTTGACTTTTTCCCTTACTGCTTTTAATATTCTCTCTCTGTTTTGTGCAATTGGTGTCTTGATTATTATATGACAGGGAGAATTTCTTTTCTGATCTAGTCTATTTGGAGTTCTGTAGGCTTCTTGTATGTTCATAGGCATCACTTTCTATAGGTTAGGGAAATTTTTTTCTATAATTTTGTTGAATATATTTACTGGCCCTTTAAGTTGGAAATCTTCACTCTCATCTATACCTATTATCCTTAGGTTTGGCCTTCTCATTGTGTCCTGGATTTCCTGGATAGTTTGGGTTAGGAGCTTTTTGCACTTTGCATTTTCTTTGACTGTTGTGTCAAATGTTTTCTATGGTCTCTCTGCACCTGAGATTCTTTCTCTCTTCTACCTCTTGTATTCTGTGACTCCTGATCTCTTTCCTAGGTTCTCTATCTCCTGGTTTGTCTCCTTTTGTGATTTCTTTATTGTTTCTATTTCCATTTGTAGATCCTGGATAAATTCATATTTTTATGTCTGTAATTCTGAGATATATAGTATATAACAGCAAATCTTATATAAAGCAAGACTTGTAAATGTATATTGCAATGCTAATATTTTGGATTAGTTGCTTCTTTTCCTTGATCTACTACTTGAAGTAAGGAAATGAATGACATGGTTTTGGTTTAGTTTCTTCTTTTCTTCTATGGCATTTAGAACCATAGAAATATAAGGGAAGAACAGTGATCTCGAGATCCTTTTGAATATACTGTGAACATAGAATAGCAAGTTATGGCTAAGAAAGGTTTTACAATTTATAAAATGCACAGACAATCTCTAAACTAAAATGATTCCAATTAGGATGTACCAGGCTTTAATTCTTATAGGGAGGCAAATGGTACCTAATGCCTTCATCCTGTAAGAGCTACTCATTTTTATCAGTATTCTTTATTTGGTTATAATACAAACCCTTCACATGTATCCACAGGGAACTGAGTTTCTTATCATTTGGCTAAACTATCACAGGCACAGAACTATAGAATTATAGGATAACTATAACACAAAAATAGAGAACCACAAGTCCTCTATTATATACAGGTGAATAAACATTTTCACTTTTAGAGCAAGGAGAAAAATCTCTGAAAATTCTTACTGCTGGTAAGAAAATTTAAGTATAGTAAATTATATAAATCATGAATGAGGACATTTCCTTTCTCTGCCACTTCCTTTCACATGTCTCTTCTTTTCAAAAGCCATGGCTGTACTTCCAGTTGTCAAATAATTGATTTATATAAGTAGCTTAAGTGTTCATTTCCTGTGTTTAAGTGTATTCATGAAGCAGCACAATTTTTGTGCTCAAAATGTTTGGATACCTTTATTTTTTTTTTTTTAGACATCTAAAGAAAAGTAAATGAGGTAAGAGAACAAAAGCACATAAACATTAAAACTCATTGTTACTGAACTCTTATGTAGCATTTGAAACACAAAAAACCCCTACTGAAAGAGTTTTTCTCATTGTATAAAAGGGTCAATTATTTAGTACAGAGAGGTCAAGTTTCTTGTATACAGTTACATAGCAAATAAGTTGTAAAGCTGGGACTCTGTTTTATCTAAAGGGCTACAGTGCTGGTCACTAAGCTTTGCTGCCTCTTCCAAGTGTTGGGAAATTATATATGCAATATGCATTAGTTTCTGCAATTATATTGAGAACATTTTGATTTTTAAATTTAATTTCTATTTTATTAAAGAGAAAGGGGGGGAAGTTAAAGGAAAGAAAGAAAACTAACTCAAAAATGGTTAAGACTGAAATGTGAAACAATGTGGTATATGAAGAGTAAAATATGTGTATATTTTCCTTTAGCCATCAAATAACCACAGAGCCATCAAATCAGGTGGCTACATAATCCTGTCCAGTGACAGATGAAAGGTAACAGGAAGAATTATACATTTGTTAGACCTCAACTATTGAAATGGATATTCTATCAAATATACTTAGTACCTGAATAAGCCAGGTTTTGTATACCTTTTTTGGCATTTTGAAATACATGTTAAGACATATTCCTAAAATTTAACATGTGAAAAAAAATCTTTTTTTGTGGTAATATTTTAGATTTATATGGGTTACGGTACTTTTGATGTAAAAATGACAGTCAAAAGGTTGACTGTCAACTTTTGTTTAAAATACACATTTAAAAATGCTATTCTTTATTATTATTTACATATAAATTGTATTGTGTATAGATGGAATTTAAAACATATATTAAGCAAATACTATTTTTAAAAATTAGGTATGATCACATGGAAATATGGTTGAACTATTCAATTTTTATTCAGGTCATGCAGACTCTACAATAAGATTCCTTAAAGATTACTGAAGACAAGGCTGGGAGCTTGAATCTTAGGCCAAATTAACTAAGTCACTTGAGATGGAAATAGCACTTACCTGTTCATGTCATCAAGATGTTCAGCAGCAAAATAAAAGCTTTTGATTTTAGGATGGCAGGCTTTGAATGCACTGTGAACAAAACCACAACAAATAAGTCACATTTATGTTTCTGCAAATTGTAAAAAAGGTTTTAATTCATATGCTTTTCAAAAATTTTATTAAAGTTGGGAGAGAGGAAAGAATGTGATCAAAATATGTTGTATGAAAAAAATTCTAATTTTTAAGCTGGGTTTGGCACCCAGCACTTGAGAGGTAGAGGCAGGTGAATGAATCTCTGATTTTCAGGTAAGTTACAGGACAGCCAGAGCTTGACAGTGAGACCTTGTCTTTGTTTTTATTGGTTATTTAAAAGACAGTCTATGTTGTTTATTTATTATTAACATCATCATCACTTGTGTTTCTATGTGTGTGTACATGCCAGAGGAAAAAAATTGGGAGCTGATTCTCTCTATCCATGGATTCTAGGATTGAATTCAGGTTATCCAGCTTGCATGTAAAGTGCTTTATCTTGTTGCCTCAAACTAAAGTTTTATGGATAAAATTACTACAGTGACTAACCTAAGTTCACATATGTAGTGCTTCTGTCACAGTGACAGAAACCAATACAATTCCATGTTATATCCTCAAAACTGTTTTCTTGTAATGCCAGTTTGAAAGCACCACATAAACAATCTACAACTTAAAATCTAGAAAATTCCAAAATAAATTATTCACCCCACCCTCCGCATTCTCCATGTAAAAGTAACTTACTATTTCTTGCGGCATTCACTGGCTCTATCGATTTTAAATTCAGGCAGACTGATGAATCCTTCTGCTTTTTCATCCTAAAGAAGCAAGATTTCTGTTTAGTCTATTATACCAAAGAGGTCTGAAGCTAATTATTCTGTGCAAGCATGACTTAGATATTTCCAGTAATAAACATACTCCTCATTTACTTTGTAATTCCACTTATGTTCCATAAATTCTACATATCCATAAAGCAAAGGAATATTTGCTTTTTGGATTAAAAATTAAAATTAAAAAAAAATCCTTGACACTATTAATGATAATCTGTTATTCTTATAGATTCTAGCATAACTGTCCTCTGAGAGGCTCCACCCAGTAGCTGATGGAAACAGATGCAGAGACCCACAGCTAAACATTAGATGGAGCCCAGGGAGTCTTATGAAAGAGTTAGGGGAAGGATTGAGGGACCAGAAGAGGATAGGGACTCCACAGGAAGACTTACAGAGTCAACTAACCCGGATCCTTTGGAGCTCCCAAAGACTGAACCCAAGAGTATGCATGGGCTGGACCAAGGCCCTCTTGCACATATTTAGATGTGCAGCTTGGTCTTCAAGTAGGTTCCCCAACAGTTGGAGATAGGGGTTATCCCTGAATCTGTTGCCTGTCTGTGGATCCTATTTCTCCAACTGGGTTGCCTTGTCTGGCCTCAGCGGGAGAGGGTACACTGTGACTTGATGTGCCAGGGTGGGAGATGCAGGTGGGGGATTCCTTCTTCTCAAAGGAGAATGGGAGTGGGAATGGGGAAGGAGCTGTGTGAGGGGAGAAATGGAGGAGAGGGGAGCTTCGATCAGGATGTAAAGTGAATAAATTAATGGAAGAAAGAAAAAAATATTATTTTATATTAAAATGAGGATAGAAATAATTTGCAAAACATGTTTTGTAAAAATTTTGCAGGCTATGGAAGTCGTTCAGTGGAAGAATACTCATTTGTGCAGAATGTATTGGTCTTTGGGTTAGAATGTAAACAACAACAACAACAACAAAAACCAGTACCAAAAATAACAAAAAGAGATAAAAGAGCATTTCAGGCTAGATATGCAAAAATAACTGAACATTTTAGTATAAAATTTTCTATAATTTTAAAAAGTTTCATTTATTTCATGTGTAATGACTAGTGTCAGAATGTATGTGTGAGCATCATGTGTATGCGTGTTGCCTAACAGAGGTCAGAAGATAGCATTGGGTCCCCAGAAACTGGAGTTACAGATGGTTCTAAGCCATCATATGGGTGCTAGAAACAGAGTAAGTGCTCTTAAGTGCTGAAAAATCTCTCCCACCCCATTTTCTATTATTTTTAATATTTATATATAAAATATAAAGATGTTTACCAATTCAAAATTTCATTTCTTTATAATAATTTGTTATTAATTTTGAATTATTTTTTCTACATAACAATAATTTTGTAAATTCAATATGCCGACTTGATTTTTAAATGTATAGTTTCAGATACATTACACATAAACACACATCAGTTTTTAATTGAAAAATTTAATAAAATTCATAAATCCTCATCTCTTTAGGAAAAGTATCCAAAATATTATATTTGTCTTATTTTAAATCAAGTATAATGTGACTTGATGGCTAAACTTTCAGTTACTGTGTCCCTTGCCTTGTTTATGACAAAGAGTCATAGACTTTTACTATTCCAAACTTTTTTTTTGATCTGCTATCCCAGCCCATAACTTCTTATATATCAAATTTAAGTAAGATTACACTTCGTCTGCTGTATATGTATTGGGGCCCTCATATAACATCGGGGGGGGGGTATATGTTGCCTGGTTGGTGGCTCAGTGTTGAGGAGAAAAGATGCACCTAACCCTGGAGAGACTGGAGGCCCCAGGGAGTGGGGAGGTCTGGTGGGGTGGGGGTGGGGACATCCTCTTGGAGACAGGGGTTGGGGGGAGGAGGCATGGTATGAGGAACTGTTGGAGGGTATACTGGGAGGAGGATATCAACTAGATTGTAAAAAGAGATTAAACAATAATAATTTTAAAAAGACTATGTTATGTGCATAATAAAACCACAATATATATTTACTGAATACCTTTCTACTTGATTTTTAGTCAGACCAAAACAAAAACAATAAAGACAATGGAGAAAAAAAGAATTACTCCCCCTCCCACTATTTTGAAAAAAAAAATACTACTCTCAGTTCTTTGTATGTTTGTGTGTGTATGTAGGCATGTATGTATATATGTACATATGTATATGTATATGTATGCATGTACTTTGCATCTTTATTATTTATATTATTAATGAACTACGCAAAACTTATAATTTTGAGCTTTAGATAGCAAGTGAAATTTGTATGCTATATACAGAAGCATCTCTACATTTTTCCTTTAATATTTTTCCAATCTGAAGTTCCATTTTGAATTCTATCTTATGCTACTTTTGTCATCCTTAAATTAAATCTAAAATATTTAGGGAGTCTTTTCATAATGATGCAACATGAAATACTGTATTTCCTCTAAAATAACAAGAAGGCTTTCTAGGAAATATGTACTACACAATTATCCATTTATATTGTACATGGGTAACAGTAATAACAACTTGCCAAAGACTGAAATATAGGCACTATTTAATAAAACAGACATAAGATTTTCATCTATTACAGTTTGAAAGCCAGAATATAATTTAGTATACATAGACAAATCTATAATTGAATCATAATAAAGAAAAACAGAGATATCACATCTTGATACTTCATGATGAGCACAAAAAATTTTAGTATATCTATCAAAGAAAAATGTTTTCATATTTGTTTCCTATCACTAGACAGGATATACTTAGTGAAACAGATTTTATTTTATGTAACTATATGACTGCCACAAAATATCAAAACAAAATCATTAAGTATATAGAAGTTAATAGGAAATTATTAATTTAAGATCTTCTAAATAAGTCTTTTATTAATGAACAGTAAACACTAAGCTATAGGCTCAGTCACTCAAATACTTTAATCCCTGAGTCTACTCTGTACTCATGATATAAGATAGAAACATAATAGCTCGTTCAGGGAACACGAGATTCTATAGATATTGTATGTTACAATCAAAGGTCTAATAATGACAGTAACTTTCAGCAATTACTAATCAATAAAATTGATTAATGTCTTAGGATATACTACTTGTATAAAATTTCCAAACAATTATATATATATTTATATATGTATGTGTGTGTGTGTGTGTATGCCAAAAGCCAAAATTATTGTTTAAAACTCTAATAAAGTGAACTAATAGGTATAACAAACAAGTTAAAGCAGGGTCAGGGATAAAAAACCAACGAATAAATTACACATTGGCACATTTGGTAAGAGATGATTTTGATTGGGATGATTAGTCTAGACCCAAATATGTTGTACCAAAAAATAAAACACTAGAAAAGTCATAAGAACAATTAAAATACACTAAATATGCCCCTCCCCTCATGTTGGCCAAAAGTAATGGATACTTATAATTTTCAAAATTAGACTACTAGTTATTTTTTTCTTTAGGAGAAACTGAAATAAACTGAAACAATACTGAATTACTTAAGTTGCTAAGTTGTCCCCTCCTCCAAAACAGAAATAGAAAAGCCCTATAAAACTTTGAGCAAGAGTTTTTAAAAATCTGTTAAACTACTACATTAGTTGCGTGGTATTTTTAGAAACAGAAAACTTCACTATATTTTAAGTGTGCCTCAGATATGTTGCTATATTTGAAAAATGGAGCAACTGTTCTTCCAGAACTCTGAAGATAGATTTTGCACTGGCATCAGGGTGATATGATTTAAAAACAAATGGCTCAGGTATCGAGACTTTTGTTAGAGATGGATGTGAACACCGATTGCTCTGTCTTACCTCTTCATTAATATACCAGTATAGGGATGCATCCTTAAGGACAAACCAGTATTTCTTCCATTTCTGCGAAAAATAGCTCTTTGCATCTTTCTTTTTCCAAAGCCATCCCTCACAGTCACCACGGCCAAGATCCTTGCAAGAAATTCTTCTTTTGCTCTTGCCTGCTATAGCTCCTAAAGATAGTGAGTGGTAATATATCATAAATTTTGGAAAACACATAAAAATAAAAAATAATCTGTAGATCCTAAAAACAAGTCAGATACTTATTATTTATGAAATTATCATTTTTAATTATGTAATCTGCACCTCAAGTTTGAGACCATCTGTTATCAAAGATATCTGCATGGTAAATGATCTAAAATCACATTGGCTTCAAGACGATGAGAGGATTAATGAAATGTGCTGTGGATTATCATTGCACAAAAGAAGCAGGTTTAAAGGTTCATTTTCTTTTATTACCTTTGTTTTCTTCTTTGATTTGTGCTGCAGAGAGGACTGCTGAAATGTCTGAAATTAAAGACAGGGAAGGTTAATAGGTGCAGTGTGTGAAGCCCAGGTTAGAGAAGTAACTCTCCATTAACATTTCAAAATAAATTAATATAATCACATTACTTTACTTTTCCATCTCCCTTGAAGCCAGAGAGAGCCTATCCCTGTCCTAATTTTATTGACAGATTCTAGGGTAAGACACATTGTGAAACTAAATGTTCTTACCCACAGACATACACACACAACTGTTCCCTTGAGAGACTTATTTTGCTTTCTAATGCAACATCTCATCTGATTCTCACACAATTTGATGAAGTAGGAGGCAAAGGTTTTCTTTTTTGTTTCTGTCTCCCGTAAGTATCTAAATATATAAGCACTTGGATCAATATCATAATGTCACACGTACTTATGCTAGTATTACTGACTAATCTTCATGTCAACAGTATCAGCACCTCAACTCATCTCTTCTTTTGAACATATGCACCTTCCCATTCCTTAATTACCAACCCCTACAACTATGTTTGGTATCTTGAACATGTTCCATTTATTGCCTCTAGTAATTGTGGATTATAAAGCCTAATACCATTGTCTTATCAATGAAAAGAATGTTATGTCATCTAAATCATCGACCATACCACCCAATTATAGTTGTATTTCTGTCCTACCTAGTTTCCATGGGATATCATTACAATTTTTCCTTTGCATTATTCTATATATCTAAATATATTTATCAGTTTACTATGTCTTGAGAAAAAGCCACAGCTGTAGTGACTCACCTAAGTTTTCTAATGACTATAAATCACTGGTTCTACTCAGATAATATATTTATATATATTGTTCATTGGTATAAGATTAATTATTATTAGTTAATCAAGAGAGATTCGAGATTGCATGTGAGTTTTAAAGTCACAGACAATTCTTTGAAGTGAACCTTCTTTGGAGTAACAGATTTTTATTTTTCTACACACAAACATATAATGGTTAAATGGATTTTCTTTATACAAAATTTTCTGATTTAGTTGTAGAATAAATTCATATTACTATTTAATGTATTTCCTCCTAAAATAGTATATTTATATAAAACTTTTTGTTCTTGTATGAGTTATAAACATCTAGTACATATAAAGATAACAGTCAGAGTAATCTTTTGACATAGAGTAATCTTGAAATAATAATCACCCAAGTTTCAAAGTATCGTAAATATCACTTTGTGTTATATTCATATATAAAAACACACATATAAATGTGTAAATACATTTATATTATATATACATATGTATGTATATATATGTGTGTTATAGAAATCATGGCTATAAATTTCACAATTAGTTTCTGAGAACATAAAAGACAAAATTTATTATGCTGTATGGGCAATTCTGACTAGTGTTTAAGTATACTCAATTTATACATAATTATTTTACATATATTGTTTGTCATGAAATTACTGATGCAGCTTCTTCCTTTTGTGTTCCCAGAAGTAATCATTATAGCTTATTACTTTGAACATGACAAAGATGGGAGATGCCTTTTTTTTCAGAAGCTATTTACATTAATAAACAGCTTATAAGAATTGGGTTATTTAGTGTGTTATGTATTTTACATTCACTTGTTTAGTTTATTATGATGCTAAAGATCAGACATAGAGTTCTATCACTGGTCCTAGGTGGAGACATGGCACTCCAATCTCTTCCAAGGTTTATACTATTGCAGCCCCCTCCCTTTCTCATACCCAGTGCAGTTATCTATAGATTTTTACTCCTAAGCATGCCCATTTGTCTGACATACAATTTCAAGCTAATATTTCTTTTTGTCTCTTTCTATCACTTATTCAGATACTGGCTAAAATTTCAACCATGTCCATCTTAATACTGGACATCTTTATGTACCCTGGAGACCCCCACTCCATGTAGTTTTGTGCAGACCTCTTTTCCTGAAGCTGCCTACTTTGCCTTTCTCTGTTTTAGTGATCTTCAACCTTCCTTCTGACTCATGTTTAGACATTTTCTGAGACTTCCCAGAAGTCTCACAGCAAATGAAAACAAAATAATATTTTTATTATCTTTAGTATCTCTCTTAAATCCTGTAGTCAAATTTTCCCCAGCCTTAGTTTCTAAAATTGACATTTAAAAACAACATATTCACACAATCAAAAAGTAAGGTAATAAGAATTTAAGATAAACCTGCCAGAGGTAAAGCCCAGTAAAACCAGTTCCTTTTTGTCTCAAATTCAAATTATATGTAAATCCTTGCATTTTAGTGAGCTTCAGAAAACAGTCACAGAACTATTCGTTCTTATGAAGAACAAGTCACAAACATATTTATATACATTTTAAATAGGTCTGCCAATCATAATAGTTACTAGCATACAATGAATTAGGAAAGGAACTACAAGAATAAAATGTCCAGAGATTTCTTACTTAGCTAATTTCAGAAGCTCCAGGGGCAGATTATTGTTTTTTTTACCCCACTGCTATATTAGAGACAATTTTGTGTATAAAAAGACTAGTCAGCTACAGCTGTCTCTACAGTCTACCAAAGTAGTAAAGAATATTTTTATGGTTACATAAATATGGTTATATTGTTTGTTTATCTCAGATGATTTAACAGAAACCAATGGCTTAATATAAGTCTCAAAACTTTCCTGTCACATGGAAAATACCCAATATAGTTCAATAGATTTCAAATTTGCTTCTAAAAAAACTTCCATATCAGCAAAGCCTGGCCAACAAATGGGCTTGTCTCTTGAAGACAACTAGTAACTCTAGAAAGTCAGACCTTATAGCTTGAATAAATTAAGTCAGTTGCCTCCTAGAACTGATAGATTCTGATGATGAGGAATCAAATAGATATGTCTCTGCTTAAAGAAAATGGAAGCCAAAGTAGACCTAACCATGCCTTCACTAAAGCCTCTGACTGCAGAAACATCAGAGTGATCTTTCTTCACCTCTAATGCCTCTAAGAGCTCTTTCTTTCACAGTGGTCACTACTTAAGTATTCCTTAATTATAATAGCCTTTGGGGCTGGAGAGTTGCCTTAACGGCAAGAGTGCTTGTTATACCTATGTGGAGGGCCTGGGTTTGGTTTGTAGCACCCACGTGATGGCTCATAACCATCAGTAACTACAGTTCCTGGGAGTCTGACCACTCTCTTCTGACTTCCACAGGTACCAAAAGTGAAGACAGTGTACATATATGCATGCAGAAAAAAAAACTCATACACATAATATCAATAGATTAAAAACTAACAACAAATCAAGCAATAATAGCCCAAAGAGCTCAACAAAAGCACCCCCAAAGACTAAGCCAGGTATCAAATGACAACTGCCCTCCAAGGTTCAAAAGAACCCCAAATTGCTCAAGAACAAAAAAGCAAACTGAAAAACAAAACTTAAGGTGTACCAACTGTGGAGAAACATATCAAGTTTTTTTTTTTTTTTTTTTTTTTTTTTTTTAAGAAACGAAGACAAAGTCCAAATACTTGTTTTTTTTCTGTTTCACAAAGTAAAGATAAAAACTAACGGACATTCCAATGTGGATGGGGAAAGCCCATGAATCCTCAACCCTATACAAATAACTATAGGAAACTGAGGAATGCTGGGAACAGGAGAAAGTCTTCTCCAGGGAAGAGCACACTAACTGGTCAACCAATACCAAATGGTCAGTCCTGAAGGCATATATACAAGTAACTTTATAGAGACTGAACTGGTTATATATTAGGAACACACACACACACACAACACACACACACACACACACACACACACACACATCCACACTAACACATTCACATATACAAGTAACAGCAATTAATGGAAAAAAGGAAAAAGAAGCCATGAATTTGAAAGAGGGCAGGGGAGTATATGGGAGGGCTTTGAGGGAGGAAGGGGAAGGGAGAAGTGATGTAATTATATTATCATCTCAAAAAAAAAATCTCAGAGTAAATAGACTCCAGTGGCTGCCAGCAACTTCTATTCCTTCCTTTTCCTCTAGGGTCAACTTGCTACAGACAGCAGATATTTCAAAAATATACATTTTATTCCCTGCCAGAGTTGATATTATTACCAAAAGTAAAGAGTCATAACAGTACCACAACAACAAGCCAGGTTTAGTCACATGTCTTCAACAAGCCAAATTAATAGTGAAAGCCAGGAAAGGGGGTTTATTCAAAATGATCACAATTGGAAGACAGACAGAGATTCAGAGATCTTCCCCACAGGCCTGACTTCTATTCTCTTTTCATAGTGAACATGAAAACATGTTTTTACAGCATAAAAGTTCCTTTAATTTTTTAAAAGAATGTTCTATATACTCTGATTTTTAACAACTTTTGAATTTATATCACTAACCAGGATGTTTCAATGGAGATGCATAGGCTGCCTATCTCAGTTGATTTAATTTGGATTTGGACAACACTTATGTAATAACATTCACCACCTGTCAAATGTGTTACTCACTCCTCTATGTTCAAGTAAATGGCTATTCATTTTCTTTCTTCCTACAGGCTCAGATATAAAATCTTGGAGTCAAGTTTAACTCTTTTTTTTTTTTTTGGTTTCAAGACTCGGTTTCTCTGTGTAGGCCTGGCTGTCCTGGAACTCACCCTGTAGACCAGGCTGGCCTTGAACTCAGAAATCCGCCTGCCTTTGCCTCCCAAGTGCTGGGATTAAAGGCATGCGCCACCACTGCCTGGCTTTATTTTTAATTTTATTTTTTATAGCCCACAGCCAAACCATTAACAAGTTGTATAAGAAAAAATGTTATATATAAATACACATACACATATGTATATATATTATATGATGATATATATGTGTGTGTGTGTACATATATATATGTATGTATATATGTATGTATTGTGTGTGTGTGTGTAGCCTTATTACTTCTGTTATCCATGCTTCTTACCTTGATTACTGCAATACCTCCTTCCCATTCTAGCTGCTTCTGTTTTTGATCTCTTCAAATTTTTAATACAAGAGTCAATGAGATGCTATTAAAATGTTCAGCATCTTGTAATTCCTACATGTAAAAATCTCCAGTGGTTTCTCATTGTGAATATACATTCATGTCCTTTCATAATCTTGAAGGTCTTACATGGTCTGGCCCTGACCCCATAAGACTTTAGTATTTTCTGCCCTTCTTGTTAACTTTATTCCAGCCACAGTGGCTGATTCCAGGTCAAGCAAATGTGCAGGTCTATCTCAGTCTTTACTCTTGCTACTACCTTAATGTTCCTTTACCCAGACCCTATCATTGTTTACCCTAGACCTCCTTTAGGTCATCACATAGATGTTTACTTTTAAAGTAAACCCCAGCATTCTTTATATAAAATTGTTAATCTTTATGCAGTTGACATTCTCTGTTTTTTTTTCTTTGCCTTTAACATTGAGTATGCTCATATTTCTAGTTTATTGCATAGACTCCCTTCCAAATAAGAACACTAATAAGGAAGAAAAATTCTGTTTTATACAGTTTTGTCCTCTGCCTATTAACATTATTAGCAAAGAGCCCATAATAGAATCTTAATTAGTTAATTATTTTAACCTAAAAATTGTTGGGTGATGGGTAGACAACACATTAGTTCTCTTGTGTCCGGTAATCTATGTGTGCCACATATCCCTGAAATGTATGTTCTCTGGTAGACCATTTCTCTGGGAACATAAGCCTTCTTTAGCATTAGATGCACTGAGAAAGTCTTAGTGAATTTAACAGATTAGATTCAAGATGTGGTTGACCAAAGTACATTAAATCTGTGTCAAAAGATATTTATGCAAATAATTATATGATGAATTATGAATAGATGTGTTGAATTGTAATTCTATCCAAAAAATAATGTGCTAAAATAAAAAGTCATTATGAAAGTACTGTTGATCCTCTTCTTAACCATGGTGATGCATGCAATAGGATTCTGTTTGGCTATAAAAGATCCCTTTACAGAATTTGCCTGAAAAGACCATTTGTTTTTCATTTGCCCACAGATGTTCTTTCAAACTCCATTCTCCCATCTTTTGGATGAAGAAGTGGGGGGTGGTAATTTGGGTCATTCTTATCCTGAAATTTTCAGAAGCACTTATTTTAATTGTAGAAGAAAACGACAGTTTCTGTATTGCATTTTGAAAGCTCAGCTACTATTAAATTCTTCTCAAGTTGCAAATTACTGCACTTATGGAAAAATTTGCAATCAAAATACTCCCTTGTTGCAATATAGCAACTTTCTTTCACTGTAATTTTCCACAAAGTTCCAAGATTTCTTCAGTGACTTAGTCAAACCAATACCATCCTTCATCTACATAAGAAAAGAAGGTGCTTAGCAATTTGAAGTACATGGGATAAATGACAGCTACTTCTACTATTCAATGTTTCAAATAAACAAATAAAATTATTTAAAGTCTTAAATATTTTAGAAAGCAAAAGACTTTATTTCTTACTAATTATTATATTTTGGCAGTAAAAGAGTATAAATATAAGTAAGTGGAGTATGAGCTAAAACCACCAAGTATTACATCAAAAAAGTCTATAAGAAATTGCACAGAACTTAACTGGTTTGTTGCTGGCAGTGTTACTCTCACTGGTGTAATACATGAAGTAAAGGAGTTGGAATAGAGGGAGTAAAAGATTTGGCACTGAATTAACACTAGATGTTTCAGTTCAGCAGGGTAAGGTAGCTCTTGGCTGTTCACAAATCTTACTAGAATTTTTACTTAACAAACATGCATTTATCTTGACTCAAAATCTGTGCTTTGAAAACATTACCAATGAGGAGTCAGATAAGAATAAAATGACAGTTGTGATAAGTCTACATGCCCTTTAAAGTATTTAGATTAGGCAAAGTAAATGATTCATAAGAAGAATGACCTGTTTTGTAGCTTACACAAGAAAGAATGTGATTGAATCTTATGCAATATCCTATCATATGTAAATCTTTCTTTTTAACTTATTACAGTTGTAAGGTAGGGAGAAGAGGAGTGATTAATGAATATTAATAAGAATTATCCCCTGGGAAAATAGAAATTATCATTCTGTGATTATAATAATTATTTACTGAGGGATTATTCTGTGTTAGGTACCATATTGGAAACTTTCTGTAAGTTATCAATTTTCATTCTTTCCAAAACACAAACCAAAACAACAATGACAACAACAAACAACTGTAAAGAGGCTGTCATTGACCATGTAGTAAGGAAGACAAAACAGATACACGGAAGAATACATAGATTGCTTCTTCAGGATCACAAGAGTAAGGGCAGTCAACTTCAATTCTATGTCTGTCAACTCTGTGCTCCTCACTACCTCACACACTACTACCTTGAAAGTAAGCATTCTATTTAAAGGAGAGTCAGAAGTGTCAGAAAATGACACAAGGCCTTCATCTATGATTGCATTCTGGCACATGATACAAGTCCACTGCCAGTGTGGAAAGAAAGGGTTTTACAAAACAGAAGGGAATAATGTCATGTTAGTGGAGACAATTTAAATCAGTAATACCTATATTCAAATTTATGCTTCATCAATTTATTTGGAAGTTACAATGCTCTGTGAGTCAGAAAGGATGATTTCATGACACGAAGGGTCATGTTAACATCTCAGTTTTGTAAATGAGACAGACCTTAAGGTATGAAAGGTCCTAAAAGTTAGCCAAAGTACATAGGTATGAGACTGTAGCCATACTTGATCTCAAACCTATCAGCTGTGTTAAATGAAACCTGCAGTTTGAAAACCTCATGCCAATACAAAAATGAGGAAATCATAGATCCAAACAAGAGCCTGCATCTGTATTAGCTCTTTATGCTGGAGAAATCTCTTGGAGTTCATTCACCATTATGCAATTTTTTTTTAACTAGCACCATTCCTAATTAATTGAAAAATCACTGAAATTACTTGTTTCAGTGTCTTATGATGTTTTTTTTTTTGCCTACTGAAGTACTGTTTATTGAGGCAGAAACCATTTGCTTTGGTCACTAATCAATTTCCAGCTTTTCACACAGTACCTGTTAAAAACATGAATTGAATAGTTACTGAGCACAGGAGTGTGTAGGGAACTAAGATACATCTCATCTCACAGATAATCTGTCAGTACCTCCTGACAACTTATCTTCAAAACATATCCAGACTCAGTTCTCCTCACGACTTTGACTTTAGCATGTAGGCTTAAGGTACTCTCATCTCTCACTTGAACTGACCTTATTCTATCTTATTTTCCTACTTCAATTTTTGTCTGTGGCCCCATCAATCTAATTTCAATATACAAGCTGATGTGACACACTTAGGATCTTTATTTTTCATCAGTAATGTAATGCATAGCTCCAGTGGAGTAACACTAAAGAAGGAACCGGAACACTTGACTTCTAATTCTCCAGACTGTAGTCACTGTTTCTGTTCTGTGACTACTGTTACATTATTAAACTCTTCTGACTTCAGTTTTCTTATGTGCAAGCTCAGGAATTTGAATCAGAGTCTCTTGGAATATTTCAAAGACTATATTAACTTTATCTGAATGTCATTTATAACTGAATGTAAATAGCAGCTAATTAGTCTCCATATAAATTTAATTACTGATGATTTAGGATTTATATACACCTGTTTCAATACCAAATGCTAGATGGTTCTTTAAAAACTGTTTAACCTCTACTATATACGGAAATAACCTAACTCCAGCCATGTTAGGTACAGCTATTTTTGGGTATCTGACTGATATGTACAATTAACATGTATTTTGTACTGAAACAGAAGCTGAAAGTCTTTAAAAGGTACAAAGCAGAATGAGGGCAGCTACTATTCTTAACACTTCTGTTTGGTAGAAACCGTTGACATACAGAAATCAGAGAAACCAGGGTAGGCTTGCCCCTCCAAAATGTGGGGACACAATGTGATTTGAAACCTGGGATCAAAAGACAAGGAAATAAGTTAGATATAAAAGGAAGTGCTCTTAATCTATTCTGCCCAACTTTTTTTTTTTTTAGTCTTACTTTACAGTGTGGTGTGAAAGAAAACAAAAATATGCATGTCTCTCAATGAATGAGTTGCAGATGGTGATTTTTAAAACTTACAATTTATATATGATTTTGTTCCCTTGTTTTCTTTAAAAACATTGTTGATCTTAAAAAAAAAACATGAGAAATCAGTAATTAAAAGGAAATAAGTAAATATCCAACTACTTGGAAATTAAACCTTAGATAAGAAAGGGAATCTCAGGAAAACTAAACTGAATGAAAATAAAAACAGCATATGCTTCAAGAGAAAATTATAGCAATACATTCTTCTATCAGGCCAGGAGTGCTGGTATACACCTGCAGTCCTAGCACTTGGTCTATTTTCATTTTTCTATTTTGGATCTCAATTATTTGGTACATTTACATGCAAAATTGTTAGGTATTCTTTGTAAATAAGTGATTTTTCTGCATGTGGTAGAGGAGGAAGACATGACTTTTCATGCTTGTTTTTTCTGTTCTAATAGACAGGAATTGTTGAAAGGGTTTGTGTCCTATTGGCCTACTTCTTTCCTGGCCCACTGGTTAAAGAGAAGGCTTGCTTTCATGTCATATTATGTTTGTTTCCATTATGCTTTCTAGGTGTCCCAGAGTCAACTATCAACCTGACACAAATCATCAAGGAAAAGAAAACCTTCTTAGAAGAACTGCCTCCATCGAGTTGGACTGTGGCCATGTATATAAGGTATTTTCTTAATTGATAATTGCTGTATGAGGGCTAAACTCACTCTGAATAGTATTATCCTTAGGTAGGTAGGCCTAGACTGCAAGCCAAAGGAAGCAAGCCAGCACGCAACATTCCTATATCATCTCTTCTACACTTATGTTTTTCTGTGACCTGCTAAGACACATCAAGAGATCCCTTGGGTCTTCATATACTTGTGCCCGTACTGTCCAGTGGGGACAGTGTAGTTTATACAGTACTACTTTATAGCTACTGGTGCATGTTGATGATTTACACCATCATTCTTAGACAACTGTGGTAAAATATGAAGCACTATATATTAGGGGATAAAATTATTAGCCTACAACAAACTGTAGTTGATATGTATTTTAATGATAATTTATAATGGAAAAGATCAGCAACGAAAATAATCAGTAATTAAAAAATTCTAATGATGTGTGAATGTAACCTTTTTCCTGAAAACAATGTAAATTAGAACCATCTACACATGTGTTTTGCTCCTTTATCATGGTCGTTTGGATGCCAGGTTTACTACAAAAATATCCCACAGAATTCAAATGTTTAATAATAAAATGTATTCAAATATTATTTTAATAATTTTTCAACTTGAGATTTAAAATTATCTATCAGGGGACTAGAGGGAGGGCTCACTGATTAAGAACACTTATTGCTCTTGCAGAAGACCCAGTTTCTGTTCCCAGCACCCATGTTGGGTGGCTCATAATCACATGTAACTTCAGGTTGTAACCTTTGTGGGTCACTTTCACACATGCAGTATGCATGTATGCAGAGACATACATAGAAAACAAATCATGTTCTGAAGGTTAACAGAAGTATGGGAGTGTATCTGATACATGAATAAATCTCAATCAGCTTTGTCTGTCAAGTTAAAAATAAATCATCTAGTGCAGTGGCTCTCAGCCTGTGGGCCATGACCCCCTTGAGGGTGGTGTGAAACAAAACCTTTCCACAGGCTCATATCAGATATCCTGTAATCAGATGTTTATATAATGATTCATAACATAGCAAAATTATAGTTATAATGTAGGCAATGAAATAATTTTATGGTTGGGAGTCACAACACAAGGAACTGTATTGAAGGGTTGCAGTGTTAGGAAACTTGAGAACCACTGATCTAATGGTTAGTGATAAGCAATATCTAGTCATAAATGATAATCTTATATTTCACTTCTGCTCCTTTGAAACTCCCTTACTTGGTGCATACATATGTAAAATTTAAATGACTAGTTGTCCATAAAAATCAAAGACAGGATTCTCATTTCTGGGTCAAACCCAAAGCACTAGCACATTTTGTCCGGGATAGCCCATGCCCACTGCTCTGAAGAAGTGGACTACTGGCAGATCTAGTTGATAGTATTGACTGTTGAATGAGGCTTTATCAGTTCTACTATAATTTGGCTTAGTAAGTATTTGGTTTTAACCAAGGCATCCATAGAAACCAGAATAAACATACAATGAAATATCATAATATTTAAAACAGATACTTAACATGCTTGCATGCTGCCTGAAAATATGTCACAATTGTGGCCATTTTCTAGGTGAGTAAAGTCAAAATGGACTAAAATTAGTTGTAAACAACTGTGGGCTTGCAGATTGCTTCTTTGTACTAATACTAATTGTCCTTATTTTACTTACTGTGATCAGGAAACAAAGTAGGTAAGTAAGATAGCTGCTAGGCAGCTTGAAATTCAGATAACTTAATAATTAATGTTTATATGCTGATTATAGAAAACCATAATTTTGTCATACCTATTAGACTGTAAAACTCCCAAGTGATGGAGGGAGGACCTGTGTGAGGGAAGAACCAGGAGGAAGGTGTGTATGATTGGGATATAAAGTAAATAAATTTATTAATGAAAAATTAAATAAAAAGAAAATGGTTTTATTTATCTTAAGTCAGGAATTTCAGACCCAACTCTGATACTTTTAACCTCTATGTAAAAAGATGAGTATCTGTACCTTTTATTTCTGCAGACAGAAATAGTATTGACAATACCAACATCTTAGGGTCTATTTGAAGATTCAACAATAACCTATACATTTCTGGCACAGAATCTACATAAGTAATCAGGAAATGTTAGCTAATATTTAGTTATCAGCTTCTTTAAAGATATTCTATAACACTGTCTGGAGATTGCATTTACAGGGAGTGAACACTACTAGAATTGTTAACTTTTTGCTAAAGTCAGGCTAGTTTTGAAGAGTTATTATAATGCTGATGAAGAGGTGGAACACCGATGTTCAAATCTCAGTTCCTGGGACACTAATGCAGCCACAGAAAACCTACAATGAATTTGTCCTGTCTCCAAGATATGCTGGAGTAATGGTGGTATAGAACTTGTGGGTGTGGTCAACCAACAATGGTCCAATTTGAGGCCCGCCCACAAGAGGGAGCCCATGCCTGACTCTTTCTAGATGGCCAGGAACCAAAGGCTGGATAGGCCAACCTAGGATAGATCCAAATACAACTGGCAAAAATGGAAAAATAATAATAAATAATAAAAATAAATAATTTCTAATGATACTGTTATATTCATCAATCGATGCCTAGTCCAATTGTCATTAGAGGGGTTTCATCTAGCAACTGATAGGAATAGGAGCAGATATAAAGACCTACAACCAGGCCAGGCGGTGGTGCACACGCCTTTAATCCCAGCACGTGGGAGGCAGAGGCAGGCGGATTTCTGAGTTCGAGGCCAGCCTGGTCTACAGAGTGAGTTCCAGGACAGCCCCGGCTACACAGAGAAACCCTGTCTCGAAAAACCAAAAAAAAAAAAAAAAAAAAAAAGGACCTACAACCAAACACTAGGTGGAGTTCAGAGAATCCCAAGGATGACAAGAAAGAGTTGTAGGAGCCAGAGGGGTCAAGAACACTACAGGAACATGGCTCACAGAATCAACTAAGCAGGGCTTAAAGGGGCTCACTGCAGTGGCAATCACAGAGCATATGTGGGTCTAATCTTGGTCCCCCCCTCTCTGTATATATATGTGTGTGTGTGTTTGTGTATGTTATGGTTGTATAGCTTTGTGTTCTTGTGGGACTCCTAACAATAGGAATGATGGTTGTATCTGACTCTTTTGCTTAATGTTGGGACCCTTTACCTCCTACTGGGTTGCCTTGACCAGCCTTCATATGAGGGTATGGGCATAGTTGTATTATAACTTGTTATGCTGTGTTGGTTGACGTCCCTGGGAACTAGAGGAGGAATGAATCTAGGGGAGAGAGGAGGTAAGGAACGCTAGGAGGAGAGGAGAGAGGGGAAACTGGTTGGGATATAATATATGAGAGAAGAATAAATTAGAAAGACTCAGTTCCATCATGTAACTACTTTTAGATATTTGTGCCTCGGCTTCCCAATCTTTAAAATGAATTTAATACTAGTACCTTCCTTATAGGTTACTAGAGATGAACTTTTAATACTTATTAAGTGATTTGTATAGTGCCCTTTTCAGGTTAATTGCTTGTTAGAAAGAAAAAAGTATTAAGAACTGTACACTGACCTTTAAGCTTTATAAAATATTTCCTCACAAATTTATCAGAATGTCTAAATCTACATATTAGGAATAATATAACAGCTAAATGTTTACACTTACATCTTAAAAATTAAGATGAATTACAGAAATGTTGGGTGTTAGGAAAGGAGTTAACAGATTTTTTTAACACCTACTCAAAATCTGTTTTAAAAACTATTTAAAATTACATTATGAAAGTATATCAGCATGGTGCATGGATACATAATCAGATTTTACCCATTCTGGTATATATGCACATAGATTTTAATAGATTAATTGAGTAATTAATTAATTATGCAGTTATAACGAAGCAGCATGTTGTTATTTGCATATTGTACTAAGCAAAAGTTTATACTCTGATTTCTTTCTTTTTTCCTCTTTATTTTTTTACACTCTAGCAGGTTCTTGAGCTACCTCACTAAATAATGCACTCTGGAAAGGTGGCGACAGTTTGTTCTCCTGTAAGATTAAAAGATGAGATTCAGGGCAATCCAATTACTCTTTATCTTTATAAAGGCTCCTTAAGACATTTAGATTTCACACATACATACATACACCACTGCCTACCTTTCTTTGTGTGCTCTAAGGTCAGCTAACAACTTCTGTATTTTCAGACATAGAATTAACCTAATTTAACTACAAGTAAAAATAATGTACTGAATTAGAAAAAATGTTTAGCTGCTGAGGTTGGCACAGTGGGACCTTGTAATGAGATAACCAAGCAGGGAAGAAGCAAGGACTGGATGGAGCTGAAGTTCTCCATTACAGTATAAAAGGCATGGTGTGAGAAAAATTCATTTGGCTGCCATTCCTGGGACTGTAAGAATAGGACATGCAGAAAAGAGCTCTTTCCAAGTCGAAAATACTGAGAAAGGAGTTCACAGTCACTTACTTATTGGTGGAGTTATTCACTACAACTTACAAGGTATTATATTACTATAAAATCCTCATATAACCCTGCTATCAAATTAACATATTGTCTCTAAATCAGAAGGCAAACATCTTTAGACCCCATAGAATTAGTACCATAGCAGAGATAGTGTTCTATGAAACTCAATATTTAATCTTCCCCTTATATCCTATTGTATCAAAAACATCCATGTTTCACAAGAATAAGGAAAAATGAGGATGATCATTTTATCATGAAAGTGATTAAGTTACATATTAGTACTGACCTTATATTTTGAAGAAACTATAACATAAAGAAGATTTCTTTCATTTTAAAATGAGCCTCTAGAAATGAAGCTACTCAACCAGACTTTTGATCTTCCTCAACAAATAAATGCTCTTTGGAAAAGTGGCAACAATTTCTAAACCTAGGTAATGTACAATATTCTTAGCATTTTTACTTGGTTTTTATTGCCTTTCTTTCATCAATACTTCAAAAATTCCCACATTCATTCTCTATTTTCTTCTCGTAGTGTACACAAATCTTTCTATGCACAACATAATGAACACCCTGTGTATATGCATATGTGTTTGACAGATTACGACTCTTCTAATGCTAAATCCAAACTTCCTACCAGCTAATCTACTTGGAATGAAAGGGGCCTCTTATTTTCCCTCCAGCTTCATCTCCAACTACCAATTCTGCTCTTGAATAGGCTGTCTGTCTCTCATCTTGACAACTTTGTATAGGCTGTTATTTATAATTGGAACCAGACTGTATAGACAGTTCATTGATTAGATGGCTCTTCTGAATTGTGATAACAAAAGCGGACCCATTAACAGGTATCAAAGAATACTGTTTTTAGGTTTCCTTCAGATGTTGCTGGAAGAATAATGATTTATCAGCTACTTAATGGGATATGATAGGACATTCTAGACTCTTGTAGAGGAAGAAACATGGGAATATGGACCTGGGGAAAAGTAAGATAGGCACTGAAGCTAATGAAACTCTAATCACCATAATGAAAAACAGTTTTTCTAATCTAGTATTATGAGAATAGGAAAGATAATTTAAGATATTAACTCTGAGATACAGTTCAAGTAGAAAGTTCTTAACTCTTTTTACATCTTGTATACTTAGATGGTATACCTTTTAACAATATGGTAGATTTGATACTTTGAGCATTAAGTTCCATTCCTCCACCTAGTAACTAAAGATCTTGTAATCTTTTTCATGTATGTGCATGTTCATGTGTGTGCATTGTGTGTGAGCATGTGCATGTACATGTGTGTACATCTATGGAAGCCAGAGGTCCACTTTGGGTGTCTTCTTTTATCATCCTCCACCTTATGTTTTAGAGGTAAGGTCACTCACTGAAATTTCAGTTTACCTATTAAGCTAGACTAGTTAGTTGTCTAGCAAGCCCAAGAGGTCTTCCTGTCTCTATGCCTCCTTTGTGCTGGGTTATAGGTATGTATAGGTATGTATCACCATGCTTGACTTTCTATGTGGGTGCTGGGGATCTGAACTCTGGTGCCATGGTTGTGTAATTACTTTAGTGACTGAGCCACCTCTCCAGCTTCATGTTTTTAATGGTTCTTAAGTGGAAGCTACACTTCTATTGTTAAAAACAAACTCTCTTTAGCCAAAGTAGTATAAAACATGTTGACGCTTTCAGGGAATGTTGTGAGTAATATGATTTTCAGTTTCCACATGGCTAGTGTTTGCTTCCTCACAATCCATCTGGCATGGATTTAATGGCCCTGCCTTTGACCTCTCAAGTAATATTCTTTCATTAGAAAGCTACTGCATGCCAATGTGATCATATGTTTCCACCTCAAAATTCATCAATAAACTCTTGAGTATTGTAGGATTCTCAAAACGCCTGTGATGATTACCATTTACTTTTTCATGAAAGTACCACTACTCACTTTGTTACTCTTGGCTCCGCTGCTGCCCATGATGAAGCTTTTTCTTAGTCTCCCCGAAGGGTAAGGCTACTTTTCCTGTTGCTTCTATACTTTTTGCATCCTCCCATATATAACTTAAATTAAATTGGGAATCTCGGCATACAATGCTGTGCTTTTGCATATGAATTTGTGTGTGTGTGTATGCATATGTACATGTGAAAGTCAAAGGTTGACTGGGTATTTTCTTCTACCACTCTCCATCCACCTTAATTTAAAACATTCATTCATTCATTCATTCATTCATTCATTCATTCAATCATTCATTCAATGTGCATGGTATTTTGTGGGAATTTATGTTTATGTGCCATGTATGTGCCTGGTGCCTGCAGAGGCAAGGAGAGAATTGAAACCCCTGGAACTGGACTTGCAGAAGGCTGCCAGCCTTCATGTGGATACTAGGAATTTATGCCTCATTCTCTGGAAGAGCAGTCAGTGCTCTGAACACAGAGATATCTCGTTGGCCCCTTCACCTTACCTTTTTGAGAAGGAAAAGTCACCCAGTAAATGTGGAACAACTGATTCCGTTGGGTTAGCTAACCAGTGAGTTCTGTGTTCTCTTGTGTCTTCTTCCCCAGCACTAGGAATAAGGCAAGCACCCCTAGACCTAACTTTTACCTATGTGCTTGGAATGTAAACTTGGTCCTCACACTTGTGCAACAAACATGTTTCCAACTGGATCATGTCCCCAGCCCTGATGCTGTACTTTGTCTTCCCAGTTTTATTAGCACATAGTGGATGCTCCTTTTAAGGAAGAGTCATGAAATACTAAACATTCTATTTCTAATGTTGATTTCTAAAGCTGCCCAAGCCCTGTGTATTAACATATTAATGAGTAACTACCTAATTACTGTTCTCTGTCAATATTGTTCCTATTAAGTTATTTCAATAAAATAGAGGTTCCTATGAAACATGAGTATTTTGATCATATGAGTTGTAAAATAAATCAATCTTCAATAATTTTATTTCAGTTTCTAATTTCTAATGCTAGAATCTTTTATAATAATCTGGATTTTATGAACTAAAGTAATTTGCCTTCCAAGAAAGTAAATTAAAGACTTTTAGAGTTTACTTACATGGTACAGTGTGGTTTCTGGCACTGGTGTGCCCATGATGTCTTGTCTCAATGCATCCATTTGCAAACTAGGCAGCAGTGAGTAGTGAGTTGGGCTATTACTCTTATCACCCTTCTTTTTTGACTTCTTCCCTGTGTCTTTTTTGCTGTTTCTCTGAAACATGTATTCTTCTTGAGCAATTTTTTCATTGCTCATGTATCGAAGTAGAGAATTTTCTACATAAAAAGAGAAATATACCGATATAAATATGCAAATATTTGAAATGTATCATTCCTTCCAAACTGTGCTATAAGATTTCATTTCAGTACTTGAACTTACAAAATATGTAGTAACAATACAGTAGGACTTAATTATTTGGAATAAGAGAGTAAGACATATTTTTTGTGTTATTTCTTCTGGTTTTCACTGGAAAGATTTAACATCAAAATCACCTGTAGAACTTAGATGTGAATGGATGGACCTTACAGTTTGTAGCAAGTTTCTCAGGAAGATTCTCCTAACCGTTGATGACAAAGCATAGACTCCAACATTTTAGGTAACATTCTTGGAGAAGTTGAAGCCCACGTTATGAACTTAGTTCATAGATTTTTTCCTTAAATTAGTAGTCAGCTCTTAGTAGTTAATATACAAATTTCCCCCAGGATGTCACTATTATAAGAAGTCCCAAAGAATAGCTCACAGATGTCATATGATAAACATTTTTATTTTTTCTTGATTTATCCAATTAAACTATAATAAGATTAGATACTAAACATAGAAATGGAATTAATATACACATGTAAAGGAAACTGAAAGTGTATTTGAACTTCTCAACATTTTGGAAATGCTCACTTTACAAAACACATGTTAAGGAGACTAATGAAGCAGATATTTATGCTTGCTTGCCTATGTGATCTGTGGATGTTTTATAGTTCACTGGATAGAAATGATAAGTAAATGGGTCAACCATACCATAAACGAAGTTTAGTGTATAGGAACAATTTTGGTTTTGCTATTCATCTACAATTTATGGCTCTCTCCTGAAAGTAGAAGTAGTAGCATCAACAGCTGAGCCCACCATAGCCACACTTGGTTAAAGTCTACTAAGCCATGAAGGTTTCACTTACTTTAGATAGATACTTCAAAAGTAGCCCAGTACCATGTAAGAGAATAACCCTGAACAGCAAGCAGAATAGAAAAAACACAAAGCACCCTTCCCCTCCATTTCCATATAATTGTTGTTAAGAGTTGCTGGTCCAGTTTCCATGATACATTTGTTTTACACCCATGTGCTTCAATACTTATTATGAGATTTCATCATACGAGGTTTCACAAGGAGTAAGTTTCATTGCTGACTAATTGGGGTTAATAACAAAACTGTTTTTTATCTACTGAACTGAAATGAATTCTTTTATGCAGTTTCACACTTCTGACCTTGTTTTCAAAATATTAACTTTCAATTTACAAACATATATTCATCTTTCTCTGTGTAATTATGTGCCCAGAATCTCTTAGAAGGCATTCATATAAGATACCTATTACTTAAGGGTCAAGAGTCAGCTGTTGAACTGACTTAATTTATTTGTAGTGTCAGTTAATGTTGGAGTAACTTTCTGCTGAAGCCATAATAATCTATTTAAAGAACATTTATATTTGCGTATTGTTCAAATAACCCATCCTACACTGAAATTCTAGAACACTTACCTCTTCTACTATCTCTCTTCATCTTATTTGGATCTTCATAGTCCCCCACCCAATTATATTCGACTGGCATAGATATAGGTCGTAGCTTGCCTAAACACAGAGAACAAAGTTCACATCACATTGTTTTTCTTCCCCAGGTAGGCTTATATTTAAACTGATTTCAGCTACAGTATGCAAAACACACTCTCATATGCAACGTTATGGTTGGCATGTGTGGATGAAGAAAATGTGTGTTTTGAGCCAGAAGGTGAAACTGCCTCTGAGAACTGTCTAGATAATACTAGTTTAAGTACTCATTATAGATAATAAGAATAGCCCATGTTTACTCTCATTAGAGTCCTGGATAGAAATGTATATAATATTTTACAAAATAATCAGTTTTCATATTTTTTCAATTTATTAACTGATTTCAGTCTTAGTCTCTAATGTCTATGAATCTATCTCTTGTTAATCCCTTCTAAGGTATCAGGCCCTTGTATTTAACCTTGTTATCAGGATATTAACCTACTGTTTCATGGTATATTATCACAAACTAACTTAATTTTTTTCTAATTGATACCATCATGCATTTGAATACTACCATGCTGCGGTAATGTGGGGATTCTGTTTCATGGCCTTAAATCTAGTTGTGCATAGTTTTTGATATAATAAGCATGTCTGGTTTACAGAATCAAGTATTCTCCTCTCTGTCTAATATCCTGCTATTTATTCTCACTAAACATCACTTTGATCTAGTGAGCAACAGCCATAGCAAAAAATTAAAGTATAACACTCTGGTAGAGAAGTAATCAATTATTTTGTTCAACTTAAATTTTTTGAAGCACAGAATAGCCAATGAAAACCAAATAATCCAAAAGTTTTAAAAATATACAACATTTGACAAGAGGTAGTATTTTAATAAGTTCTGAATTAATGAAAACTAGAAGTTTGCAAGGCCTAGATCATAAGAATGGCACAATAACCACCACAACAAAAGTACTTAAAACCACTGACTGTAGGCCAGAAAACTTCCTAGAGTTTGATTACTATTGGATCATTAAATCCTTATGCTTATGACAATTAATGCTTTTAGTAGAAGGAAACTTTAATGTGCCTAAAGAAACATAGCTGGCAAATGTCTAATATCAGTATTCAAATCAAGGCATTTGAATACCAGTTGTGAACATTTTTCATTATATTTTATACATGCAGATAATATATATGAATCATATTTCCTTCTGCATCCTTAGAAGTCACCCTTTTTTTCCATGTCTTTAAATGTGTTCGTCAAAATATTACAAAATTTTGTGGGAGATTTTAATTCTACTCTTAATGAAAATATACCAAACTTATACTTTCTAATTATGTGCAGAGATATAATTTATTTAGTATATTTTACTAGGCTATTTTAAAGTCTGAGAATAAACTAGACATGATAAAATTATTAATGATATAACATGATATTATTTAATGACTTCTTTCCAGGGTGTGCAATTACCTTTATAAATGATCATTTATGACTGTAACATTCTTATGTAATTTATCGCTCCTCTTTTTTACAGCGAGAATGAATGAGATGATGTCATTTACTATATTCTGCTCACCAAGGTTGGGGTAAACATGTGAAGAAAAGTCTTTGAAATATTTCTATTCTATTGCTTTCTGAATCAGTTCCGCAAACTTCTGATTTCATAAGTGCTATTATTTTAAAATTACCCACAACTAATTCTTTTAGAGTTTAGCTTTAAAAATAAATTCCACTTTAGCATGCACACTAAAACTAAAGCAGCTAACACACTTTTGCATACCATCAAGAAAATCTTTTGAAAAGTAAAATCCAATAAATAAGACATTCATCTACTATCAAATAAACAGTCATTTGATAGTTAAAAAACTTGCTCACTGGTTTTTGAAAGCATTAGTTGTATGGAGCTGAGTATCTTCAGAAGACAAGCAGAAACATATTTCACAGATAGCATGGAAATACATAACTATTCATTGCATTTTGGTAATAGATATGATTCGAACAGAACTGTCATTGATATAGGAACAAAATTATATATGACTTCTGGGAGTCATATATAATACATATATATGTATTATATATGTACATTGTTAACACTGAATTTCAGGAAAAGTACAGTGACTTAGAAAAATGCTCAGAAAAAAGGAATTTAATTTTTTTGGGAGAAAATCAAATGTGTTAGTTGGGTTTTGTAAACCTGACACAAACCTAGACATATTGGAGAAGAAAAAATTTTGTTTGTTTGGGTTTTATTTTTCGAGACAGGGTTTCTCTGTGCAGCTCTGGCTATCCTGTGATTCCCTTTGAAGACCGGGCTGGCCTAGAACTCACATAGATACCATCTGTCTGTCTCTGCCTATGGAGTGCTGCCACTAAAGGCATGTGCTACCACACCTGGTGCAAGAAGAGATGCGGATGCACACAGCCAAACACTGGACTGAGTGTGGGGACTCCAGTGGAGAAGTTAGGGCAAGGACTGAAGGAGCTGAAGGGGTTTGCAACCTATGAAGAACAATATGGACCAACCAGACCCCCTAAAGTTCCCAGGGACTAAACCACCAACCAAAGAGTACACATGGAGGGACCCATGGCCCCAGCTGCATATGTAGCAAGGATGGCCTTATCTGGCATCAATGGAAGGGGAGGCCCTTGGTCCTGTGAAGGCTTGATGTCCCAGTGTAGGGGATGCTAGGGTAGTGAGGCAGGTGTGGGTGGGCGGGTGGGGGAGCACCCTCATAGAGGCTGGGGGAGGGTTTGTGGAGGGAAAAACTGGGAAGGGAGAATAACATTTGAAATGTAAATAAATAAAATAATCAATAAAAAGAAAATAAATAAAAATAAATAAAAACCTAAAACTAAATAAACAAACAAAAGAAAAAACAACTAGGGTTTTCTCCATGCACTGCCCCACCAAAGCTCCAAATGACACCTTCGTTTTGTATTTTCATAGTTTTATTCCCCTTCCTATATTTCCTATCCATCCAAGTTAGTGTATCACACTGACTCACCAACTTCACCTGAAACCATTTTAAACAATTTTTATTTATGTATCCCTGTGAGAGTCTGCCATGTACATATATGTGTGAGTACCCACGAGGTGGGAAGACAGCATTGAATCTCCTGGAATTTGAGATAAAGGTGTCAGTGAGCATTCTATATTGGTGCTGGAAACAGAACTCAGGTCCTCTGGAAGAGCAAAAGATGTCCCAATGGCTTCATTATGAAAAAAAAAAAAAAAAAAAAAGCCAAATTTAGCCTTGGAAAACTGCTTGGTAGTCAAGTCAGAACTAAAAGTCCTATTTCCTGATTTATCTTCTAACAAGTTTCCATGGGTAGCAATCTGTTGAAACACTAGTGAGCTGTTTCCTTTCCAGTTTTAATCGTTCCCCCTCCTGGCTCTCCATGCCAAAATCATTAGGTTTGAGCATAATAAATAGCACCTGGGTAGCAACAGGCCTTTCATAGTTGGCAAAGGTTAAGAAAATGGCAGGGAAAGTCTTCAAATGTCTGACATACTACTTAAGGCTCACAGAAAGTTTCTCTAGAGGCTGAAAGTTACATATGTATACATCTGTTCTAAATATTTCAGCCAATATTTTGATGAAAATGAATATAATAAGGAATGCTTAAGCTATAAGTTTGTTATATAAACCTATCAAACTCCTCACATAACAGACAGAAAAATTACTTTCAGATGGTTGACTGCATCTCTAGGAAAACATCCTGGGGTTATTTAAGGTAGAGAGGCACACATTCAAAGAGGAAGTAAAACTGAATTAAATGTAAAGTCAGTAAATTTTTGAAGGAGAATAAAAGTATATCTGGATCTAATAAAATAACCAAGAGTGAGCACTTTAATCTTTAGCATTACATTTAAAGTTTTTGTTTTCAAGGTAAAAGACCTTTAGAAAAAATTGTCTTGTAAGTATTCCAATGGGCTGATTTTTTTAAGAATGGTTTATAAGAATACATATAAACAACAAAAAGCCAATGTAAGCTGAATTAGATTTATACTTTACAGTTTCCCTACTGAAAAAACAAAAACAACTGAAATATCTTTTCTAAAAATAGATTACATCTTGTTTGTGTTTGCTCTTCCTTTAATAAAATGATCTATACTTTAATTAAGGAGTGATGTAAGTGCAGGACACAGGGCTAACGTCACATGGTCATTTCAATGCTTGATCACAAGGCTAAGTTTTCGAATCAAGTTACATTTTGATAAAGGTAATTCTACCAAGAGAAAAAAATATATATATATTCATGTGTATATAATTAATGAGTTTGCCATATAGTTATATGAATTTGAGTGAAGTCAGTATTTCTGATCTTAAATTTGCTGCTGTCCAGTGACAATCACACAAGAATCATGGAAAGAATGAGAAAGGATTAGGATAGGTAGGAGAATTCTGATCCCTCCTTTCAATACTATGGAGGGTATAAAATAAAATTTGAGAAAATACATTGGCCTCTTGCTACACTCAGCTTAATATAGACCTGGACAAGAAGGATAACGTGGGCATGCAGCATTATTTGTTTAAATGCATATATCATTTGTTTAAATGTCTTAAGTTAACTGCAAATTAAAGCAATTAAAAAATCTTAGTGGAACACTATATTGAAAACCCTACCAATATCCAAAAGGCAGTTATGTTTCCTCATGAAAAGTAAAATGATTATCAATTTAAGTTTCACATTTAAATACTAATGGCATCTTATAACAATTTTATAACTCTTTTGTTATTTTCATCTCTTTGGAATCCTACTCTTGAAGTTAGTGAAAAGGTGAGGTGAAAAACTGACAAACTTTCTGACAATGTCTTAGGATTTTGAAGATACTTCAGTTCCTGACTCAACAGTCTCCTGTTCTTATCCCAGTGCTTCCCCCCCCCATCAATACGCTTCAGTGCAGATAACTGAAGACCACAAATGAAAAAGGAAATCAAGTTTGTTTCCTCTAAAACAATCCGTTAACATGTTTGATTTCTGTATTTTAGTGTCTTTACAGTGAATCTACAAGTCTTCCAAATATTGTGATGATTAGATGAAGAATTAATGAAGAATTAGAAGATAAATTGTGAATGAAGCTCTGCACTTGAAGTCCTTTGTCTTAGGACAGTGGAGAGTACATTGACATTACAGGGCATGTTACCCATAAAAACAATGATAGATTATCACATTGACACTTTTAATTTGTCCAGCATTGTTTTAATTTATTTCATTAATTGTATGTAAGAGTCACTGACATGATCAGAATATGACTTCTTGCCAGAGCCTGACAAATACAGAGCCGGATACTCACAGCCAACCATTGGACTGAGCACAGGAACCCCAATGGAGGAGTTAGAGAAAGGACTGAGGAGAGCTGAAGGAGTTTGCAATCCATAGAAGAACAACAATATCAACCAACCAACCAGAACCCCCCACCCCCGAGCTCCTAGGGACTAAACCACCAACCAAGGAGTATATAAGGAGGGACCCATGGCTCCAGCCACAAAATGTAGCAGAGGATGGCCTTGTTGGTTGTCAATGGGCCTTGGTCCTGTGAAGGCTTGATGCCCCAATGTAGGGGAATGTCAGGCGGGGAGGCTGAAGTGGGTGGGTGGGGGAACACCATCAAAAGAAGCAGAGGGAGGGAGGATGGGATAGGGAATTTCCAGAGGGGAAAACCGGAAAAGGGGATAACATTTGAAATGTAAATACATAAAATATCCAATAAAAAATAAATAATAAAAAAGTGAAGAACAAAAAATAAAAGAAAAATATTGAGTACAACACTTGATATTTTCTTTCCTATGATCTATTTTCTTCTATAATTTCAAAATAAACAATTTTGCAATGGAATCAAGTAACTCTGCAAGTATAGAGTATAGAATGAAGTGCACTGATCTTTCTACTTAGCTTTTATTAATTTGATTTGGAATTTTATCACAAATACAATTTATTATATAAATAGACTCCACTTGCTTTCTGCAAGATAAAAATTAATGAAGACATCTAACAAGTCAACTGGGGCAGATAGCAACTTTTTTATCTATTTGGATTTTTATTTTTTGTCTTTCAGTCTTTTTATTTTTTATTTTTGCTCCCGGGACTATTTGGATCTTAAAAATACCAAGAAATTTCTATCATTTCATATCAAAGATTTGGGGTATTTGAGCCAAATTACAAGTCTTTCAATATTTCTCAAATGTGTTCTATAAGGTGTTTGCTCAACTGGAAATTAATATGTATTTTGTGACCCCAAAAGAAAGATCTGATGTACAAACACGCTGCACAAGCACTGGATATAGTCCAAATGCAACAAGCCTTGTTTGCATTTATCTACAAGAGTAGTATAAAATACATAGATACTCCAGTCTTAGAAAATCACATAACTTTTCCTTAATGGACTTTCAAAACCAGAGATCTGAAAAAAATAAGACTGTTAGATTATTTAATCCACATTATAATTCAAAAGCTAACAACTAACAGCTCTATCTGTTAGTAAATGCTACTTGCTATATTTTCAATAAGAGCAAATGCATTCTAATTTGAACCAGGGAAATAGTATATCATATCTTGCTCCAGATGATGTCATAGTTAGTTTATTTGTTTAACTGTGGGACAGATTAAATAATAAGAGACAGTCACAATCCCATAACATGTTTGCTCAGAAAATATACTAATCATGAAGAAACATATATATTTCCAGAGGGATAATTTCCTAGGTTCTTTTAGTTAAAAAACAAGACAACAATCTCTGTATTATATGAGGTCTCTACCTGATTTTTCCAGTATCTGTTTCTGTAAATTGGTTCTTAGAATAGTCAGGGTTTCTCAACAACAGCATTCTGGACATCCTTTACATTTGGACCCTTTCAGTGCACTAAGACCCTGCATCATTTACACTGCCATTATTGCAATTCCATAAAAAATATTCAAGAGATTGGCAAATGTCCTACAATGAGCAGGACTGTCTCTAGATGAGAATTCTGAAGTACCCTCCTATTCTTGGCTTTTCTATTCTGCCTGTACTAGAGAGCACTATTTAATCTGCGTCACACCACAGAGGCAGATTAAATAGTTCCATTGAAGAAGTCGTGTAAAGATTTTGTTCTTCTTATAAGTGAACTAAATAACCAATCTGACATAGCCATCTTTATGTCTTCTCTATATACTAACACTCCATAGCCTTACCAAAAGTTTCCTTTCCTTTACTGTTTTCTGTATGATCTGTTTCCTTGAGTTAGTTCACCATAAACCTTTCTTCCTAGGATTAATTTTTAGGACTTTACAACACTTTTATTTTTCACATTATTTTATCCTTTACTTTTGTAGAAACTCATCTAAAACTTTAAGAAGGTGTGCGTGCCAAGTAATTCTTGGATTTCTAAAATTGACCCAGAATATAACCTGATGTTTTCTACAGTGGAGTTTAAAACTTGGATAAAAAACAGTTTGTAATATTATTAGCAGTTTGCATGTTCTTCCTTTTTCTTTAACAATACTGTACCACAACTAACTAAAATGTTATGCATATATTTTTTAATTGTTAACATAAGTAGGTGGTTATTGCCTTAGTAGAGAGACCAAACATGAATATCTAATATTACTCTTTTAATCCTTTATTAGGTCCCGTGAAAGGAAGGGAATTAAATGCTATTATAAGTAGTTGAAATTCAGTGTCATATTTGATTTATGAGTAGCAACCACTTACTATGCCATTACAGTATAATTTCTCAAGAACATCCTATGAGGTAAACATTGTGCTAAGTGATTGACATGTATTATCATGTTTAGTCTTTATGGATACAGTAGTAATAGATTGTCACTCCATTTTTTTTTCAGAGAAAAAAAACCCTGATATATAAGTGTAGTCTCAATTAAGGTCAAGTATTAAAAGCCAAGCTGTGACACCAAATTCAAGTTCATCTGACCAGAAAACTAATGCTTTTCTATTCTAACAATAAAACTGTACAAATTGAGAAAGAGAGCCTTCCCAAGATGATTACTCTAATTTTCATATAAGGAATAGAGTTTTCTATTTTTATGTCAAAATATTGCTGAACTGGTTTTCCTTTAGTTTACAGAGTGCCTTATCACATTTTAACTTGATGTCAAAAACTATTTTGTGAAGCTAGTCAACATACAGTTATTTATAAATTGTTTTCAGAAGTACAAAAGGATAATAATGTCAGCACAGTTTACATTTCATATTTCTGATTCATTAAATTCTATGATTGTTTCTTTGGGAACAGTACTTCTTACTTTAATATAGATATATCCTGTGGATGGTACCATACTTTCTTTTCTCGCTAGGATAGTTAATGAATTAAAACCTGGATTTTACTTGCTAAGAAAGTTATTTATAATAAAAGTGACAAGAAAGAAAGCAGGCATTTATTCAGAAATGAAAGATGTATAAAGATATTTAAACTTTTGGGAAAATATTATATCATTAATTATAATTTCGCTTCCTCAAAGAGAATAATTTTTTAAGACAAAATGAAAGGTTAATTCATTAGTATGATAAACTTGGAAACATGCAGACACCATTCTTATTTCACATTTGCAGAACTATTTTTTTAATTAGATGATAGACAAGATCCATGGATGTGGCTGATGCCACAGAGAATAAAGGAAAACCCCAATCTAGGTTGTTTCTGTAAATAGTATTTATTCCTGCAAATAATCTCAAATTAGTTTGGTTTTTATTTCTAGAAAAATGAAACAAATTTTATCTTGGTTTAAAATGGTTAAAATATGTAGTTGTTCCTTACAATATAGCAAGCTTTAAAAAAATCTGTCAGAGCCATATCTATGCAAATGAATGTTGACTGTTGTATGAGTAGTTACAAAACAACATAAAAACAAAGACATAAAATGAGACCTATATATGCTGGCTTGAATAAAAGTTACATATTTGGAAGAACTAATGCAATGTCTTGAAATTATTTTTTATTTTTAAAATTATTATTATTATTACTATTACCATTTTAATAATGGCACTTTTAGGGTCAACAAACATCCATGGATACTTAATTTCAGCTCTATTACTTAGTAGCTGGGCAACTTAAATCCCTCTGTATTTCAGAGTTTTCATGTATAAACAGATATTTTATTTGTAATAAATCACATACCATTGTTGGGAGGCTTAAATGGGCAAATGCCTTAAAATAGTACTTAACACAAATAAAAGCTCATAGGCATTATTATTTTTTTAGATGAGCAGCTTTTTGCCCATCCTTACCTATATGTATAATTGCTTATGTGAATGCCTATATTTTTAATACATTCATTTAGAACTAGTGAGCAGATAATCTAAGATGGGAACCTTGGCTAAGTAATTGATTATCATTGTCTGTGGTGATTAATACTATAAATTTAACAGGATTTGCAGCCGTCTAAGAGACAAACATCTGGGCCTGTTAGTAAGAAATTATAGATTAGACTAATTGAGGTGAGAAGAACCGCCCTAAATGTGCTGCCACCATTGTTTGGGCTAGGATATCAGACTGAAGAAAAAGGAGAAAGTGAGCTGAGCACCAGAATTAATCTCTACTTCCTGACTGTTGTGTGCAATGTAACCCGTTGCCTCGAGCTCCTACCATCATGAATTTCCCTTCATGATAGACTGCACTCTCAAACTGTCAGCCATATATACATGTAGGATACTTTAAAATACAATCGTATTGAGACATACTCAAGCAAAAGTAGATCTGTGTTCTAGAAACTGTTATGTCTCTAAAGATTCTCCAGATTCATTCAAAGTTTTCTGATACTTTGTTTTTTTGAGAGAATGTTTTCCTAGGACTTTAGGCTTCCTCACATCTCCCTTTTTAGTCCAGGCTGAACATGAACTCACAGTCCTCATGCCTCAACGTCTAGGCTGTTGGGATTACAGGTGGGTGTCATCCCATTCAGCCTTCAGTCTAATAATCTTAACTGGTGGTTTAATTTACATACATGAAAATGAAAGTATTGGTGACTAAGATGAAAGTGAATGTTCTCAGTATAAACAATTTATATAGTACATCTGAGGCACCACACAAAAGACAGGAAGTTTAACTATCATTATTTGTTTGAAAATATAAAGTGCTCTATATTGGAAACTTTGAGGCTTTGGCTTAAAGATTTATAGGAACCCTCAGGTTCCCAGACCTAGGTTTTGAGAAGTGCCATGTGTTTGTGTCTGACAGGCACTTAGGCATCCCGGATAAGTTTTTAACATTTAAAATCAAACATAAATGTTATGTTTGTTTGCTGACTTCCCAGGCTCCAATTCCACAGCTAACATGTTATATACATTCTTCTACTTACTGAAGTTACTACAACTTTGATATCTTATAGTGATTTTGACGATTGTTTTATGCCTACTTTACATGGAAAATTTAAGTTTTCTTCACCCTCATGTACCCAGTGCCCGGGATGACTTCACATGTGTATACGCAAATACTACCTGAGTAAGTTAACAATGAATTAGTTTGAGAAAAATTATGAAAATTAATTTCCTGTAACTGATAAGTACATTTCATCACTTAAAATCTGGCTGTGAAAAGGGAAATACATTAAGCGGTTATTTACTTGGAACATTCTTCATGTTTCACCTGAAAAATCTCCATGGGACTATCTATAATTACTCACATGGAAAAATTTTAGATTAAATCATATACAGTATGATTATAGTTTTGAAGTTTAGTAAATAAAAAAGAGAACTTTGTTGAGTTTCTTTCTCTCTTGCTTGAACATGTACCATTATTTTTTCCTCAGCTATTATATATAAATATCAGGAATCTATAGATTATATAAAGTTTCTAAAGTTAAGGTAATTTATTTTACTGGGGAAGGTTGTTTTATGAAACATGACAGAACCAGGTTTTTTAAACTGCAGTCTCAAAGGAGTAACAAACAATTTGTAGCTATTGAAGTAAGAACTATACTGACTATATTTGGTGATGATAATTTTCCCATTATGTAAAGCATTTTTCTAATTTGATATGTGTAGAAAATTCTAGAATTTGAGAAAGTAAGATTCGATATACTGTAAAGCCTATCTAACAACTGGTCGATATTTACTTGTGAAGTAAGTAAAACTTTTATATTATCTCATGGATCTGGATAAAGAGGGATAACATTGACCACACCCCTCTATACCTCAGGGCTAAAATATAACAGTACACACAAAAACAGGCTCAAATACCTACAATGTATGACAGTTCAACATGAGTGGAGACCATAACAGTGTAATTAAGATGTTATACTAAAAATGAAATTCTTATTATTGTGATAAAGAAGCACATGTGCAAAGATAAACACAAATGAATGTAAGTGCTCAGGCTCTTGACATTTTCTTTATTATCATCAGTATTTGTGCATGTGTGTGTACGTGTGTGTTACATGTGTGGATGCCAGAGGCTAGCTTCTGGGATTTGTTTTTCCTACTTCAATGGGCCCCAGGGCTCCAGGATTGTACAGCATGCACTTTTTATCTGTGGATCTACCTTGCTGACCTTGGTTTCTATTCTTTAGGTTAATTTTTGACAAAACTTAAACCTATATAATTTTGTCAAATAGCTGTAAGAAAATTAAGCATGTATAAGAAGAAATGACTGCTGTTTGGGGAACAGAGGACGAAGCCAGGCTGATATCATGGAACAATCTTGTCTTTCCCCAAAGTATATGCTTCTCACCTTAAAGGCTTACTTTGAAACTGGACAGGGAAAAACACAGTCTTCCAATTAAATCTCTTCATTTTACATTTTAGGTACCTTCAGATGCAAATATTAGAGCTACACCATATAAATTTCAACTATTTGTGATTATGTTAACCTCTTGGTTAGATATGAAAAATCAAGAGTCAACAATTTAGAAAAAATCCTAACATAGCAACTCTAGGTTCATCTATGACCTAAATAAGCTTAGTCCTTTCTAGGTAAAAATTTTGTCTACTCAAACATAAGATCAATCACACAGCTTCTTAAAAGAATATAAAGCCTTCTGCTATACTTTCCCCAGAAAAGCCTACCTAAGAGTCTTTACAAATCCTTGAGGATTAAGAAACTGATTTCATTATAAGAAGTCATGTTAATTATGAGTATTTATACTTATATAAAACTCTTGAATTATTTTATTTTTGTCCTCTATCATAGAAGATATACATGTGATTCTAAGATTTCACATGTCTTTGAGTTAAAATGTTAACTATTTTTTGGAAATTTAGAATAATTTCTAGTATCATGTCTTAAATTGTTGCTTAGTCTACTTAGAAGTACCTGATATCACTGATGAGTTTTAAATACTCAAGAGCTATCAAATAGTTTCACAACTGAAAGTCTATGAAAGGTAATTGAGAAACTCATGGCAGATACAAGTTTTTATAGAACATAAGAGAAGAATTCTTACCATAGGTTGGTGTGCTTTCTCGTCTTCCTTGACTACTTGATCGTCCTTTTTCATATTCATAGCAATACAAGACAGTATCTTCTTCAACAATGTTAAACCTCTTTCGATATTCCTGGTCCAGAAATGAATTTGGGGATTCAGATCCCTTATGAACTGGCTTGCCCACCATATGTCCTCTGAGGTCTTCACAAGGAAGGTTTTCCTTTTTCATCCCTAAAGCAATGTGAAAGTAGAGACGAGCATATTATTAGGGCCATATAAAATTACAAGGGCCTTAAAATACTAACAATATCATTCCCTTATAATATATCTTCAGATCTTTATAAGGTTTCTTTGAGAATTAAAGGATAAGGTAAAATTATTCTTATTTTGTCCCACATAATAGTGAGGCCAAATGTTTAAATAACTGGCCTCAGTATCATAGAGATAACTGACAGCTAGAAATACATCATGGATCTTTTAACTGTTGCTCTAGTCCAATTTTCACTGTGTCATGACATAAGAAAAACTATTTCAGCACATAGATTGGTTTTAGGTAAAGAATAGATACTAGGAATAATGCTAACAATTTAACCATATGGTCTTCTGTCTGTTTATCTTATTGGTTTTGATAGAATTTGTGTTGTTTGAAAAACAAAGTTCTTTATGATTCTATCACCGATATAAGGGAAAGTATGATCTTATGAAAGATACTAGTATCACATAAATCAGTATTATAAGAAGCTCAAACAGCAGGTTATTAATGTAAACCAAATTTAATGTTGATAATTAGTACAAATGTTCAAACTCTAGGTAATACTCAGAAAGGCTATATAAAAATTACACACTAGCAATGTTTCTTATGGAGAGAGGGTGGAAAATGAAGTAAAATATGGAATTTAGGAATGGGATTTGAGAATTAATTTTTTCATCTGTAATAATTTAAGGAGAAAAATTTCTGAATATTTTATGAGATCCCTAAATTCTATTTTTGCTATTTAAAAATATTTCCTTTATTTTTTTTTTGGTTTCTGTACAGTAATTTCATTTTAAATTGTATTAAAAATGTCCTGTACATTCATTCCATTTTGATCACATCCATCCCTTGTGCTCCTGCTCCTTTGTATTTCCTTGACAGTCCCCTCCCACTGCCATACCTTTGCTTGTTTTTCCACCTCTCTAACCTTGTGAAACTTTTAATAAGTACTGCTCAGTTACTTTGTTAAAAATCTCTTTAATTTGGGTTTATTTTTTTTCCTCATGAGTAGTCTGAGGTACAAGGCCATTGTTTTTTTTAGAAAGTAATGGGCGACTGAGCTCATAATGAAAGCTTCCTTCTAGGATTAAGTAAAAACACCTTGTTTATCTTATGAAATCTTTCCCTGGCTATCTGTGAAAATTTATTTTAAAGATTATCTTCTAGAATATGACTATAAATGTAAATGCAGTTTTTTCCCTCTCATGCATCATTGTGCTTCACTGGTAATAGCTGTTCTAGTTATCCTAAACAGTACCACATTAATTTTATATCAAAATATGACTAAAATATTTCTTTTTTTTCCCCTTTTTATTGGATATTCTATTTATTTACATTTCAGATGTCTTTCCCTTTCCCCATTTCCACTCCCTAGAACCCTCTATCCCCATCCCCCCTCCTCCTTTCTGCTTTTATACCATTTTAATTACATGCAAGTATTAAGGTCAGTTGGGGCTGCCCGCCAAGAAGCTGATATGGGCCAAGGACAAGGAAATGGGCTGCTTGGCAGGAATATGACATTGGCCAAGGCCAAGGACTAAAATCTTAAACTTGCAAAATAAACTGAGTCATATTTTAATTATCTCCCATTAGACCATATAAAATGGTGATGAATTTACAAAAATCTGTCAATTTACTAATTATGAATCTCAGCCTACCAAAAAATCTGTATTTATTTATCTATATGAAAATGTTTAAATGTCCAAAGTAGAAAACTATAATCCAGATATTTTAACGATGTAGAAAGCAATAAATAATATTTTCAAAGCTGATTCAATCAGAAAATTGTCTTATTAATATATTTCCTCACCAGATAGCTACCATTTATATAATCATTTACTTTTTTACCTCTTAAAACAAATATATTGCTATTACTGAACTATAAATATACAACTGGTCCTGAAACATGAAGAACACAAATATAAATCTCAGTGTAAATTTTATTTTCAATTAGCTGAAAGCTCTTCTTGAACTAATTGCCTGTTAGTTTTCCTTACTATTAGCTCTCTATTGAAAAGAAATCGACATTGCAATTAGCTTGGAAACAGTCCTAGTGAACTCACGACACTGGAGTAAGGTTGTGTTTATCTGTACATTTGCAGATTTCTCCATGAGGCTCATGACATGAATTCTAATGCAGCTTGTACCAGAAGGTAATTCAGACCTATTAGTTTATCATGTTATATTTGTATAGACATTGTCTATGAAAGAAATTTGCAAAGGCTGGCATTTTCTATAATACAGTATTATGGAGAAGTAGCCTTAAATCAACCAGTCAGCATTTATTAAACATGACTATATGGAATATACTGAATAATGTAAAATTGAGAAATGTACCAAGAAAACAAAAATTTTCAGTGAAATAAAGTAATAATATATACAAAATGTACATAATTAAATATATAAATGCATGTATATGTATGCATTTACATTATGAGTTTTCTGAAGAACTTAATGTATTCACTGTACTGTAAAATTTCACTTTTCTTAAATTTATATCTGCATATGCAGACATAGTATATGTATACTTATGCTCTAGATTTAAGGAGTTCAGATTCAAAGATGATTGCCCTAGTGGATATTCTTTACTGTTAATGAGACATATTAGGTTTAATAAAATGAATTAGTTTTTACAGCTTAAAATTGCTTAAGGACCTATAAAATATTTATTCACATCACAAAGAAAGAAATTTGGTTAAGAACAAAATATAACTTGCATTATAAGACTGTATATACAGTCAAAAGATAATAAAATTGTGACTTTCTTTTTTAGAGAATAAAGCAACATTTCCCTTAAATGTTTTCAAATAATGTAATTGTGTGAAAGATTTAATTCAACTAGTCTTGCCTTTTCCCCATTTTTTAAGATAAGAAAGCTTTGATCATGTACAACTGTAATTAAAAACAATGTATGTTTATATACTGCCAAAATTCCTATTCTATGAAAGATTTACTCACAATATTCCTTTAATGAGCATCTAAAATGTGAGAACGGTAAATGCAACTTTTCACTTTCATTTAAGAAAGTGTAAGAATCATCTCTAAACTATCTATTTAAAAACATATGAAATGTTTTATATGGAAACTGACATTTCTTGTGGTTTCACAGTCAAAAATTCTCCCTCATTATTAACCTTGTAAAATAATCTTGCTTATTTAATATTACTTTCCTATTATGTGAGATAACTGTTGTTATTAAGAAGAGCACATTTGCTATAAGAATTACTTTTTAGAATGTGTTCAGAATTCCTGAGAAAAATACTCAAATTGTTCTTTAAGAACTGACTTCATGGTGTAGAAGCTATTTGATTAGTCTTTAGTTAGAAGCTACTGAGAATAACAATCTGGATAGTTTATACCTGGGAATATATGGTTCTGCAGGAGGAGGGGGAATGTAGAGATCCTGGAGAGCAGAACTGTCTCTTTTGGTGGGTGTACTGATGGTGCTGGAGGGCGTGGCAACGCTGCTTGTGGGACTTCTAGGTATAAGAGGCTGGTTAAAATGAAAAAGAAAATACATACGCACACAAACAACACAAAACAACAACAATGACACATAGTTATCATTTGAAAATTATCTGTTCAAAGTTTTGAACTTCGCTGAAATCAAGAAAATGTTATTTAACATATGGATATTTCTTTGGGTTTCCCCAAACAAATAATACACAATAATGTTTTCCATGCAGTTCCCAACTCACCTTTTCTATGGTTTAACCAACCAAAAGCTATTTATAAAGTAAAAATCCCATTCAATGATTTGCAATGAGAAGAGTTATGCCACCCAGAAATGAGAAACTATTTAAATTAAATTTGCTGGAATCCCACTTTTAAAAGCTAATAAAATAATTCATAAAAAGATTTAGCTTACTCACATCCTGACTGACATTTGACAAACCATAATTTTATGTTAGTAAGAATGTGACAGAAGTTCAAAGAAGGTAACCAAAAGAAAATAGAGATCATACAGGAGAGTATTTTCCAGGAAAATATAGTTTTTGTCAACATAAACACAAGCTATCTCTTCAAAGCCATTTTCTATTACATCTTCCAAAGTATAGTGAATAAAGTGACACAATCATTTGATCTTTCACAAGCATGTGCATTTATGTATTATTTAAAAACTCATCTCTCATTCTATGCCTATAGCACTCTTGTATTTAAGTATTAAATAGACGTTGCTTTCTAAAGTTATTTTATAAACTGAATTAATCAGATATCAGGATGTCTTAAGAGCATTCCCAATTCTAAGATTCACAGAATGTGAGAATAATCTTGTGGATTGCAAAATTATCCTAAATTGGAACTAAAATTCACAAATTTTTTATTTATCTTACATATCTGATTAAGTGTACACACAATAAACATTAAAAATATAACCCTCAATGCAATCTCAAAACACAAAAGTAATGATCACAAAATGAATTGCATCTTCACATGACAAAATGGTCCTATTTTAGCCTGTATGAAACACATTTGGCATATCTAGATAAACTCACAATTCTACTACTTCAACATGCATTGCTGGACACTCAAATAAAGTATATTACAAGTATTTGTACTGTGGCATTAATTTCATACAGATGACAAAACGTTTTTGAAAACCAGGCATAAATACAATGGAAATTACAATGTAGGTCACTAGGATAAGCTACACAATTCGGGATTCAGTTAATGATTTTGACTTTCCTCATTACACAGTTTATCTTAATAGCTTCAAATCACATTTTCTTCCAAAAGGACAGTTAAGTTTAATGTATGTGAAATCAAAATTAAAGAAAAGGAGATAAGAAAAAGGAATGGCAATGTATGAAATCTTAATTGTCTATCACATATGATGATTTAAAAGTGTTATAAACTTTACACACTAAAGAACTTTAGACACTATGACAGTATGCAATATAGAGTTCCCTCTCTACTAATAATTATTTTGTTTTGGAATATAATCCAGCCTGTCCCATAGAAACCAATGAGAAACTCTGAGAGTACACAGATGATTAGAGGAGTCATTTATACTGATGAATTCCATGAAGCCCAAGATAATAAAAATGAATTCTAAGAGCGTTTCATGCCTCTATAATATTTGAATGAAAGATTCAGTGATATATACACATGCACGCACATTCACACCTGTATGTATTACAATATGACAGCTTACAGTTCTTTTATTCTTTGTTGTTATATTTTGGCTCAAAATACAGAAAACCCTAATAGACATGCAGTAAAAGAAGAGCTTAATATGCAGCATATTAATTACCAATACTGTAAAATCAATTTATTATGAAGGAAAAACAAATAACCAGTATGCTTTCAATGTACTTTAAAATATCCTAATAGTACAAGTGAACTTCAAACACTTTAAAATAATACAAGTTTTTAATCAAAAGTAATCTAACTTAAATTTTATTGTTTTTATTCTATTTTAAGGTTACTAATTATACTTTTACTTTGTTAATCTATAGGTTTTGTTTGTTTAGTATCTATTTTCTTCCCCCAACACACAAAAACAAAGGAAAAAGGAATTGCAGGTAACTTTTTACAAGAATATTTAAATATGCCTGAAGTATGAGGTAAAGACTAATAGAATTTTTATTTTGCATGAGCAATTTGCCAAAATTGTGAATTCCTTTTCTAGATTTCAGTATGAGCTATGCCAACTTTCTGTAAATTTTTTTTTTTTTTTTTTTTTTTTGGTTTTTCGAGACAGGGTTTCTCTGTGTAGTCCTGGCTGTCCTGGAACTCACTCTGTAGACCAGGCTGGCCTCGATCTCAGAAATCCACCTGCCTCTGCCTCCCAAGTGCTGGGATTAAAGGCATGCGCCACCACCCGCCCAGCCTTTCTGTAAATTTCTATTACCTCTCTATTTCTATTTTCTACAAGGATTGCTATTAATGTCATTTTTTCTTTTTTTTTATTGGATATTTTATTTACATTTCAGATGTTCTCCCTTACCCCATTTCCCCCCTCCCTCCCAGGAACATCCTTATCCCATCCCCCCTTCTCCTGCTTCATTTAATGTGTATCACTATATTGGAAAATTGATATAAAATTTATCTTTTTATTTCTATTTTCAACAAGGAGTTGCTATTAGTAAGAGTTAATGTGAGTCATCATGTTGGAAAATTAATATAGGAAAAAGGCTTAAAATGTTCAAATAGATATCAGACTTGGTTATGTTACCCTGGCCCAATTAAATGAACTGCTATAAAATAAATACAACTTGTTCTTACAGAATTCAACTGTCTGTTTGTCAGATAAACCAGAGGAAGTATTCAATGGGTTTATTTTGTGATGCCATCTGGCTTTCTAGTATGCATTATACAAATTAAAGCTCATAGTAAATATTCAACATACATGTAATATTTTTCTGTACTGTTTGTGTGCTACTATTGTTAAGCTAACCAGAGTTAGAAAGAAAACATTTATTTTGAGAATCATATTAAAATATCAACTTTGACACTGATATTAGATAAATAATGTATGTATTAAGTTTAAAAAATTTTCTGGACAAGAATTGAAATAGTATAATATTGAATGACTGAAGCATTAAAAATCATTAAGGAACTTTACAAAGACATCTAATAGACTAAACAAATAATGAAATTAAATTGAAATCATTGAAAAATTTCTAATTGTAACAAGTTGTGGTTAAAAAAAAACAAACCCTACCATCAGTATGAAAATACATGGGAAATTACAAATATAGTGTTCCTTGATTAAAAATTAAGCGTATTTTAGAATTTAATTTAACATATATACATATATATATATATATGCATATATATACATATATACCTTTGACTAAAAACTTCAAGTAAGCGAATTTAATAAAACTAAAGTATATCTTCTCTTATCCTAGAGACATTTACTGTAAATCATTTATTTATGATATAGCATCAGGAAAATAGTCATCATTGTACATGGAAGAATTTGCACTTTAAGCAAAAAGTAGAATTAATCCTATTTCTTCTTTCATGACTTTAATATATTTGGTAAACTTTTTGGCAAAAAACTACTATCAGTGATTAAGGGTGTTATTTTAAGACTGCATATTACCCTAAAGCTTCAATATAACACAGTGCCATGCCATGCTATCGAGTATGATTTAGATCCATTTGAATTCAATTTCAAAGGAGTTTATTTGGAAGGACCTAGTCATATCATCCAATATTCATTTCTAAATGGTTCTTCTACCAAAAAGCTCCCTTTCCACAAATTGAACAGTACTCCATTAGAAAGGACCATTTGTGTGTTTGTGTATGTCTGTGCATGTATATGTGTATATTTACTCTTAGAAATCAAGTCTGATATATTATTGTAGATTATTGCCATTTATCTCCCTAAGTGTTAAATTCACAATCATATGCAGCTCTTTAGTACATTTAGATGCTTAAGGAATAGTTGCAATGGTCAATTGGACTCAGAAATCTTCTGCTTAGAAGTCATACATGAATTTTCAGTGTTATTTTAAAGTATATAAATACCTTAAAGACATAAATCTAAATATAATATGGTACAAATCATTCTGAAATATGAGTGAGAATTTTTAGCAATAACATATTACTCATCAGTTTACATATTGATGGAGGGCTGTAATTGTCAAAGAAAATTTTTAGCTTTTATGAGAGATAAGACATTATTTTAAATTATTTGATGGCCCAAATTATTGATGGTCTTTTCTTCTTCATGTCCTCCAATTCTAATATCACATATATATAATATATATATATATGAAATATTATATATATATCAGAAACATATAAAAGCTCTGTGGTAAAGATTATAAAAAACCAATGTCCACACTTAAGAAACTAAATTTGAATTTTAAGTTTTACTTGAAATATTTTAAAATCTTTGGCAAGTGTATCTTAATTTAGTTGTCCTTCAGCTTAGTTAATGGATCTCTTGAAGTTAGAGATAAATTTCTTCAATAAACCAATGACATAGAGGCAGCCTCAATATTGAAACATTGAACACTGCAATAGTACTGATTTGTAAAATCACTTATGTGAAATTCACACAAAAACTTGCTTTTCCCATTCAGATGGAAAATATCAATGGAGATACAAATGACTACATTAAGTATATATAACCTAGCCATTCATTTTATTTATTCTTAGAAGTAATTACAGACTCAAATTGATCACAAACACCCCAAAGGTCTAGCATAGGACAGTATTTAAGTCCTTATACAGTTCAGGCACATTCTCATTAAATTCCCAATACTGGTATCACTTAGTACCAGAATAGTGCTTTATATTAACAATTATTTCCTTGATCATCTCAACAACGGTCCAGAGAAAATGTATTCTGGGTTTGGAACATGAATCTGCATACAATCTTATACATTTCTTGACCACATAGAAAATGCTAGCTATAATTTTAAAAAAAAATGATGTGCACATTTTTACTTGGTCATGCGTTTTCTATGTGATAAAGTATTTGAGAAGAACTTAAGCAAAATAACTGTGTTTAAAAAGCTTTCCCTCAGTTTCTCAGCTTCTATTAGAATACAAATTTATAAATACAAAAATATGTTTTCTTCTATAAGCATGTAAATTTTCTCTTGTTCTTACTAGACTATAAAGAAAACAAGCTTTTTTCAGACCATGGATATGATCAGGAGACCTTAGATTCTTGAATTTAAAAAGCACAGATATATGGACATAAAATATGTATGCTATTACACAATATCTTGTATAACATTTGGAGTCATATTACAAAATAGCTATTCCCACCAAATCACATTTTATTGATGATAAGACTAGTATATGTAATTTTGAGCTGTTCGATCTTATGTGCATAATTAAATGGCAATATTAAATTTGAAGTCACATGTTACAAAATAATTAACATTATCTGAGATATTAACAGAAGAAAGTGTGGGAAGTTAAGGTTTTACTTGAAACACTTTATATTTAAGATTTCTGAAAAACATAAGCTTAATTGTCAACTGTTTAGCAATGGCTAACATCATATGTTATTATTCATAGTCAGTGTTAAAACTGAAAAAGCATTTGGCTCAAACCCATAAATGTTACTTAGATTCTTTATTTGTTTGCTTTAGCACTGATGAACTTCAATCTGATATGATAGTTGCTTGCAGTCATTTCCTAATTTGAGCATGCTGAACATAGAAATGCCACTGTAGCCCAGACAGCATAATTACATTTTTAAACAAAATTATACCTCAAAAAATTATACTTCAAATAAAAGGCTTTCCTCATAAAATGCTTTTAAAACAAGACTCTCTAAAATGTACAAGCTTCCACTAATGTTCATTTAATAACATTAAATTGTATCTAATTGCATCTTGAATATTGAAATAAAATTTACTGCTCTTGTTTTAACTTTTACATGATGACTTTAATCATTTATAAGTATATTATTTTAAATTTAATGTGCTCACAGTTCTATAGTTGTTATACCAGTTGATATACAAAACTGACTGCTGTTGATAATTTTCTATTTCATTTCTATTCAGTCATTACAGTAGTGTAAAGTGTAAAGTGCCATCAATAAAAATAAAATTTAAGTACAAAATCACAAACCAACACTATGGTATCAATATAAGAGGTAGAAAATAGTTTATGAATATAATTCTAATCAAATAGATTAATGCTAATTTATATAAAATGTGTTGAATAATATCTATATCAGCATTAGTTTATCTGAGGTATATTTCTCCACCAAAAGCTGGGTTCTTCAAGTGTTTTAAATAATCATTGATTCCCAGTGATGATTTAAGGAAATTTCTTGGCAGTGTCCAGTTATTTCTTCCATACATCTATTGTAAGAAAATGATTGCTCACATGTTCTTGTTGCAATGCATCAATTGATCAATTGCATTTAGTACAGCAAACTTCTAATCATCTACTTGTGGTCTATCCAGCATTCCCTGGAATTCATTTTATTAATAGAAGAATGTGACCATATGCATCACCATGCTTACCCATATCCTGGAAATTAGCAGAGTGCCACTAAGGAGATGTTTTGAACTCTTAGGAGGCAAGACACCCCTGCTTACCTTCTTAGGATGAAAGACTGTATCTCATAGACAGACATCTTAACTACTTATGAATGTATACAGATGACAACAGAATTCAAAGTTTCAGATGAAATTAAATTGGGTCATTGTATCTAAGGGATCTGTAAGTCCTTCAGTTCTATCATCAAATGTTTGAGAAAATAGAATTTTATCAAAAGAGCTGCCAAGTTTCATGAAATGTGCTGATGAAATTGCTCTGTAAGCATGAAGTTGAATTGTATGCTTTTGCTTATTTGGGTATGAGTTCCAAAGAAATTCCAAATCAAAATCTACCACTGCAGTTAATTAATATTAAATGGTCCTATCATTTAATTCAGTTTAGAAATAAAATACTCCACCTTGGGATACATATACTTTTTTTGTATAAATAAAATTATTGTCATATTTATTTAAAATCATTAGGTATGAGAATGATATATACACTATTTTTGGCCTCTATGTTCAAACGATTGATATTTTTATATGAAAAAAGTTAGCAGATAGGTTGAGCCTGGTATTAAAAAATAAAATACATATGCTGATTTAAATAAATACAACAAATGTTTTGTATAGCTTTTAATTAAATTAATTCCTATTCAATTACTGTTATACTTTATAAAAAGAACCAACATGATTCAAACTTCAAGTTTTAATTGATGATTTATGTTTAATGCCTATGATTTAATAGGCATTCTGGTTCTAGCTGATTTGTATGGATATCAGAATTAAGAAAACAGTAATAATGCCATTTGTATCTACACAGAGGACTGTTGTTACATTAGTTTTTGTACTTTACATATGAGGCTGGTTCTCAGAAAATATGACCTCTGACAAAGCCATGGAACAATCCACAACTGCCATCAATCCTCACCCTGCTATCTGACATTTCCTCTCTGGAACTGCCTGCATTCAAATTCTCAAGTCTGAAGTCTTAGGGGTTCCACATTTACTTGAACTTAATTTGTATTCTATAAAAATTCTAATAGTTTCCATTAAGCTTCAGGGTGTATGGGTTTTAGCATGGGCTAAAGCCTTAAGATCAATAAAGAAACCTATAATGATATAATTTCCAGTCGTCCTCAAAATAGGTTATAGAAACATGTTGTGGTGGTGGTGCTGTTGTAAAATTATAGAACACATCCACCTTTACTCTTAAGAATTAGTTTTAGCACTGCTAGGAAGAATTTAATTAAAACCAATTTTTCCTCTTTTGCTGTGTTAAAGTTAAATTTGAAGTAATTTTCAAAGATGTTAAGAATAGTTTTGTTTTCCCTAATAGCCTTGCTTATCTAGAGATGGTGAATGTCAGACAATACATTTTAGGTCACCCAAAGTTAGTTGAAATAGCAAATTTACAAATGTGTTGATATACACACATGTACTTATTTAAATTATTTTCTTTTCCTCCAGATTTTAGTATTATGAAAACATAAATTTATAAAATATTCAGCATAAATTAGTAAGTAATAAGAAATAATTAATAATTTGATAATAATTATTTATAGATTTTTAAGAATGGACCTAAAATAATAGTTACTTAAAAGTTTATAATTATATTGTAAGGATTGATGGAATTAACTTTTAAAAGGTATTTCTGCTCTAACTTTGAACAAATATCAAGTGTTTCTATAACATAAGTAATACTAGTGTCTGGATTCCTTTATTTATTTATATAAGTGACTTTTAATTGCTTTAACATTCTTTTTTCACTACTACTGGGCAAAGATCTAACAATGCAATAATCATTTGATTTTCTAGACATACTACTTTAGAGTATATGGATCAACAAAAACTAGGATCTTTTTGGTGTTGAAGTTCCTTAATGAAAGGCTATAGAAAAGGAAGAAATGTACACATATTTAAAGAGAACCATCTAATAACTGAAAGCATGGGGGCTCTTCTTCCGTATTCCTATTCCTTTAAAACATTGAAAAAGTATATTTGACATACAAGTGTCAATAGGTAATTCCAGAGTAGAACAAAGCAATTTATAATGCAGTAAGGAAAAAATTATGTGATAAAAAATTTTGATCTGATGACATATGACAATAGCCTCTGAACTTTAGCAATCATTAGATATTTTTGTATAAATAGATACTGTAAGTCAACTGCATTTAGACATATTAATATAATCTATTAAAAAAATACAAAAAGCTTCACATTAAATATATAAAGTTCCTAACATTGAAACATTTTATGTGCTTTAATATTATCAAAATATGATACCAACTTTGGGGCTGATAAATGGTCAAGTTTTAAACAATAAAAATCATAATTCATAAGACCAGTTTAATGAAGAACTTATTAGAAAAAAATCTGTGGCTTGTAAAAAGCTCTAATAGGTTACCAAATCTTACATATTGAAGCTTTTCTTCTTAAATCCGAAAAATGGTCAGTATTCTAAATCCACTGAGCAGTTATTTAAAAACAACCAAACAGCTAGGTAATATAATAGTCCTACAAAAAGGTAATATAATAGTCAGTTGACTTAAAAAACAGAAGATTTGTGAAAAAATGTTAATGTTGTTTCAGAATTCTATCCTGATTGAAATAAAATGTACTATTTTTTAAATCTTTGTCCAACCACAAAATCTTATATCTTTTAAAATACTTTTATATATTTTATTGCCATCCAAATTAATATTTTATAGTGAAGTTTCATAATAAAGGAAAAATGAAAAACTAATGTAACACTTCCTCTGGTTTTACTACCATACATGGTGGACAAGTGAAAAATGAGATATTCTGAAAAATTGACTAGTTAAATTTAATTGACCATTTGAAAATTAAATTCCCACTCTTTATAAATTACAAGTTTATATTCTGATTTAAAGTAGTTTTTTTTTTTTTTAAAAACTATCTACTTCATTGTTCCAGAAGTGTATGTGATTACAACTTATAAAGTGTAAGATTATAACACAAAAAATAAACCTCTTACTTTCTTCTCCATATTTTGACATGGAATAACTTGTGAGTTTTTAAAATTATGCTTTAAATTTTAAAAATGAAATTTAGTGTTATCCTTTGGGTTTTAGTTATTGGCTCAGATTTCATCACAATTAAGTCTATAAGGATAAGAGGTGAAGAGATAATTTCACAAACAAATTTTCAAAAGCATACAAGATTGAATCATATGCTGCTGAGATGAGGCACAAAAAGAAGCATTACTGAGATAATCTATGGCTAAAATGATGGTGTATGACTTATGATTAAGCTTCATTACCTGCAGAGCAAGGGGCTTCCATCTCATATTTTTCAGTAAAGCTGGTGCTGAGGTAAGCATGCTCTGAGGTCGCTTTTTCAAAGTTAAGATAACACCACTCGGGTCCTCTCGTAGTGCATTCACCAAATTTTTCAACTGCCACCCCACCTGGTAACCAGCAAAATCATTACAATAAAATTGAGGTACAGTACTCAAAGATTTAATGTTCTCCCCCTTTAATAAGATTAGTTAAAAAAGAAATCACATAATTGGTGTATCATCCTACCTATTTTCAGGAGAAATATGTTAAAGAAAAGTTTTATATTTGTTGATTAACCATATTATTGCATTAGAGTCCATAAAATTATGAGACAACATAATGGACATTTACCATATCAAAGCGGAGACTAAAACATATCTTGTCATTCAAGTGATTTGGAATGTAAAGAAATTATATCACCATTAATACTGCTTAGGTCCAAGCTCTCTTCACAAGTACAATTTAAAAGTCCACATGCCAGAAAACAAAGAGTTGGCAATGCCCTGAGCTAACAAACCACACCGTATGCTTTATCATCACCATCTTTTAGAGATAGGTGGTTACACGTGTCTTTAATTAGACTGACACTGTGCTACCAATAGCAGGTACTGACATACCAAGGAAACATTGTGATGCAAGGACAGCAGCATCAGTGAAATAAACCTTTAATCATGTTATAAAGTTAAATTTAAAAATGACATGGCAATGTTATTCCAGTGCAGCATCTATTGGAAATGTATTCCAAATAACCCTATAAGCTTAATATATTGTATAGTACTAAATTTAATTAAGCCATTTTATTGAATATCTGCTCAAAACAAGTGGCTCAATGAATACTCATGATAAATTATTTCACTAATCATCTTTAAAAATATTTAAACATAGAACTTTTGTTTGCTTTTAAAATGGATTAGTGTTGTAGAATCAGGTAACTAAGGTCGGTGTACTGGGTAGGTAAAACTGATAGTTTAAAGGAAACATTAAAAATCATTTATTATTTGTTTTAAAAGTATATTTCATATTAATGTGTTCATGTTCATATTAAAACATAAAATCTTTTATCTGAAGTCTAACGAAGCCATATAAAAATATAGTGGGTCAAAATTTAAGTTGGATTGCAAAAATAATTTAGCAAATGTTCTAAATAGTGATGGAGTATGTTTTCGGCACCTAAGGTAAAGAGAACAGATGTCTTTTGTGTGTTCCTCATCATGTTTTTGCCTAGGGTATATTACTCAAGCTGGAGAGAATAAACAATTCCACCAAATGAAGCAAAGATCTTAAGAGACTGAGAAGAAGTAATCTGGAATGGATCCATTATAGTTTAATGACAGATTTTTGGTATATTTCTTGAACATTCCTGACTGATAAAATCAACTGCAGATGAATTCAGTAAAGATAAATAAAACAATATAAAAATGTGGGTCCAAGGTGCTATCACTGACACAATCATGAATATCTTGGCTATGAATCAAAATGATCACAATAATACTTGGATAACATAAATAAGAGGATGCTTCTTTTGAAAAAGAACATTAATTCAGATCAACTGTAATTATAGGCCAAATGCCTCCTATTTTATCTAAGAGGGGTTATTATATGTCTTACATCTACTCTTACCCCTCTGGTAGCTAAGTAATATCCTGATGGCCATTTGTACAAGCTAAGAGGTAACAAAGTGAATGTGAATCTGGGTATTCATATTCTTGTCCTAAATGAAACATATTATTGAATTACAAATTTGAAGAACCGCATGTTCTTCATTAACTTATCAATGATAACCATACCTAAGTTATTAAATTAGCAATTAAAACAATCAATAAAGAACTGAATTTTCAACAATTAATTGCACATTCATAATATAACTATAAATAATTTAATACATTTATTTACTTTTTCATTTTTTGATGCATGTGTTGCTATGTAGTTCTGGGTAGGTTTAAACCTACTTTTGATAATTTTTTTGTTTTTTGCCTTTGCCTCTCATGTAGTTGAATTACAAACATGTGACCAAGCTGGGTTTAAATTGAAGACTTTTAATGTAGTATGTTTTCTTGTGAAGTGTTTAGTTCAACTTAATTTGTCCTTTTCTGTATATCTTTTTTTTTTTGGGCAAATAACCAAAAATAGAAATACTTGTCCACAAGAAAGTGGAATTGTTTCCAACAATAAAATAAACTCAAATACTTTAATTTTACCCCTGAATGTTATTTAATAGGAGAGTAATTTAACTATGTTTTAGCCAACCTGCTTACTATCATTTAACATAATGTCACCAACACTTTCAACAAAAGCAAACAAACATTTATCAAGGACTACATTTAGTAAAATGTTTGGCTCTCAAATTCTATTTTCAATACTATGATTAAATGACAGGACAAACTAAACATTAGAATTAAACCAATACTGTAAATTGTGTAAATGTTCACTATGAGGAATATATTATTATGTGTGGAACAAAGTAATTACTACAGTGGCAAAAATAACTTATTTTTTGTTAAAAATGGATATAGACATGGAGGCAGATGAGATCCAATATCATTAATGATCACTGCATTAAGGAGAAAAGTAAGTACATGCAGTTTTAAATGACTAGTGAAAGCAATTACAAATTTATTAAACAGGTGTGTTCAGTAAGAACTAGATTGATTTTTTTTTTATTCCATGACTGATTTTGAGTAGACACACCAGTAAAGCATTAGGTCCATTTCACATAATAATTCTGGAAATGCTGAAATGGGAGTGAAGTCTGAAGTGTTATTACATCCATGCCTCAACTTTTTCTCTTAGTAAGAAAGGTAAGGTAGGTTTTAGCTATATCAGTTCTTCATTTATACTTGCATACAGCTTAATTGTAACTGGTTATGATGGGTTTATCATTTGAATGTCTCTTTCCTTGGTCTTTTGAACATCTTAATTGAGATAATTTCAAATTATACCCTAGATGTTTAGTACCTATCATTTTATGTTATCATATTTAACACTTATCTTCATTGTATCAGCAAATGTGATGTGTTTGTAAAACTTCAGGCAAAATGATTCCCATATATGGTTCTGTGTTATCACCACATTCTTGCAGTTATATAATGCGGTACAAAGAATTATTGAAATAGATTTATTATCCTTTACCTGATTGAGATACTTGTAGGTGACAGATAATAGGAGAACATGAATAGAAGGTGTGATAAAATGAAGCATATTAGAGCATACATCTCTAAAAAGGTGGTAAATATATGTGTAAAAATGTCAAACTAGATAAAATAAACATATTGAAGGTAATCATTTTTTCAAGATTAATTTTCCATTTTCTCATTTATGTTTCTGGCTAGCTTTAAAATGTCAAGTATGAAGGATGAAGTGATGCAAATACTTAAGAGTAACACGGAAAAATGACAGCATACTTTCCACTGGTTTCTACATTTTCATGTAGTAAGAGACAGAGAGTGCTTGAAGAAGTGAAGGGGGAAATGATGACATCCTTTTCTCTGGCTTCTAAGTTTTCATGCACTAAGAGACAGAAGGAGCCCAAAGACGTGAAGGAAAGACATCTTTATGGCTAAAATTTTATCAACAACATGAGCCACCAATATAGGAAGGAATCAAAGTATAAAGTTTAGAGATACTATACTCTGAATAAACATGGAAAAATACACTGAAAAATCAAGCTACATAAGAGATTGCTTGACTTTTGAGAAAGAGAGCTCAACATCAAGAGCTGTTCCAATAATTTTGCACAGTTCAAACAATTACAGAAATTCCATACTTACAGTATGGAAGATGATAATGACATCAACTTGTGTAGATGTGTATTCTCCTGCTATATCTCTGCCTCCTTGTCTTCTTTCTTCTCAGTGTCTGTATGAGCTAATATTTCATGCTTTCTTGTTACACTAATCTCTTCTCTGTCAATAGTTTCTATTCGCAGCTTCTTGAATAGGACTCTAAAGTCTTTCTAATCATTTCTGGTTCCTACTGAGGGCTTCAGTCGCATACTCTGTAACAGTGGTGCTAATGCCTACTAAATAATAAAATATCAATATTTGACTGAGGTAGATTCTAAACATACATATGAAATTATTTTAATTTTTATTTTCCTTATTACAACAGCTAAATGAAGCAAGCATTGAGATAATTTTACATGTAAAGAAATGAAAATAAAAATTGAGGGGTTGGGGACATGATTTACAAAGATATTAAATGGCAAAGACAGAATTTACATTTGAGTCTGTTCAAGAGTACCTTCATTCAAATATCTTCTGGCATCTCAAGTAAAATCAGTATTCTAAAATACAACTTTATTATCTGCTTTTTTAAATTCCTCACCACTACCAAGAATTCCCAAACAATTCTTTCAAGTTTGTAATCACCTAAAGATATGTCTCACCTTCTAATTCATTTTTTGCATCATAAAAAGATCTTAACAATTAACCTTTCTTTGGATTGTTTTAGTTCTAGACAGGGTACTTACTTGCTAGACTTAAAGCAGAGTCATAACCTACCTTTCTTCTTCTAGTCTTTTACATCCCCACAGTACTACTATGTGCAAATGTTTTCCTCCTTACAAAGCTTTAAAGTTTTCCCAAGTTATTGCTTTTCTTCTCCTAAATATGGCTCTTAAAGATGAATTTATATTAAAATCTACTACAAAGGTAGCTTCAAGTAACATGACTGCTGAATTTCACTCCAGAGATTCTGACCCAGTAGTTCTGAGGTTGTAGCTTAACAATTTGCTTTCTAAGTCCAAGTTTCCATATGATGATAACACACTTTACTCTTTGTCTGGGAATCATACTTTGAAAACTGTTATAATCAATGATGAGTTCCATGAAAGTGGTGACTTGCCAATGCCTAGAATGCTTTATATGATTTTAAGACCAGTCATAACAACTGAAATCAGTATTATTCTGAGTACCTTAGAGTATGATTTTAATGGTGTAGCATAATCTGTGGAGTGTTAAAGAGCACAATGACCAGAGGAAGAAATGAACACATGAACAAATATTTAGAATAACATGAAGGAAATCCTTCCTTACAACAAGTACAACACTTCGAAAGGGGGCAATACAATCTAGCCCATCCTTAGAGGTTGGTGGGGGACGTTTCTAATTAGTCTAACCTGAAACTTATCATTCAGGGTGAACAACACACAGAAATTCAATGGGTGAAGAAATTTGTGCTACCAGTTATCACAAGTTTGAACAACTTTCAAGAGTTTTATGAGCGTGGATGACCGAACAAGGGAAAGAGAGGGAGGCAGTAGAAAGAAGCAGATTACTATTATAGGATTTTGAAAGTGAATAATTATGTAAATATGTGTGCCTCAAACATCATGATTTGCTTTTAGCTGTGATTTTGTAAAAGCATTTGTCCTTCTGTTTGTACTTTTTATGTCACTTCTAAAATCTTACCTATTAATAAATGCTCATCTTCTTGCAATACCCATCATAATATGCCTCTTCTTACAACTAAAGCACTGTTTTCTTCATGTGACTCTTGCAATACTGTATCTCACTAATGAAATTTTTGCCTTACTATCTTTCTCTATTTACCATCACAAGAATGGCTCTTGAATAAAAAGCAGAGTATCATGTTTAGATATACCCTTCAATAAATAGTATGATTGACAAAAAATAGACAATCAACATTTTAAGTTGATTGATGAGATGATATGGTAATGTGAGAACTAAATGTTTCAATGACAACAAAATGCTCCAAAACTCCAAAAAGGGCTTAGTATTATTATAAACCCAAGATGTATCATTAAAATTTTATTAAATATAATACACTTAAAATTTGTTATATAAAATAAAAGGTTAAGTAACCTTTCAGCTAGGAAAAGTAATATACAAGATACTAACCAATTATGGATAATATTTACCCTCAAAGAAGCAATAGAATTTTCCTCATAAATAAACATTTGAAATATTATTTTATATTAAATATTCTAGAATTACATCCATTGTAAGGATTACGATAAATAGAATAGTGGACAAAACTTTTCCTTGTCCTATAATATTTTACAACTAGAATAACCTTTTAAAATTATCATATTTGTTTTACACAGTGTGTCTGTCTTATTATTAATTATAGATAAGGTTCACATATGTTGAATTAATGCGATCAGTCTCACTGGATAAATTATGAAGAGTGGCTAATCTTATCTCCCTGATTTGTAACCAACCCCTAACACATACTTCAAGGTATATTTTATGTAGCACACAAAGAAAATTAAAATTTCCCAAAGTCACTGAGATTCTGAGTGTCAGAAGCCAGAAGTTCTGTTTTTTTGTAGAGGGAGACTTTTAAGCGAATTTGCCAGGCTAAAGCAGTCAGCAGGTGTTCCTGGGTAAAAGAAACGTAAGTGGGGAGGTTCTGAAGAAATGGTTGCATGGCCTGAGAACACAAATGTCTTTGGTGCCGTAGAGACTAGAGGTTTTGATTCCTATGGGCACAGAGAGAAGAAGTGGACTTTATAATATTCTTTGGCCTTTCAGTTTTCCAAACGCATGGTGAACTATTTAACCAAATTATGATATGACAGATATTATTCTTTGGACCAAGTAGTAAAACTTACAAATTTTCACAAATTTAAAAATTTACGACTATCATATCAATCTAGAGATTTTTCTTTTTCATGGCTGCCTGTGGGGTTATAGAGATCATTTTTATATCCACAGGTAGGAAAGTAGGATTATTTCTTAAAATACTTAAAAATATTAGCCTTCAAAGAGAAAAAAAAGTTTCATTATCAACATTTATATATGCTTGTGTACAGTCCCATTCTTACCTCCCCAATGGTAATATATAAATGATATCTTTTCTCAAAAAATTTCAAATAAACTATATAAATATGTGATGTTAGGAGTTATTCTACACTCAGATAGCTCCCTATCTTTTTAAAAACATTGGGGAGATCAGACTCTGCATAAATGATCACATGGTAACTAATGACTCTTAACTTTTGCCAACAATTTTTGTACTGGTGTGTTTATTATAGTACTGTTTTTTAGAGTTAGTAAAAATTACCAAAGTATCTAATGAATGAATAGTTTGTGCCAGTGACTTCCTTTTACTTTAGCAAAACAAGCTCCTAGAGGAAATGTCATAGTAACAAACATTTCGGAAGTGTTTAACTCTGACTTATCTCCCTTATCCTTCAGAGAACTTAGAACTAGTATGTCTGAAGCATGAACGTGCCCAACTCACCTTCACTCACAAAGTGTGAGTGAAAAATCCCACAATTTTCAAGCATTTGGAGATACTGTGATCTTTAAATATAAGTAAGGAATTATTCATGATTCAAAGATAAACTCATGTACATACACTGAGTTAACAAAATATATTTAAATAAGTGATATTAAGTTCTACCATGAAGTAACTTTTAAAGGTAAGTGAGAGCAGTCTGAGACATTCTAAGTTTTATCTATTCTAAATAAAACTTTAGTATTAATAGTTTATACAGATATTTAGAAAAGATAGCCTTGGGATAAAAGAAAATAAACAAATATTAAAAAGATGAATATGGGAATTAAATATTTCACTTTCATGGGAAACATCTCCACAATTTTATGTTTATTAAGTCTTCACTTTGCTCCATGATGCTAAAAGGCAATTCTCCAGTACAACATATGTAGTTATTTTTTAAAAGGGCTTTTGTTTCCATGTGGCTTAATTTCAATGTAAAACTTAGACCATATTAAGTTACACATAATTTAAATGCATATATATTTAATACTTAATATTTTCACATGACTTTTAAAGTCTTGTATATAAACTATGAGTATATATAATGCGTGTCTAGATCTGAGGTTCAGTATTTAACAGGGAAATTTTCAAATGATAACAATTTCTTATTGACAAGATAGAAGAAAATAAAGCAAGCCAATGTAAGCACTCTAACAAGTTATAACTCCCCACCTCTACCCCTTAGAATCTTTCATCAGTCATCTACAAGTTTTTGGCTTGTATATTGATTATGCAATTTAAAATTTGGGTGAAGAAAATAGCAATTGTGGTCTTTCCCTTTAATGAATTCCGATGCATTTCTAGTCTATAAACTATCACTTATATTAGGTGTACCCTTTGTGTCACTAGCGTCTCTGCATTGGTAAGGTGATCCAAAGCTGTGGGCACAGTTCAGTATCTTGTACACATTGCTGTCATTCCCTGTTCCCATTTCAACATGACATTTGGTAATATTGTAGTCTCTGAAGGCCAAAGTTTATTTTAGAGGCTTCATAGTATTCGTGCATACATGTAATGAAAACTAAATCAAAACAAAATTTACTTTCATTTCACTACCATTCATAATACCCTTTGATTTCTTTAAATTATAAAATTAACTGAGTCTGAAAAGTATTGCTAGGGAAAGAAGAGAAAGGAGGCAATCACATTACAGCACACAATGAAACTGTGGTGTGAACCTCTAATTATATAATACAGAACATTTAGTCCTAAAAAGCACTTGTGTATTTTAAAGAAAAACATAATACAGACCTTAAAAAAATTATAACAATGTTTTTATGAATTAAAAAATTAAGAAAAATATTTTGTCTACATATATTTGAAGTCATTCTGTTTCAGCCACTCCTTCCTATAGTTCAGTTTTTCTCTTAAAAATACAATGGAAATATATTTATTTAAAAATAAAGATAATATTCCTGATTACCAAAGTTAGGAAACTAAACAATGCTTCATTATCTTAAGATCTCAAATTTTCATTTATGGATTTTTGAAAAAATACTCATTTCTAAAAAAATCAGGCTTAAATTTAGTTTAGGAGCCCAAATATCAAAACTCAATAAATAGCAATCCAAACCTCAGTATTAGAAACTAACATACACAAAAATGTGTAACTGGTTTGAATAATTTTAAAATGTCATTTATAAGTAAATACTTATGACTATTTAAAAATACTTTGAAAGATTGTAATAAGTGTATAATATAGTACATAATAAAGCAAGTGTAGATATGCACATGTTTCATTAACTAAATACCATTGTAAATATTTATTAGTAAAAATTTTACTTTTAAAATTTCCACAATGCAGAAATTGTCTTTAAACTCATTTTTATCAGAATTCTGACAACCAACAAAAAAGTTCTCCGTGGCAGTCTTCCATTGGCCACCGTCATCTGTATACATATATTACAATTAAAAAATATATTACAATTAAAAAAATAGATTTTCCTGCCCACTCTGAAGACAATAAAATGTAGAAAGAAGACAATGTGAGAGAAAATTTAAATAAGAAACAATGGCTGATATGTGAAATTTTAGCTGCAATGATGAACAGAATTTACTCATGATATTGAATACTGGGGATAAACATGCTAAAATAATTTCCAATTAATGTTATTGTCTCTTTAGTTTTCTATGACCTGGTATTCTATAGTGTTTTTCTTTCATGTACTAATTTTAACAGAGAGGGAAATGCTATCTAGTAATTGCCCAACCCTATTTTTCATGGGAAGGAGTAGATGAGGTTAAAGTGATTGACAAGGTAGGAAAGTGCTGAGAGTATTGATGCTAATTTGCAAATGAAATACACATTTAAAGTAAGAACCTAGAGTATGTAAAAACATCTGAAAATAGACATATTTCAAGCATACAAAACAATCACTTGTAAGTAGTTTAAAATTTCTAATAACTAGAAATTTTAGTAATAACTAGACTATTTTTAACTGTACATTTGCACTTAACAGTATTCTAATAATAAAAAGAAGTTACAGCAACCATTTAAAATAAACAATTATACTCTTCACTGTGAAGCTGGTACTAACTGTACAAATAAGAAAGTAACAAAACAGATGTTTGCAAAGAAAAAAATGGTTAAAATGAAGTTATCTTCATTAAAACATAACAAATAACTTCTTTTATATGAGAATTTAATAGAATGAATTCTAGTTTTATAATAGAAAGACAATGAAATATTATGGCGGATTATGAAGTAACGAGTTGATATTCAAAATAAATGATACAATTTATGTCAAATAAGTGTCACTTTAAAACAAGTTTATACACAATTTAATGAAGATGTTCAACTTAAAAGAAAAGCTAATATCTCATAGACTACTATACAAGATGAATAACAAATGTCATTATAAATAACAAATATTACTTTGAATAACTGAAATGTGTGATACATTGTTTAATTTTGTCTTGTATATTTTCCCCTTCCAAACTATAGCATTTCATTCACTTTGTTTTAGAATACCTTTTCTGGAGAATCCCAATATTGTTCTCATAGGTTATTATAAGAATCACTTATTTATGAATATGTCAAATAACTTGCTAATATATTAATCTCTATAGTCTAGTAACATGTGACTATATGAATATTATATGGGAAATAGTGCCATTTGAGAGCTCAGTTTTCAATATTTTTGGGCATAAGGGATTATAAGATAAATAAATTCTCCTTTGAAAAAGCGAATCAGAAGAGGCAAGGAGAAAGAAAATTGAACACTGCAAGAATGGAGGAGAAATAGTTAAGTGAGAGGAAAAGTATATAATGAAGGAAAGAAAAAGAAATGAGATAGGAAGGAAACTAAAACTGTAAAGACAAAGATTACTTAGAAAACTGAGGGGCAAAGCACATCTACTATTACCTGGTACCATGATATATATGCCACTAAATGACATCCAGGAAAGTGGTTAGAGCTAAAGGGGAACTGAAGGAATTTGAGCAGTAATATATTCTCATTACACTGACTTCTCCCAATTTCAACAATGTTTTCTTACTCTGGGGCTGAAGAACAAAAAGATGAGCTCACAGCCAGAGATGAGAAGGCAAACTGGGAATCAGACAGGCACAACCACAATTAGAATGAAGTTCCCAGGTAATTCAAAAGTCAGTCTGTTCCCTTTGCTTTAATCTCCTTCTTTTTGATTTACCAGCCTCACTCAGTAATATTTACCATCTTGAGAGTAAAAATGACACTATCTTATGTTTTTCTTCCATCTCTCAGTAATTGATGATCAGCAGTACTATGTGTGCAGTCTTCTGAAATTTCAACCTGGCTATTCCATTTAGATAGCCTGTATAACCAAATATATTGAACCACACTTGCCAAAATATTCATGAAGTGCCAAGAAAACCTTTCACAATAACAATGGATATATTTTAATATTAGCACAAAATAGAAGGAACTTTCCCAGATGCCAGATTCAGTTACCATACATACCCCCTTCTTTGAAATGATATACCTAAAAAGAAAGTGTATGCTTTCAGTATGGACAAAATACTTAGAATATTCATACCAACAAAAGTATTAACCTATAATTTAGTAGATTTACTAGGAATGTGGCCAGATGTTTTTGAATAAGTACAATATCATCAGTAAAAACAAAACAAAACAAAAACATATTTAGACTCCATCATGAGGGAAGAGTTCCTGGTTCAAATGATGCCAAGGTGGTAAGGAGAGAGAGAGAGGAAGATGGATAAGGAGAGTGAGATGGAGAAGAAGAGGGAAAGGGAGACAGAGAAACAGGAGGAAGGGGAAAGAGAATTACAGAGTGATACAGAGAGAGAAACAGAGACACGCAGAGAGAAGCAGAAATAGAGACAGATAGAATGAATCTGGGGTATTTTCAGCAGCCTTTCAGAAGTTGATCTTCAGAAGCAGGGAGGACATGCAATAGGAATCATTCTGCTTTGCTGGATGTTCATGAATTTTTTCTTCTTCCTATCTGGCAGTCAGTTTCTCAGCCACAGAAGTATGTTGATGTGAAAAGCTTAAAGGCTTATAATGAAGAATATAGCAAGATGAAAATGGACATGCAACTTTCAGTTTCAAGTAACAAAATATATATTTTAATAAAAGAACATAGGAGAATCAATCACACACATCTAATTGGACATGCTAAATAGATAAGAGAGAGAAGAAAGTCAATTGCTATTGAGTATATGAACCACAATGGCATTCAAATGTCCCTGTCATTCATTTGTCTTTCATTGACCCTCATGAAGATATTTAAAATTGTTTTTCAATGAAATTTATATAAAGAATATGAGCAGATTTATATATTGTACAATACAACCTGCAGTAGTAAGGTTTTAAAATTATAGAAAACTATTGATATAGTATCTTACCAAACAATAAGATTTAGCATCACCTTTTCCTAATTGTTGAATCTGGAATGGTATAGGCTAATTCCCATAATATCATCATTCTGGTAAATTAATGAATAGATTTAATCATGTATATTATGTATTTCAATATATTACACTATTTACTGCATTGTCATAGCCAAGCACTACTCTCCATTTTAACGACTACAGAGGATAGAAGGGCAATTGCAGACCACAAATAATTCACACTTATTTCAAAGAATTCATCCACCTACCCATGCTTTAGCAGCATAAAAACTCAGATAATTTTTATTCTACTCTTACTATGCTGAATATAACATAGGCAACAATAAAAAAGAGGAAAGGGTAGTTTACATTAAATTAAAAATGTCATGCACAAATATGCCTTTTACTTCAGCACAAAGAAGAAAATCTGGTAACTAATCACATTATTAAACTAGGCTACTTTCGCAATCTCAATATAGCTTCCTTTGTCTGTTTTAATCCAAAACCCATTTGTTAGCTATAATAGCAGACTATCATGAAACAGGACTCTAAGAGGTCTAACTACTGTATTAGGTAAAAGGATACAAGAGAGGAAGGAAGGTCAATTGCTATCAAGTTTCTAATGTGTCCCATCATTTGTGATAGGCATTTTACTTATTCAATCTATTGAAAGGAAATGAGCTCAGTGAGAAATGGCAGTAAAGAAGAGCTTCAAACCTAATTCGAATTTCAGGAAGGCTGATTCACTACTTCAATTATGTAAATTTTCTCTCTCCTCTTTCCTAATACATGGCCCCACTGAAGGTCTCATTGAATCTTGAGATTTACTCACATGATTATTAACTTATTAGGATTCTTATTCCTTTGTTTGATAATTTTGTAAGTTGAACTGTAGAAAGGTAGAATAAGATTGAAATAAGAGTCTGGGTCTTGGAGTCAGAAAGTTATGAGATGCTGATGAATTAAATACTTTTCCTGAGTCTCAATTTCCACACACAGCAGCTTTTCTGCAGGATTTATTATAAAGAATAAACAAAATATAAAATATAATATTTGTGTTTACGGTTACATGTTAAGTTTCAGTTATTGTTAATATTTCTAGAAAAGTAAACTATTCTGACAATATTAATCGCTTAAGATCATAAGAAAATTTTCAGGGCACAAACTACAACTATTTTCCCCAATCATCATTCTGTGCAGTTTTCAAAAAATTTGTAATTATCCCTGCGATGAAAATGTGTATGTACATTCTCATAGCATTTAAATGTCACCAATTCATACAGATTTTATTAGTTCATCTGCAAATATTTAGATCTTGATAGTCATTTAATGAATGTCAGATTTATTCCATAAGGAATACACTTTAAGCAATGTTCTTTTTTTTTTTTTTTTTTTTTTTTTTTTTTTTTTACTAGAAACTAACTTCCATCTTAAACTCTGTCAGGTAGAATTTCACACAGAAGCAAAACGAGAGAGGGTCTACTTGTAAAAGTCTCTGATTAAGAAGGAAACAATATGAACATAACAGAGGAAAAAGCTGCCAGTGTACTGGAATAGGTGCTTTATCCCCTTGCCCAAATTCTCATTCTATGGGTTCAGAAATTTCCAAAAGGACAACCACTTTGAACAATTTTTTTATAGTGCAAAAATCCAGTCACCAGGCCTATCATGGGGTACAAAGCCTTTGTATATTATTAGTATTTTATTGTTCAGTACCAGCCACACGTCAACACATCTCATTTAAAATTTTCTATCCACTTTTATATCAGGTAGACAATGAACTCACTGAAGAAGCATTTTAACTTTCATGAGCACCGAGAACCTTTCTAAACTTTCCTGAAGAAAAAAACAGTCTTCCCAAATTTTCATTAGGACATGCAAAAGCAAATTTAGCTTAACAGAATGAGCAGGAAATGATCACTCATCCTGAAGCTAGTAAATGGTGTAAAATGTTTGTTTTCTAAAAATCTCATACTTCTAAAGATGAAGATTATTCTATTGATAATCCCAGATTATTGTAATATCAAATTTCAACATCAGACTTTATGTTTGCAAAAGAGAAGAAATAAAGCGAACCATCTGAGGCATATGAAATAATCAGAAATGAATACCATTCATTTCCTATAGCTTTGAAAATTTGTCATCACATCTATAACAGGGTGCCATTCAGAGTTCTGTGAACAGACTTGTGAACTGTATAAGACAAGAAAGCTTCCTGAACTTATTTAATATAATATTTTTTAGAAGTAAAACTATTGTTCCTCTTGGCAAACCAAGAACCAAGTCAGCTACTGAATAGTAGAATTTTTACAAAAATGTGCATTTAATTATGCCCAAATGCTGCTGCACATATTAATGAATAAGTCAGTGTTCCAAGAGATAAATGAATATGTTTATCACAATATATATATATATATATATATATATATATATATATATAATAGCTAATTCACAAACCTATAAATATGAAAACGAAGTCTTATCAGGAAAAGTCAAATTTGTAACCCCCAATATTCTCTCATGTTTGAAACAGTTATACCATACATTCCATCAAACAATTCAGAAGACTAGTCATTTTTTAAAAGTTCTTCAATTATCTTGTATGAAAAACTGGTGTTTAATTTCACTAGTATCATTTTAAAGCTTTAGCAAGTCTTTAAATTAGTTCCTCCCACTGACTCTTAAGGTAATTATACATACCACAGTCTGATGATTAACTTGAATCACTTCATCACCAGCATGAATTTTCTTGCACCGATCTGCAGGTGACTGAATTTAACATAAAAGACATAATATAAAGATTAGCAGCCTTTTCTTTTCTTTGGAAACATTACAAAAATCCATCTCTTTAATTAGATTTTTTAAAATTAATCATAACCTTCAAGTAATTATTAGAATATGATTACTGATAGTTAACACATGGCTTGCATTCTGTGTATAGGTAATGACAAATTAAATGCAAAGTCATAGATATTTACACTAGAAAATAAAAACATCTTTCTGAAAGCACTGAAGTACAATAATTGCTACTAAACTCGGCAAACTTAATCAAGAACATCCTGCTAAGTTCTACTAGGCAGCAGATTTGAAAGTATCTTTCACAGACAAATTAAAAACAATAAACACAAAGCCAACAAACAAAAAGAACTAGGAGAAAGACAAGGTGAGGGGTTGGAGGGGTTGGTGAGAAGTATTGTATGAAGAAAATATTTCAATAAAAATGTAAAAATGTATATGTATACTTTACAATACTTTCATAGTTTTACTTAGGCCTTTCCATTTAATATAAATAATCTATATTAAGATAAATGGATCAATATTTTCAAGTACATGCATGTGATTAGCATTAAACTTTAAAGCCCAACAATTAAGTTGATAATTTATTTCACTATTAATAAAGCCAGTTCTAAATAATACAGAAAAGCAAATTAAAACAAACAGTAATTAGGTGAAGTCTGTATTATATAACATTGTCCCTAAGTATCTAATTACAAGAGTATGCTGTCTATGTAATATAATTGTTTGACAAACCACAGTAAGTGAAACAACATGTCAACACTACAGCACATAAGAATTCCATAACTTCAGTCTCTTAATACAAAACAAAAATAAAGCTAATTCGACAATTTAATATTTATAAAATTTAAAATGTATAATGGAAACTAAATTGACATTTGTAATAGAAACTTTTTAATTCTCCAGGTGTTATAATAGATTTTATAGACTTATTTTTCTAGTTACCACTGATTAACAGTTATATGTATTTTAGGCATCTTTATATGGCAATAAACTCTTGTACATTGACACTTCAGATGGGTTTTTTTTATGAAACATTAATCTATTAAAATCATTTCCTTAGACTCTGATATTACTCAGTAACATCTATTAAAAAACAAAGAAAATTAGTGTGGTGACAGAATCCAGAAAATAATATACTGCATTTGATCCAGAAATGGGGTGTACTCTAAAAGTGATTTCTAGTCATTTTGTGTTATTTTGTTTAATGTTTATGTGGTGTGGTGTATGTGTGTGTGTGTGTGCATGTGTTTGTGTGTGTTTGCAGATGTGTTTAGGCCACAGGTTGATGTTAGGAATCTTCCTCAAATTGTTTCACCACCTAATGTATTCTTTCTTTAGACTGAGGTCAGAGACCCCTATGGAAGAGTTAGGGGAAGGATTGAAGGAGCTGAAGGGAACTGCAACCCCATAGGAAGAACAACAGTATCAAGTAACCTGGACCGCTCAGAGACTAAGTCATCAACCAAAGAATATACATGAGTCGGTGGTCCATGGCTCCAGCTACATATGTAGCAGAGGCCTGACTTGAAAGGCCTCATTGAGAGAGGATGTGCCTAATCCTGTAGAGACTTGAGACCCCAGGAAAGGAAGATGCCTGGAGTGGGGGGCGGGGAAGGGGAACATCCTCTCAGAGGCAAAGTGGAAGGGGAATAGGATGAATAGGTCTTCCAGGGTAGACCAGGAAGGGGGGGCAACATCTAGAATGTAAATAAATAAAGTAATTTAAAAACAACAGAGTCTATCATTGGCTCTCCATTAATTACAAGTGCATAGTAATATATTTGATGCTACTCTTAGCCTTAAGTGAAACTCTTTGCCAAAAAAAAAAAAAAAAAATAGTGATAGGACAAAATGGCAACCAACAGACTGGGAAAAGATCTTTATCAATCCGACATCTGATAGAGGGCTAATATCCAATATACACAAAGAACTCAAGAAATTAGACTCCAGACAATCAAATAACCCTTTTAAAAAATGGGGTACAGAGCTAAACAAAGAATTCTCAACTGAGGACTCAAATGGCCAAGAAGCACCTAAAGAAATGTTCAGCATCCTTAGTCATCAGGGAAATGCAAATCAAAACAACCCTGAGATTCCACCTCACACCAGTCAGAATGGCTAAGTTCAAAAATTCAGGTGATAGCAGATGCTGGTGAGGATGTGGAGAAAGAGGTTGGTGGGATTGGAAGCTGATACAACCACTATGGAAATCTGTCTGGCAGTTCCTCAGAAATTCGGACCCAGCTATACCACTCCTGGGCATATATCCAGAAGACATTCCAACATATAACAAGGACATATGCTCCACTATATTCATAGCAGCCTTATTTATAATAGCCAGAAGCTGGAAAGAAACCAGATGTCCTTCAACAGAGGAATGGATACAAAAAATGTGGTACATTTACACAATGGAGTATTACTCAGCTATTAAAAACAATGAATTTGAGAAATTCTTATATAAATGGATGGAACTAGAAAATATCATCCTGAGTGAAGTAACCCAATCACAAAAGAACACACATGGTATTCACTCACTGATAATTGGATATTAGCCCAGAAGCTTGAAATACCCAAGATACAACTCACAGACCACATGAAGCTCATGAAGAAGGAAGACCAAAGTGTGAGTGCTTCAATCCTCTTAGAAGGAGTAACAAAATACTCAAGGGAGCAAATATGGAGACAAAGTGTGGGACAGAAACTGAAGGAGGGGCCGTCTGGAGACCATTCCACCTGGATATCCATCCCATGTGCAGTCACCAAAGGTAGACACAGATGTGGATGTCAGGAAGTGCATGCTGACAGGAGCTTGATATAGCTGTCTCCTTAGAGGTCTGCCAGAGTCTGACATATACAGAGGTGGATGCTCACAGCTAACCATTGAACCGATCAAGGGGTTCCCAATGGAGGAGTGAGAGTGAAGACTGAAGGAGTTGAAAGTGTTTGCAGCCCCATGAGGGGAGCAACAATACCAACCAACAAGAGCTCCGAGAGTCTAAACCACCAGCCTGGGAACACATAGGGAGGGACCCATGGCTCCAGCTGTATATGTAGGGGAGGATGGCCTTGTCAGGCATAGGTGGGAGAGGAGATCTTTGGTCCCATGAAGTGTGGGGGAATTCGAGGGTGAGGAGGTGGGAGTGGGGGGTAGGTGGGGGCACATTCTCATAGAAGCAGGAGGAGGGGGGATGGGATAGGGGGTTCCTGGGCGGGGGTGGGGGAGAAATGGAGTAAGCAGATAACATCTGAAATGTAAATAAAATATCCAATAAAAAAAGAATACAAAAAACTCCTTTCCAATTTCTAATTATTTTGAAAAAAGAAGACTTGAAACAATACTACCTCAATGGAACAATTTTTTTTTTAGCCCACAGAAAATTTTGCCATAGGCTAAAATTCAAGATAAGATATTATTTCAAAAAGTATAACATTATTTAATGAACTAACAATACTGTTAAGATTCATTTGAGTTATGAACCTTATTCTAAAAATACAGTATATTTCAAAGTATCTTTAGGAAGTGGCAATATTACTTTATCGGACCATCACTTTTTAACAATTCTGAAAAGATTATAAATACTACTTTAATAGTGCTAGTCACTTGTGCAATTTGACTCAAAACTGATCCATTTAAAAAGGGATGGAAAAAAAAAATCAAGCATACACCTCTGGTCAGGATGTAAAAAAGAATAGTCTGCACACTTATAAAGCAAAAAAAGAAAAAGAAAGAAAGAACAAAATAAAGAAAGAAAGGAAGGAAGGAGGGAGGAGGGAAGGAAGGAAGGAAAGAAACATGTTTTGCATAGGAAAAGAAAATCCGAGTAAGTCATACAAGTTATAGACTCTCATTGTGGAACTGGATCCCAGAGATCATTCCCCCAGTTCCTCATTTCAAACATAAAAACGAAAGAACTAGGGCACAGCAAAGCAAAATATAACTTACCCACTTTAGTGAACAGCTTACTAAGACTCAAGTCAGAACTTCTAATTACAAGTTATGTAGGGTTCCCAAAATATTTAAATATTATCAAGAAAAGAAGAATCAAATGATGAACAATGATTATGTGATTGATATATAAAACTATTTCCAGATTCAAATAGTCCTTTTATCATGTAAGGATTTACTAAGTTTCACCAAGTAAGTACAGTGTATAAAGCACAGTAAACGGTTATTTTCATAAGTGTCAGGTAATAGACATCCATTCCTACCAATACTTCATGATACAGTTCAAAAGCACCACTTTTTGTGATTTTTTTTCTGGTTTACTTGATAGTATTTATTAGTTTTTCCTTTGTTTATCAAGAAACTCATAATACCTGTTCACATAGTTGAATCCCTACATACTTCCTATTTCTCAAGAGAAAAAAAAAAAAAAACCTAGCTCATTGTAAATATCCTTCTAGTGCTCAGTATCTTGCCTAGAACACAGCGGCTAGAGTGGGGCTTGCTAAATGACCATGAGTATAAGAGTGATCTAATGGATGCACAAGGAAATTAGAGAATGATGGCAAAAGTGTAGTAAATAGTGTCTTAACAAATTTCAGATTATAAAATATTTCACAATATGAATTTTACTGATTTTAGATATCCCTTTTAGCATCAAATATGAAGTTACTATACCATTCCAATTACAGTGTTTAATTTTCAATAAGAAACAAGAAAAGAAGTTGAATCAATAATTAATTAGTTAATAGGAATATTAATTGAAAATGTTGACTTCAAAGGAGAAAATATTGGTAAACCACTGAGATCAATGATAATTGAAATTAACTTAATTCCATGACAGTATTCTGCAAAAGAACACAGCATAAATATGCAATTTGTCTGAATCTCTAAAAGAAAATAACAACAAAATCAAAGATTATCACCTACTTATGTAAAAGAGAAATAGATGCTAATTTCTATTATGCTAATTATGTTAATGCACAACTTAACATATGTATACTTCTATTTTTAGAGCATAGCTATAGTTCTGTGGGGAGCATTATCTTTAACTTGCTTATTTCATTTTAAAAACAATCTAGCATGATATGTACTGCTGATAATCTTTTTCCAATTTATAGTCAGAATACCCATTAGAATCTTTTTGTTAATGAAGGATGCTACATAGGATTCTGGGTCAGGACCTGAGAATTTAAATTTCTAGCAAAGCTCTCAAAATAGGTTGATACTGCTAGCTCAGTAATCTCAGTGTTAAAACCATTCATCAACACCTCTACTGGACTAAGCCAAATTACGCTGCAAGAAAGCCTGAATGATTTGATATTTCTCATACCAGCTATATTTCTTAAAATAAACTATTTGACAAATGGAAGTAGATTATTTAGTTGTCACAATAACTTGTCAAGAACGAGAAACTATTTATCAAAGTTAACTCTGGCTGCAAAATGAATGTATCTGAATATTCCTATGTAAGTATTCTAAACTAAATAAAATGAGAAAAATTTTAACGCATCCAGAATCTACTTACTATGTATTTTTAGATATGCTATTGTAGTAAACATTTAACTTCAATCATGTGAAATACACACATATACAAATTGAAAGTGTTTCAATACTTACATTTTCTGTGGTTCCAGTAATTACATGGAGGCCATCATATGTGGATTTAATATACATACCCTAAGAAAAAAAGACAGGATCAGTAAAAGTGAAGCAACAAACAGGTATTTCTTTCAGTTTTGAAGTCATTTCAAAATGTCATATATGAAAAGCTAATAGTTTTGAAAACTGTTGAGCATAGAGCTCTAAATGGGAAATGAAATTAATGTAAGTTTAAAAGAAGATTGTTTATCAGTGAACTCTGGTTTCTTAAATGAAATTTCATAGTTTAATATATAATAGACAAATAAACCAAACAAAAGTATACATGGAAAATTTTGTCCATAACAATATGGCAATCTTCAACATTATGCTGGTTACGATTTCAGACATATACACTTTTGGGTTAATATCTATCTCATTACTTATTGGAAAGCAAATAGTATTAAAAACATAAAGGAGAATGATTGATGCTAACACTTCTACCTTAGTGAATAGCAAATCAATAAAAGAGCTAAAACGATATTTGTTAAAGTAAATAGTATTATTTTGTTTTTTATTTTTACATTAAAAGATTGTGAGAAAATAAAGTGGGAAACAGCAGCAAACCCCCCAACAAACCACTGCTAGGACTAGAAGAAAACAACAAGATCCTCCAAAATTATCCATCCATCCATCCATCCACCCACCCATTAGTCATCTCTAATACTTATTCCAATGTGCCAGGGGCTGTTTTAAGTATCTTACATTTATTTTATCAAAGTCTATGTGGTGTAGCTATCACTGACCCTGTTTAGAAGTAAAGAAACTCGTCATTCAAATATTGTTTTTCTGAAAACAATGAATTTCATTAAAACCATCTCTCATATTTTTTTCTTTTTGTTTTCCATTAGGAGTTGATTTTGAACAGCTCTCTCTCCCCTACTCAGCTTGCTCAAATGATGTTTGCTTCACTAAATCTCCAAATACCAGCTAAGCAATAACTGGTCAAAGCCTCACAATCAAGATGGTAAAATAAGGCACATTTGTAGATAGTCCATACACCTCACTAAAAGAAGCCTAAAGCCAAGAAGCTTCACCAATGATGCTTATAAGCCCTTCTGTTCAACTCATTATCTCTTTTCTCTCATCCAATTGTCAACTGTTCTAATATATCTCATTTCCCCAGCTTTTAATTCTCTGAGTATTGTATTTTTAAGCAAATCATATGACTTAATTAAAACTAAGCACACTTGTTTGCAGTCTTTCCCATGCCTTTGCCTTTTAGACATTCAAGCACCTGCTGATTGATTCTCAAACTGATTTATTTTAAACGTGACATATGAAGGTTATTCAAAAGTGAGTGCATTTTAAAATAGCATCTTGAATAACTCATATAAAGCCTCTAGTCTTTTACGAATTTGATATGAATCATAAGAGTCACCTTTAATTCTTTCCATTTATATTGAACATTTTAGATTTTTCTTTCTCTCCCTGTAAAATATCAATTCAGTTGATGTATTGCTCACCGTTCTTCACATATGAGGCTCTTTAAGCAACTTCACATTTAAAAATATCCTTTTAAGCTGCTCACACCTACCTTTAGTAATTCCAAATTTGGATATAAGAGATGTTCTGTGTATGTGCTCTTAGGTTGAGAACTTGGGAATCCCTGACATCATTGGGCCTACTTTTTACTTTTATTCTTGGATCCACCCTCCACAGATGCTGCAAGAAATGAGTCTAGTAGACATAGGAAAGGATGTCATGGGACTAAAGAAATAGTTAAGCTTTCTGTAATAAGACAGGAAAAATTTCATGAAGGCTTGATCTAAAACATATTGACAAGATTGAAGAAATAGGCTGTAAAACTGTTTAGGATGAAGACTTTTGAAACAATTAGATATAAAATATTGAAGGAAGTATCTGATTTTTAAAAATTTTTCTTATCATAGATAGCTACAAAAGAACTAATACCATTAATTGAGAAGGGGGAGATAAATAGAAGAATTTGGGGATTTTTTTAATCTAAAGAAAGAGATTGATTGGAGAGTTAATGTCATTTGTCAGTGTGAAAGGACCTAGAGTCACTTAGGGGATAAACATCTGGGCACACCCGTGTGAATATATCCAGACTAAGATTAGCCTCTGAGGGTGTCTGTAAGGTATTATCTCTACTAGATTAAGTGATGTGATTGGAGGAGACTCATCTTAACTCTCAGGGAGTCATTCCATCGGCTAGAATCTTGGCTGTATATAAAACATTGAGAAAATGAATTGAGTACTAGCACTCATTGTTTACTTCTTGATTGTGAATGCAATATTACTAGTGGCCTCAATATCCTGCTTCCTTGGTCTCCTGTCATGAAGAACTTGGACAGTGAGCTAAAATAAACACTTTCTCTCTCTCTCCCAAAAGATATTTTTTTTAAAATGCTAGATATATTTTATTTAGATTTACCTCATAAATTCCTGCCTGGCTATTATTTAATATAAAATAATTCTGTGGTTCTGTTCTTACTTGCAGACTGAGAAAATAAATGCTAACTCTAAAGGGCTGCAAAGAAAATGCAAGGCAAGTGGAAAGTCTTTCTACCACCCACATTAACTTCTAATTTATTTTTCCTTTTCTCTGAAAGTTGTTTTCCAAACTATTTAGATGTTTGGTTCTTACCATTTTAAGTTTATGTCTATTCTTAAAAGCTGATACAAATCCACCTTAAGCAAAAGATCTCTCCAGGGGGCTACATATTCATAGAGAAAATAAATTGTTCCTAAAGTCCATCAATTAGTTGTGGCTCAATTCATATGTCTATTGTTTCCCATGCTTCTGGTGCAAATTAGTAGGAAAATTTTATTCAGATTCCCAAAAAACCTAATCTAATCTAATGTTGTATTAGCTCACTTTTTTAATGTACACATTATGCTATAAACATCTTTCATTGAAAATAACTTAAAGAGGAGATGAAGAAAGAAAAATACTCAGTATTATGCATTGAAGAGTGTTTATATTTTAAAAAATATTTTAAAAAGTGAAATTACTTTAGCAAAAAGTATATGTAAAAAAACACTATATGTCTATGCATATGCATTATTTTACTTACATAACCATAATTATGATGAATTTTCATTTATAAATTAAACAAGGTTAAATTTCCTAATAGAAAATAGAATAATTATAAAAATATACTGACATAATGGATATATGAGTATAATTTCTTTCTCTCAATGTGTCACATTTTTAATTTATCAGTTATATAAAACATTTTATGGCATCTTCTTAGCATATCTGATTTGTTAGCACCGCTATTTATGCAGTTTGGGGATATTTATTGCAAGTTAGATAAGACTTGATTAAATAAAGCTCTTTTGATATCATGACTTTCAATTTAATAATATCAATAGCTATTATGTAGCCAATGAGTGGGTATCATATATAGTATTACTAAGCTAGATATAAGGATTATCCATGTCCCATATATACTGCCAAGAGATTTTAATCACACTACTCAGAATTATATGTAGTTTCAAATGTATCAATTGTTTATGTTTGGAATTTCTATTTAATATTTTAGGACTGCAGTTGATCATGTTAATTGAAACCACAGAAAGTAAACTTCAGATAAAGGTGGGAAATGGTATAATGAGACTTCTGAATCATAAAGGTTTCTTCATATAGCTTACACATATTAGAAATAGGCATACAAATAAGTCAATATTAGATATAATACTTACAACTTAGTCTGATGTCATGTAATCATAAGGCTATATCTGATTTTCATCTTCTTATGAAAACACTCATGAAATCCAAAAATGTATTACGAACTATCAACACCCAGAATCAATTTGCCAACCAACAGGAGAAGTTGCTTGTATAGAATACATGGACAGCCTCAAACTAAATATCACTGGTGGTCAATAAAGGCTTTCCTCTCTGAGATAATTACAAACATGTCAATAAAGACATGCATACATATATGTGAAAAGGATACATAAAATTAAAGTTTACTTAGAGATCATTAAGTGTATATTTGTTTCCAAGATTTCTATTTTCTATAATATTACTATTTATGGGGAGAAAGTTTAGAACACCATAGGATGAAACTAATTTGTAATAAGTACATTGCAGGTAAGTGCTTTCCAGCTGGTTTCTGTTTAGTGTGTCTGTGTCTTCCTCATGCGTATCAATTTTATTATATACGTCCTTTCTAAAGGTATATTTAAAAAGCTCAAATGATTAATATAAAAATTTATCAACACAGTTCATGAATGTTAGCCTAGTGGTAGCAATATCCAGTTGTTTATTCAATTCTTATAACAACACATGTGAATAAAGGAATGGATGCATTTCATAAATATTATGGGTTCTTGGAAGATGCCTCAGTTGGTAAAGTGCTTGATAAGTAAGTATAAAGACCTCAGTTTGGATCCCCAGCACACACATAGAATGTCAGACATTGTGGAACTTGACTGCAATCAAGGGCTGGGAGAAACAGGAGGTATTGGGGTGCTTGCTGGCTAGTCAGTCTGTTGAGCTCCAGGTTTATTTAGTAAGATACTCTCGTCTCAACAAAAGAGAGAGCAATTGAGAAGGACACTCAATGTTAAAACCTGGCCACAACACATACATGTACAGTCATGCCTACTTGGACACACATATACACACATTATTATAATATTCCTCAGAAGCACTCACACACAAAAATGTGCCTTTACCTACCTACCCAATGAAAAAGAAGATCTATTAAAATCAGAAAAAAATCAAAGTAAAATAAACAAAGAAAATACCCACTTGGTGGTAACACTGTGCTTACTGTAAAACTCTTAAAAGTTCTTAAGCTAAGGAATTTTAATTGGTGAAAGAATGCAACTAATGATGACCCAATTAAATAGGATGACTGAGGAATTGCCATTTTCATTTCTATTTTTATGGATCTGTCTTTTAAAGGTGATTTATTTTGACACCATCCTACTACCTAGACTTCTCTAGGAAATGAAAAGAAGAATGAGTCTCTGTGGAAATTCATAGATGTTTACATTTGGAGGCTGCGTGTTTGCCCACATCACTTGCTGTATGCTGATGGATGATGGCTTGATAAACATGGTATTCCTTACCAGCCCTTCACTTGGTTTGATATTTGCCAGCTGAATCACTTCCAGGTGAGCAGACTGTGAAACCAGAGGATCAGACGACAGGGATATGATGTGGTCACAGACCCAGAGAGAGTTTTACACTGGAAGTGAAAGATAAAAGTTATGGTAAACATATGTTGTAAGTAACACACAAATCACCATTTATTATATTTTTTAAAGTTTTATTTTATTTTTAATTACATGAGTGTGTGAACATGATGCTGATGCCCTCATAGGCATCAGATCTCTCTATAGATGGATTACAACTTGTGAGCTACTCAAAATGGGTGCTGGAAACTAAACTCACTCTTAACCTCTGAGCCCTATTTCCAGCCCTTATTATAACCTTTTAAGAAGGAAGAATATACAGTTGAAGAATGTCACCTAGCATTTGATTCTTTAAACTTCTTATACAAAAGCTTATTAGATACACATAATACACAAAATGCATCTATATTTTTTAAGTTATGGATATATGAACTGTATGTCTGGATGTTAATCCAAGGTATAGTTATGTATTATTTATGTTATTTTGAAGCATCATGCCTAAATTATTCCCTAACAATTTTGATAATATAATAACCTATTGATATTTAGGTTCAATTTAATTAAAATTGTATTTAACTAAATTCTAAATAATATTAAATCCAGATGTCTTTTATTTAATGATCAGAAAAGTAAAAGAAAGTGATCAAGGTCCTTGAAAGATGTATCATATGCTTAGTTGGTTAATTCTTCTTGCATTTTTCTCGACTTTCCAGATCAAGTTTACTTTTGTATAGAACTTCCCACTTCCATAAGGCATAGCTTGCAACAGCTAATCTATTTGTTCACCCTTCTAGGACCAATTAGAAAGTTCAGGAAATGGAAAGATCTCCCATGCTCATGGATTGGCAGGATTAATATAGTAAAAATGGCCATCTTGCCAAAAGCAATCTACAGATTCAATGCAATCCCCATTAAAATACCAACTCAATTCTTTACAGAACTAGAAAGAGAAATTCTGAAATTTATTTGGAACAACAAAAAACCCCGGATAGCGAAAACCATTCTCAACAATAAAAGAACTTCTGGAGGAATCGCCATCCCTGACCTCAAGCTTTACTACAGAGCAGTAGTGATAAAAACGGCCTGGTATTGGTACAGAGACAGGCAGGAAGATCAGTGGAATAGAGTTGAAGACCCAGAAATGAACCCACACAACTATGGTCATTTAATCTTTGACAAAGGAGCTAAAACTATCCAGTGGAACAAGGACAGCATTTTCAACAAATGGTGCTGGTTCAACTGGAGGACAGCATGCAGAAGAATGCAAATCAATCCATTCCTATCTCCTTGTACAAAGCTCAAGTCCAGGTGGATAAAGGACCTTCACATAAACCAGACACACTGAAACTAATAGAAGAGAAAGTGGGGAAGACCCTCGAATACCTAGGCACAGGGGGAAAGTTCCTGAACAGAACACCAATGGCCTATGCTCTAAGATCAAGAATTGACAAATGGGACCTCATAAAATTGCAAAGTTTCTGTAAGGCAAAGGACACTGTCAATAGGACAAAACGACAACCAACAGATTGGGAAAAGATCTTTACCAATCCCACATCTGATAGAGGACTAATATCTAATATATACAAAGAACTCAAGAAATTAGATTCTAGGTAACCAAATAACCCTATTAAAAAATGGAGTAAGGAGCTAAACAAAGAATTCTCAACTGAGGAAATGCGAATGGCCGAGAAGCACCTAAAGAAATGTTCAGCATCCTTGATCATCAGGGAAATGCAAATCAAAACAACCCTGAGATTCCACTTCACACCAGTCAGAATGGCTAAAAAAAAAACTCAGGTGATAGCAGATGCTGGCGAGGATGTGGAGAAAGAGGAACACTCCTCCATTGTTGGTGGGATTGCAAGATGGTGCAACCACTATGGAAATCAGTCTGGCGGTTCCTCAGAAAATTGGACATATCACTACCTGAGGACCCAGCTATACCACTCCTGGGTATATATCCAGAAGATGCTCTAACACATAACAAGGACATATGCTCCACTATGTTCATAGCAGCTTTATTTATAATAGCCAGAAACTGGAAAGAACCCAGATGCCCTTCAACAGAGGAATGGATACAGAAAATGTGGTACATTTATACAATGGAATATTACTCAGCTACTAAAAACAATGAACTTGATAAATTCTTATATAAATGGATGGAACTAGAAAATATCATCCTGAGTGAAGTAACCCAATCACAAAAGAACATACATGGTATTCACTCACTGATTATTGGACTTTAGCCCAGAAGCCTGAAATACCCAAGATTCAACTCACAGACCACATAAAGCTCATGAAGAATGATGACCAAGTAGGGGAGGCTTCAGTCCTTCTTAGAAGGAGTAACAAAATACTCAAGGGAGCAATATGAAGACACAGTGCAGGACAGAAACTGAAGGAGGGACGTCTACAGACCATTCCACCTGGATATCCATCCTATGTGCAGTCACCAAAAGGGTAGAGGTTGATGTGGATGTCAGGATGTACATGCTGACAGGAGCCTGATATAGCTGTCTCCTTAGAGGTCTGCAAGAGTCTGACATACTTAGAGGCAGATGCTCACAGCTAACCATTAAACTGAGCATGGGGTTCGCAATGGAGAAGATAGAGTGAAGACTGAAGGAGTAGAAAGGGTACGGGACCCCATGAGGAGAGCAACAATACCAACCAACCAGAGCCCCCAGGGTCTAAACCACCAGCCTGGGAGCGCTTAGGGAAGGACCCATGGCTCCAGCTATATATGCAAGGGAGCTATATATAAGTGGGAGAAGAGATCCTTGGTCCCATGAAGGCTGGACGTCGTGGGGGGGGATACTCGAGGGTGGGGAGGTGAGGTACGGGGGAGGGTGGGTGGGGGTACACCAACGTGGAGGCAGGAGGAGGGGGAAGGGATAGTGAGTTCCTGGGAGGGAGGGGGGAAATGGGGTAAGGAGAGAACATCTGAAATGTAAAAAAAAATTTTCCAATAAAAAATTTCCAATAAAAAAAAAAAAGTTAACTTATTCTGAACCCCTCTGAGGCAAAGATCTTTTATATCCCATTCATCTCTAATTTTTCCCTGTACCCCACTTACCACTCACACTTTAAAACTCAAATATACCTATATATAATATGAATAAGCAGAAGGTCAAAAGAGAAGTTTTTTCTTTAGTGAAAGAGTTATTTTGTGGAAACCAAGGTATAATATTCTCCATCCACTGTATTTTAATTATTCTGTGGTTACTGCATTAGTTAGTTTACCTTGAAGGTGATGATTCTCTTTGTCTTTCTAGGCTTAGCTTCCCTCCACTATAGAAACTGTCAAGCTAAATTTGTCTCTATAATGGGACTCATGAGTTTTCAATTTATTTCTTAAGACTTCACTTTAATTATAGTTATCAGATCCTAAAGACAGACATTAGTCTCATAACACCAATACCTAAAGAAAAAATATGGGCCTGATATCAGGATAGATGCATGTAATTACCACACTGACAATGACTTTGTCTGTAAGCAAGTTCTATACTTTCACCTGTTTTCTTCAGATAGAAAATTATATGATGCAATAAAAATTGTCTTATAAGGTTTATAATTTAAATATAATAATACATTTTAGAGAGCAAAATATAGCTACTATCCAATGATAATTAACAATTCTTACCTATAAAGTCCTCAGTCCTTACACATGAGGTGAATTAACACACTATACTTAGTTCCAAAACTGTCTTATAATGAATAATAATAACAGCAGCCAGTTTAGCTGCATAACAATCATGACCAGTTCACTTATCTCCCTCTGTCTGATATTAAGGTCTCAGTGCTTTGGGTAAAATGAAGGCATTTACCTTGATAAACTTCTACTCACAATAATGGTTTCTGTTAATTGTAAACTGGACAATCTAGAATCACCTGGGATATAGGTGCAAGGCATGTTTGTTGGGATTATCTTGATTACATTAATTGAATTGAGATGATCTGCCCATTATGGCAACACTATCCCTGGGCAGGGATCCTGGACTGTATGAGAATAGAGAAAGCTACTTGGTCACTAGCGTTTATGTATCCATTGCTGTTTCTGATGATGGATATGATAATGTCAGCTCCATCAAGCTCTAGTTGCTGTGACTTTCTCCACAATGATGGATTGTAACCTGGAACTGTGAGCTAAAATGACTCCTTTCTTCTTTGTCAATCTCTCCAGTGCTTGTAATAAATTTGTGAACCATCACACCAGGCTTACATTATTATTTTAAAACTCAATCATATTAACACTACCCAAGACTGTATTTTTGAAAAATAATAGAGTAGGGTAATACATTGTAATTCTTATTTAATATTATTACTAGCAGAAATTATTTGTAGAGTGACTACAAATATTTGGCACAATGAAAAATACTTCATATTAATTCTCATTTATCATTCCACCTTCCCAAAGGAGGTATTAGTATAGTCAGCTGAGCAGATGTGAGAATTAGTCTAAAAACCAAGCCATGGTTGCAGTTTCAGTAGAACAATCTGAATTCTTAATTATTGGGTTTACTTTGATTATTAATTATTAACTTGTTTTTATATAAACTTCATTTTGTATTGCTTGGGCTGCATTAGATGTGTTAGATAACAACTAAAAAAGTATAATAAAATTAAATCACTTTTATGGACGTTTTGCAAGTTATAGTATTCCTCAGAATACGTCTTCTTTCAAAACCTTAAGGCAATTTTTACCAGCAAAAGAGCAATTCTACTATATCTAGAAGATGACTGGTAAAACTTTATAAAGGGCATTTTTCTTTTTTCAATATTCACTCCAAAGGATTTCATATCTTTAGTTTTAAAAAGAAAGAATAACAACTTTTTACGCTATGTGTGAAAGAAAATGAAAGGCTAATGCTCCCTGATGGTTCAGTGGTTAAGATTCAGCATTCTCTCGAAAATCTAAAGGGCATATACAATGACAAGAATTATGACTACCTTTTCAGATTGTAATAATCTACCCAATATTCTGACAAAGAATTAATGTCTGAATAACAGTGGGAAAATCTAGTTATGATGAAGAACAATTTAAACATAAATGGTTTTAGGTTATTTTTCTACATGTTAGTCTATATTAATACCAAATATGAATTAATAAATAGTTTATAATCTTATACTATGGATATATTCTTGTGAATCAGCTTGTCTATTTTAATATATAAAATCTAAAGGACAAAAGAAGATCTAGGCACAGCATGTTTACTATAATATGATTTTAAAGGCAACATTTTAGTCACTTTAGGGAGTCAAAAAATAACCTCATTTGATTAACAAATATTGAGATATAACATTCTTTCATTATCTCTGAACATATCTGACAATATTAAAGTTATGCCTATTTATTTTTAAATAGAAATTTATCAATGATCTAACTATAAACCACAGTGAAAAGCTAAGAGATGGGACTGAGTTACTTGAAATATTTTGTTTTTACAAATAACTGTAGTAATGCTCAGTTATTCTTCAGAATACATTGGAGCAAGTAAATCGAAATGTCTTTATATTTACTAAAAGAGAATTCTAATCCATGTGACCTCATTTAAAAAACAAAAATAAAAAAAATTCTAAGCTTACTAGTAAAACAAAAGGCTTATTAACTCAAAGCAACTTCCACTTTTTACTTCTATACACAAATACTAATTTCAAAGTTTTTAAAATACAAAACTTAGATAAATTAAGAAGTCAACAAATGGAATACATGTGAAATATAGGATTTAATACACACATAGTTAAACATTATCAATTACACAGAAACACACGAGTTTTATTGTTGGAAATGTTAGTTTCTGAGTTAAACATTTTCTAATAGTTTAAATAGACTACACTTTTACTTTACTATTTGGTTGGGATATTAGAATAATTAAGCATAAATCTTGTCTGCACCTCTGTGTCATTTTGTGGTAAAATTTGTATTGTATTTGGAAATCAAAAGGTATGCTGTTTTTATAAAATATACATTGATTCAAATAATGGTAAAAAATTCTAAATGATAAATTTCACTTGGAAATATAATATTTTGTGTCTCATTCCTTGATAGATTTTATCTTTGTTGAACTAGAAATTCTCTTTATTACATTTATCTGTGAATAGAGAAGAGGGGAGGGGGAGGAGGAGGGAGAGAAGGAGCGAGAAAGAGGGGGTGGAGGGAATATCCATAGAGTCAACTCATGTATCCATGCATATAGAAACCAGAGGACAACTTTTGGAAGTCATTTCCTTCTTCTTCTTCCAGGGATCAAGCATTGGCATTGCTGCCAACCGTCTTTACCCACTGAGCCATCTCACTGTACTTTTATCTACTGTGCATCATTAAAATATAAGATACACTCAATCATGGATAACTCTGAAAGAATAAAGTTTAGGAACAAAATTTAAGTTGGTCTTTAAAAGTGATTTCAAATACATATTCTCCAATACAGGAAGAATTTCTTATTCATATAAGTAAAGATTACTGAAAGACAACTTTTAAGTTAAAAACTAACGCAATAGAATAATAAATTTCAATATGATTTCAAAATTAGATTAATGTTTAGAAAAGACTTTCAAATATCTTCAGGAATCAACTACAGATGCAAGCAAATAAAAGTCACGTAAACTAATTCATCTAAAGTCACCAAACACTCTTGTAATCTATCTGTGTTTCAAAATAAGATAGTGGAGAAAAAAAGGCAAACAGAATGAAATAATCATTTCATAATCATGCCTACATTAAAGCCATCCACATTGTCAACAATCACAGAGTACATGCTATGTGATTTAAATGCCAAGTACAATGCTTATGGATTCCACAGCCTGGAGTATTGCTTCTGCTAATTTATTTTGTGTCACAAACATAAACCATGTTACACTTGTAGTTCCTGAAAAAGTAATAAAAGTAATAACCCCTAAGACCTTCTTAGAAGTTAAAATTATTAATTCAAAGCTCACTGCACTCAAAACATCTTACTTTCTAAATTATTATATCGTAAAGTATAGGTCCTGACAATTATTGATAGCACCTACCTTGTCACTAAAGCTTCTAATTGTTAAAATACTCACTGTTATAGAATTTCAATGAACATAACTGAAATGTTTTCTTCAGTTTTCCTAAATGGCACGTGGGTATTCTGAGGAGGCCAAACAATTTGTACAAGCTGACAGAGTTAAAGGCATAGTCAAAGCAAAACCCCACAAATCTTGATGCTCAATAAAGCATTTGTTCTCCAGTGACATGCCAACACTCATAAAAGAACAAGTTAGAGGTATAAATATAGTATTTTATATTTATGTTTATATTTTAAACGATTAAAAGAAATGTTTCTGTAATTATTCTCTCTTAGTTATTAGTTGTTTTTATGGTTTACTTAAAAATTTCCAAGTTGTTTTGTTTGCTCTGGATCTAAACATAACTTGATCATGTACTTGGGACTGATCAAATAGCCACAAGCCAGAGACTTAAAATAATGCACTTATTATTTCCTAGTTTCTGTGAGCTGGGAATCTAGATACTAGACCCAGTTCTATTTTGTAGATTATGGTTTTACAAGCCTGTCAGGTTCCAGCAGGGCCAAATATCCAAAAGAGAGACTTACGAAGTGAGAAAAATCTGCTTCCATGTTAATTTAAGTCATTGGTAGAATGAATTTCGTTGAGGCTATATTATCGGGGTTTCATTTTCTTTCTGTCTATCATCCAGGGATTATTCTTAGCTCCCAAGAGTTGCCCTCAGGTTTTGTCTATGTGGGATACTACATAGGACACATTATAACAAGGTGGATGGCTTTTGCAAGGCCAAGATTTCTTGTCGTCTTTTAGACATTTAACAAGGTCTTACAAAGGCTAAGTTTACCAAACATAGTTTCTCTTTTTCCATGATATCAATGTCAAATGATAAATGATTTTAAGAATATCTGAAAAAAATCCCTTTGGTTTTGTCATAGAACAAAACCTAGCTATGTGGATGTGGATTCATTGTATATTCAACAATTGCCAGTTACATCCAGAAGCCTGGGCCTTGGCAGCCATCTTAGAATCTTACCCACCACAGAAGTGAATAGAAAACTATTGACAGAATGCCACTGAAATAATATGCATACATTTCTGAACCACAGAATTAGATTTTTGTTCTCATAGAAGGGTGTCCATATAAGAGTGATAAAGTAGTTGGGACAGAATGCCAGCTCACATCTCACTAGCTGCATGACATTGAGAAAAATTGTTAATCCTTCCAAGTGTCAAAGTTCTGTCACAGGATTTTGATTTTTTTTTTTTAAAAGACAGTAACTACTTCTCTGCATCAGGATGGGGACATAGTGTAAGCTAGAATTCACAACTAGATCTATTCTATTTGCTGCTGTATCAGGAAACAGTGACAGAAAGCTTTGTGGTGGGTTCTCAAAGCAGATGACAGACCCAAGAGAGGATATGCTACTTTCTATGCTCAAAGATGACAACTCTTTAGATGTAGCAGTGACTCAAGATAAGGTTATTAAGAAGGTGACTTAAGCTTTGAGCACTAGATTCACATAGAGTAAATGAGATGGATGGGCTCAATAACTTAGAGGCTATTTCATCTTTCCATATATACAGATTCTTTTTAGGAAGATAGGGACCAAAGAGCTGAAACCTCTGAACAATGTTTACCCATATACTCCAGAAATTGAAAGATGGCATGTATGGTTTTGCAGAGGTAAATGCTACCCATATTGTGACGGTTAGGAACCTATTAATTCTCAGCTCTAAATTTACCCTTTAGTGCCTTTTCTATATATAGTAATGGACTGTGTGCTTATGCATTTCCTTTACATTGGCTACAATGTTATATTTTTTGTCAGTAGAGGGCACTGCAGTGACACTGCAGGAATGAAGAAGGCTTCTCATGGACTACACATTAGTTTGTATCTAATTCAGGGTCTATTCGTGATACCCATTTTTTTTAAGGATACCAGGTAATGTCCTGCTCCAACCACATACCTAGACCATTTATTCAAACCTCTCAGCAACCTTTCAGCCTTGTCTAGGCTCAGACTCTGTTATTTTGAGGCTATCTTAAGATGTTCTCTTGAACCCTTACTATAGCAGCATCCAAACTCTTGCTATAAAATCTTACATCATCTTCAGTTGCCTGCATTGTGAAACGTTGTCTCTCTCCTGGTCTTGCAACTAATGGCCAGTTCTTATCTAGGTAATCCTATGAGGCTGCAACCATACTTTCTAAGCCCTGGGGTGAGTGTTCTGCCTATGTAAGTTATCTTTTCCTGGGTACTCATTTCTCTTAGCCTTCTGGAAAGCTTTAGGATTCCTTTTATAACACAATAGATATTATTCTAATATAGACTAATAATTATTTGTACCAAAGTTCCCTTGTTTAAGTTACTGTGTACTTTCTGTCTCTATTCGGATTCAAGTACATTGGACATTAATATTATGGCAACTTGGCTGTACTTTTAAAAATCTAGGGTCTTTAATCACATACAGAGTGGTACCTGATAAATACTGTCCTCGAATTTATCACTTTATGTGGCCACTCTGCTTTCTTATGATTTTTGTGAGTTTATCATAAAAGAACTGCAGCATTTAGACCTAAGAAATTATAGCTAGCTCAATTCCTCAACTTAATTAGAAAGGCTAATTTAAGCTTGTTCACAAATAGTAAGAATCAAACTGAAGTCAGGACACCAATTTTTTAAACTCTTAGCAATGCCCTTTCTACTATAGTAAGTTAGTACTTACTATAAACAAATACTTTATGAAGACAATGATTGTACCCTCAGAGTCGCTCTAAACTGAGCATTCTGCAATATAGAATATGTTCAGCAAATATAACATCACCAGGAAACACATAAACACACTACTGTGTCATACACTATCTAGAGCTATCATAGAACAAACAGTAAAAGCAGTTTACTTGGGTCACATTATTATTTTTTTAAAAATCATTTATTTATTTATTTATTTATTTATTTATTTATTTACACTCCAGATTTTATTCCCATCCTTATCCACCTTCTGACTGTTTCACATCCCATACTTCCTCCTTGCCCCCTGTCTCCATGATGTCCCCACCCCCACCCCATACCACCAGACCTCCCTACTCCCTGGGGGCCCCAGTCTCTTGAAGGTTAGGTACATCTTCTCTGACTAAACCCATACGAGGAAGTCCTCTGCTGTATATGTGTTGGGGGCCTCATATCAGCTGGTGTATACTGCCTGGTTGGTAGTCCATGTTTGAGAGATCTCGGGGTTCAGGTTAATTGAAGCAGTCTCAATTATTATTAAGAATACAGGTTTCTCCTTTTGTCCTAGGAAAGGCAAACATTTTCTACTTCCATCATATTATATTTGTATTTCTCCTTTGTCTTTTTGGCATGGATAACAATTTTAGAGGAGTTAATTTTTAAAAGATTTATTCATTTTATTTTATGTATATGAATATATGTATGTGTTAAGGACAGTGTGTGTGTGTGTGTTTGCACATACTTGTGTGCCTTGAGCATGATGCTTAAGAAGCCCAGAAGAGGTTGGTGAATCCCCTGGAACTTAGGTTACAGATGGTTTACAGTGTAGGTGCTGGGAACCAAACTACAATGTAGGTGCTGGGAACTGAACCAAGAGCCCCTGCAAGAGTAGCAAATGCTCTTTACTGTTCAGACATCGGTCCATCCCAGAGATTTATTTATAGTTAAGATAGTTTCTTATATTAATAACCACTAAAGTGTCAAAATTCAATACTACACTCAAGTAAACAACTTCTGGCTCAGTAATAGCCTTAGCATATATCTTTAGGTTGACTACAAAGTCAAGTACATGAAGAAAAATAGGTTGGGGGAAAGGAGACAAAATGGAAAGAAAGAGAGGGAAGCAGAGAGGGAGAGGGAACTGGAGGGGGAAAGAGGGAAAGAGGGCATGGAGAAAGGAAAGGAGGAAGAAAGAAGAAGCACATTTTTGAATGGTAAAGCACTTCATAACTAAGAAATCTCTTTAACACTAAAATAAAAAGGAAAGGACGCATTATTCTTCCCATTCTGTTTACAAAGACCACACTGTTGGGTGAGGTAAAATATGTTATTTGGTATCAGATAATTTGATTTAAACAGTGTGACTTTAACCAATGACCATGGCCTGAGATCTTTTTTTTTCACATTTTTTAAATTGGATATTTTATTTACATTTCAGATGTGATCCCTTTTCCCCATTTCCCTCACCTTCCACCCAGGAATCCCCTATCCCATCCCCCTCCTCTGCTTCTATGAGGATGTGCCCCCACCCACCCCCCACTCCCACCTCCCCACCCTCAAATTCCCCCCACTGGGGCATCCAGTCTTCATGAGACCAAGTATCTTCTCTCCCACCTATACCCGACAAGGCCATCCTCCCCTACATATACAGCTGGAGCCATGGGTCCCTCCCTATGTGCTCCCAGGCTGGTGGTTTAGACCCTGGGAGCTCTGGTTGGTTGGTATTGTTGCTCTCCCCATGGGGCCGCAAAACCTTCAACTCCTTCAGTCTTCTCTTTAACTCCTCCATTGGGAACCCCATGATCAGTTCAATGGTTAGCTGTGAGCATCCACCTGATATAGCTGTATCCTTAGAGGCTCTGCCAGAGCCAATATATTTTCTAAATTTGGTATCCAAATTTCTTTTCCAAAATTATTCTCTTATAACTTTATTATTGCTTTCTTAGAAAGAGCTGTTGATGATGTGAACCAAAACCTATCCTCTAAAGTCTTTATTTTCTCTCATGTTGGCCATTTTCTGAATATATAAAAATTTTAGTACTGTATTATTAAAGTCCAGTTTTACGAAAATATCAAATTTTCTTTAATATCCAATCTTTACTTTAATGATTTTATTGTGGTCTTACTTCTATTTCTGTTTTGTTGTTTTTAAATACAACCATTTTCTTAGCTCATTTGGTCTTAGTTTACAGTAGATGTACCTTCTTTATAATATGATATCATTTTTTAAAATAGGCAGTGCTCTTTTAGATCTTACTGTGGACATTAAATATACTTCATAAGCCCATTTCATGAGGCAGGGATAATTTATTCATGTAGTGTATTAAATGATATTTCCTTTCTGTTTCTTTTTAAAAATATAATATCTACATGTTGAACTAATTTAAGAAAAGACACATCTTATATCTTTCCTCAGCTAAGTTTTCCCAGGTGTTAAGAAGTGAAATGATACTTAGATTTTTTTTATGGAATTCCTAAGCTATAGTAGCTTTCCATGCATGATCATTTCCTTCCTCTTGACAAATGACTCCCATCCCTTCTAGACAAAATGAAGATCTAATCTATTACAAACATTTTCAACTGATTTTCTTCAGTATAAATATATTCACACAATTATAATGCTATATGCGCCATTTGAAAATTTGTTTTTAACTTCACTAATCTTTTCTTCCTTCTTCCTTCTTTCCTCCCTCCCTCCCTCCCTCCCTCCCTCCTCCCTCCCTCCCTCCCTCCCTCCCTCCGTTCCTTCCTTCTCTTAAGAGAAGGTCTCACTCCTGGCTTGTCTGGGAATTAACTATGCAGACTAGGCTAGGCATGAATTCACAGACTTATGTTTGCCTCTGCTTTCCAAGTGCTGAGAGAAAAATGGTATAAGCCACCATGTCCATATCTACTTGTCCAAAATTCTGGTTTTAATCATATAAGAATATTTTATGTGATCCAAAATACTATAAAATCTGAATTGCCATTCAGAGACCTGTGATTTCTTCTTACTAAAGTATAATAAAAGTTTCAAGTGTTCTGTTATTTAACATTTGCTTAGTGGAGGCTGGGGTGTCTGTGATTAGGAACCTAGAATGAGAAGAAGAATCACATGGCATAGAATCATTTTCTGAGCTGAACTGACTGGCTAATGCTATCAGTGTCTCCATCATTACCAAACAGGATGTTAAACTTCCAACTGGCTGAGGTATAGAGTTTTGCTGAGTAAACACACTATATTCATTTTGAAGTTTGAAAGTATTAATTTTGTCACTCATTTGCAATAGCAAGTAACTCAGAATTTGGAATATGAAAAGAGAAGTGAGTAGAATCTACTATTAATATAAGTTCAATTTAGTAATGATGTGCATTAATCATTAGAAATTTACTTAAGAAATAAAGTTATTTTAAAATATAAATAATTATTATTTATTTTAGTTTGAAATAAAATTCCAAGCATTATTTTATAGAATGAAACATCTTATTTCCTTAAGCAAAACTAACTAAAATTAGACTTAGGTGATTTCATAAAAGAGAAATCTTGCAATATTCCTTTATCGTTTAAATTCATTTCTGTTTGGGAATTGGGAGAGGGGAAGGATTTGGGAGGAATTGTGGGGGGGAAGCATGATCAAATTATATAGTATGAAAAAAACTTTTTAATAAAAAATAAAAATTAATTCATTTCTGTCATCCTGTCATAGGATGGTATCTGATTTTTTTTCCAAAATAAGGTTTCATATTTTCATGGCCCTCTATCAATTATTATTTTGTATTTAATTTATTTGTAAACATTGCAATGTTGTTTTAAAATATGCATGTTCCCCTACTGGATCTATTCTTTTGTTTACATCAACAGATGTAAAAATATATACCAAGCAAAAGAAAGAAAAGCAAAGAGAAATCATGGCTATGAATGAGAACCTAAAATGAAGCTAATATTTAAAATAGGTAATAGACTTTCAATCTTACGTTTGTAGCAGCCAACACATAGGGGAAATTAAATGCAAGTTTTTTGATAAGATTAAGAGATTATTCCTGAAAACCTGCACAAAAAGAAAATCAGGACACACAAACCAACCTCAGTAAAAGCCTTGAAGTAAATACAGTGAAGAATCCAGAGCACTGGGTCAAAGTTTAAGTAAAGTCCAAGAGGAATAGTCATTGCTGCAGAAAATTCAATGCCAATGAAACAGACACTCAAAAGAAATTAAAACTGATCATGGGGTTCCCAATGGAGAAGATAGAGTGAAGGCTGAAGGAGTTGAGAGGATTCGAGACACCATGAGGAAAGCAACAATCCCAACCAACCAGAGCCCCAGGGTCTAAACCACCAGCCTGGGAGCGCTTAGGGAGGGACCCATGGCTCCACCTATATATGCAAGGGAGCTATATATAAGTGGGAGAAGAGATCCTTGGTCCCATGAAGGCTGGACGTCGTGGGGGGGTATTCGAGGGTGGGGAGGTGAGGTACAGGGGAGGGTGGGTGAGGGTACACCATCATAGAGGCAGGAGGAGGGGGAAAGGGATAGGGAGTTCCTGGGAGGGAGGGGTGGAAATGGGGTAAGGAGAGAACATCTGAAATGTAAAAAAAATTCCAATTAAAAAAAAAAAAAGGAAAAAAAAAAAGAATAAACCTTTTTATACAAAAAAAAATTTAAAAAAAGTAACATAAAAAGAGTCTTCTCCTTTTCCTTAATAATTGAAACAACATGCATAAGTAATTAGTAGCTCTGAGTTCCACAGGAAACAGGACAACACAATTGGCAAGACCCCAGGGAGCTGGAATTGGTAGTAACTACTAAATCTAAAAAACACATGTCCATGTTCTATGTTCAAAGTCAACACTCAAATGTTTTAATATCTTCAGCCCATAGTTTCAACTACTGTAAATGTATAATTAAATGAGATATGGTTTGGATATGTCTTATTAAAAATGCTTTGGAGCAGAATCCATTTGGGATTATGGATATTGGCATACACATGATGGAACAACTTGGGAATGTGATCCAAGTATAGACACTGAATTCATGTGTTTTATATATACCTTACATGGAAATTTTATGTATTTTTTCACATACTTTTCCTTAATAAAAAACTATGTATGCTAAACTGTTGGAAAAGATGGCATCAACATTTTAGCAACTCACAAGAACCATAAGTGCTTACTCTAAATTTGTTTGATCCTGAAAAGTAGCCACTGCCCTGTACTTATTCACATATACGTACAATAGTAAAAATGCGATATACCATTGACACAGTGGAAAGCAATGATCAGAGTATCAGAACGACACAAGCAACATCATCAAAATACCTATAGCAGCTGTTCCCCAGGAGCAGCAGTAAATGACTACAGACTTGTGCTTTCTAAGATGTGTTTTGATTAAAATGTTATTGCAAAAGATGTCTTATTGTTTTAGCAAAGAAAGATTAATTGTGGTTCTCAACTTTCCTAACGTGGTGGCCCTCATGTTGTGACCCTCAACCATAAAATTATTTTTGTTGCTACTTCGTAACTGTAATTTTGCAACTGTTATGAATCATAATGTGAAATCATAATTCAAATCTTATATGCAAGATATCTGATATGTGACCCCTGTGAAAGTGTCATTTGCTCCCCAAAGGGGTTGCATCCCACAGGTTGAGACTGTTAAAAGCACTTAAGGAATCAAGGACAAGGTCTCCTAGTGATAAGGGAGCATTGTGTTAGATACATTTAAAAATGTTTCTTCCAGAGTCATCTATCCATTAAAAACAGATTTTGTCTCAGAAGTCTCTCTTCGATCATATACTATTATGATTTCTTGTTACGTTATAATAAACATTTTTCTATTCCTCCAATAAGCTCATTATCTATTTTTACTGTGTCAACAATAGGCACTTTCCCTGCCATTTAAAAAAATTCCATCTTCATTTTAACTATTATCTTGATCATCTAGATTCAGAACCATTTTGACTATTTTACCACCAGCCAATGAATGAACACCTATAGTCTCAATGATGACTTAACCTTCTTTGATATCTACTTCAATGCATATTTTCATTTTTCCTTTATCTTTATAATAACACATCTTTAAAACTTTCAGGCTGAGTCTTGTCTTAAACTTCTGCAACTAGCTTACAAAATACTCACGGTCCCTTTTAAGTTTCAATTTACTAAGGTAGATCTGTTCTTCTTTCATCTCGATCAGCATATTGAATAGAAGGTGTTAATTACAATGCAATGGGATTTTAATTTTCAATTTATGTGGGATTTTTTTTCAGCATTTTAGCATAGTACTACAACAGTTCATTTTGTTTCTTTAGGACATGCATACTGGCCTTCCAATACCATACACTTCTTTAAGAAGTTTCATACTTACACTCCTTGTCCAATCTCTTCAATAGTTCACTTCTGCATTACAGATCAACTCATCTTTCTTCTTTTTCACTATGACACACATAGCTTATATACATTTTGGGGTTTTTAGCAATAATTTTTTATTACAGATGGAATACACAATAAACAAACAAACAAGTAAACTACAGTAAGAAAGAGACATAGGTCTTATGAAGAATCTGGAGTTGGCCAAAGCACACTTCATTTCATTACCCTTTGCAGGAATTCTTACATTAGATACATGAAAAAGATTTTTCACAACTTTGGTGAGGTCCGAAAGAGTCATGTTTTCCTTGGCAATGCTGACATAGTTGTGATGTGAGCCTGAATTTTAAATGAGCCCCATCATATGAGATCAGGTATGGAATTTTCCACTTACAGTATCAGTGGCTTCACATATGTAGTCAAAGTTTCTTAGATTTAGAGCTGGTGAGGTGGCTCAGTGGGGATAAAACATCTGCTGCCAAACCTGATGCCCCAAGTTAAATCACTAGAACTCACGTTGTAGGTGAGAGGCCATTCCCACAAATTTCCTCTGAAGGACACATGTGTGTAGTGTTATATGCATGTGTTCATATATAAACAATAAATAAATACAAAACAGTCTTATATTTTGAATGAACTTCAGGATTACTACTCAATCTATAATATGCTTATAGAATTTAAACTAATGCCTTAAATACATATGTATATAACTCAAATAAAGATTATTTCCTTTCTGCTCTCCAGAACCTATAAATGGTTGGATCTAAAAAAAGTTAAGGGTAGGTATTTTCCCTTCCTAGATGAAACAGGAGAAGCATACATTAATTATTCTTTTCTGAGACAAAGGTCATCACTGCTCCACAATGAGGGGAAGAATGTTATCTCAGTATTGCTGCCATTCTGAGTTCATGTTTCCTCCCCATATACTTAGGAAGATATTTTATGAATGCCTAACTCCTGAGATACAAAATGACACTTGTATTCAAATAATTAATGAATCCCAAAGCTATAAACAAAGAAGAAAAATGGCATGACACATGGATTGTAACTAACTAGTACATAATAACTGCAGAAATCCCACGTTCTTTCAGAAGAAGTGAGGAAGGTATTTGAACAGGAGGAGGAGGAGGAGAAGGAGAAAGAGGAAGAGGAGGAGGAAGAAGAAGAAGAAGAAGAAGAAGAGGAGGAGAAAGAGCAGAACAACAAGGAGGAAAAGAAGGAGGAGGAGCAGGAGGAGGAGGAGGCAGAGGGAGACAGAGAGGGGGGATGGGGAGGGGGAGAGGAAGAGGCAGGGGCATAGGAGGGGGAGAGGGAGAGATAGGGAGAGGGGGAAGAGAGGGGGGAGGAGGAGGAGGAGAATGAAGAAGAAGGAGGAGAAGGAGAAGGACGGGGAAGAAGAGGAGGAGGAGGAAGAGGAGGAGGAGGAGGAGGAGAAGCAATAGCAATAGCAATAGCAACAGCAGAAGCGATCTGTTCACTGACAACAAAAATATACCTTTTCACTGAGTATAATATAACCATAACTAACGTTTTTTGATTCTTTTATAGCTTTCCTAAAATGTAGAAATACAATTAACTAATGTAGGTTAATAGTCTGTTTATTATGGATTACTTTTTGTAAGTCATAGCTTTTTAATTGCTAAGTAAATATTGTCTAATGGAGATAAAAATATATCAAAATCTACTTACACATGAAGAATTTTATTTTCAGTTTCATATACAGTGCAATCCTGAAAAAAAAACCAAATATTATGTTAAAAATTAAACATCTATGTTAAACTATGCTTTTAGGAATTGTACTAAAAAGTCTTCACATTTCAAGTAAATACTAAAATAAGAGTGGGAAAATCTGGAATTTTTACTTTCTTTACTCAGGTAGTAACAATGGTAATGGTAGATGGTCAGTTATTTTTCCTTAAGTATATTTTGTAATTTGACTAGCTTTAAGCACATGTGACAAAGGCCAATGAATATTAAGACTACTTTAGGACATCTAGTTAGACCAATACCATTTATTGAAGAGGCTTTCTTTTCTCCATTGTTAATTCTACCAATCCACGAGCATGGGAGATCTCCACCTTCTGATGTTTTCCTCAATTTTCTTCTTCAGAGACTTGAAGCTCTTGTCACATTGGTCTTATTGTTCTCATGTTTAGGTATGTGCCTTGTATCTCTGTGCTCTCCAAGACTTTTCACATGAAAGGGTGTTGGATTTTGTCAAAGGCTTTTTTAGCATCTTTTGAGATGACCATGTTGTTTTTGTTTTTAAGTTTGCTTATATGGTGGATTACACTGATGGATTTCTGTATATTGAACAGAACACCAATAGCTCCACAAGCAATAAATGTTTTTATAATACTATTTAAACACAATACTTTTTTCAATAATCTCAGATACATATTCATAGCAGGGGCATATATTGCCCAGGCTGACCTTAAACTTGTACTTGTCTCCCTCACTTTTCTTAGTGGCTATAATTAAAGGCATAAGTCACCATACCTGTTAGATTAGGACAAAGTTTTATGAGGAAAAGTTAGGTCAGGTTTATATCAGAATCTAAGCCTGATATTTAGGATTTTTCTCATGTGCTAGAAGGGAAAAAATGTCTACTAATATAGTCATTTCTGTGTCTGTATATATTTAAAACAAAGTCAACTCTTAATAACAAGCTGTGAATTATGTATACAAAAAAGTCAAAGTAAGGATAACATATTTATATATGGAAATGCATTATAATAATACCTAAACTTGTAAGAATTTAATTTTTTTTTTTATTTTTCTCCTTTAGGAGTAGTTTAATGATGTTAGATGGAGATTTCTTGGAGACAGTATGCTCTTATTTGAGGTCTATAATAAGTCATATATCTGAAGTAAACATTTTAGCTTTTAATTTTACAAAAATTATTTTTGAACAAATTGCATAATCTTAAAATTATTATTAATAGCCACTGCTTGTTGTTTGTAGGATTAGTGTACTAAATCTGGTCTATATGCTTTGTAATCCAAAACAAAAAATGTCATGTAATGTTGTTATACCTGTGTCATTAATAGACATTATTTTTTCAATGGAGAAAGCAGATACATAAATATTACTAAAGAAGCAATAAAAACCTGCTTTTTGCTTTATGTATATATGTATGTAGTATGTATGTATGCATTTATATATGCATGAATGTACATAAATATTTATTATCTCTCCTCATTGAAAAGTGATAGGAACAAAGATCACTTTAGTCATAATTTTTCAGTATCGTGGTCTTTTATATAATTCCCCAGGTAGTCTTGGAAAATGGCTAATTCCAAGTCAAATTAGAAATATACAAGAAAAGACTGGACTGTATTTTGATTTAAGATAGAAAGAAACTATCTAAGATGAATAGTATTGAGCTAGAAGTCAACATGAGGAGATTCCTACTTCCTGAAGAAAATAATCTGAGCACATAAGAAGATAGTACAGTGGATATAAACACACTAAGTACTGCGGAATACTAATTACATGAATGTGTCTAATGATTTAATGTGAAATTTAAAAAGTATTAGTAGAGAGAATATATATGTAATAAAATAGAATCTAAATCTTAGGCTAGAACAAAGAAGTAATTTCAGGCAGGAATCTAAATTTTAGGCTAGAACAAAGAAGTAATTTCAGACAGGAATCTAAATTTTAGGCTAGAACAAGGAAGTAGATTTCTCAGATATGAAAATGACTTTGGGCTAGGATAGGGAAGTAGGCTCAGATATTTTGGTCATCCTGATAAGCCTTAGAAACAATGATCATGGGAGTTTTCACGTAATTGGGTTTAATGCCTTGCTTGTTCTTTGACTATTTGTGTTTATTGTCTTGCTTGTTCCTTGACTATTTGCATCTATTGTATTGCTAGTTCTCAACTAGAACTGACCTTAATACTTGCATGTAATTACAATGTTATAAAAGCAAAAAGGAGGAGGGGGGATGAGTAGGGGCTCTAGGGAGGGGAAATGGGGAAAGGGTATAACATCTGAAATGTAAATAAATAAAATATCCAATAAAAAACAAAACAAAAACAAAAAAAAATAGTTTAGTGACATTATATATGCTAAACTGACTGGACCATATAGATATCTTTTCCTCTTGAATGAGCAACTATTAATAACTTGTGCTAGGCACACAAAAATAAGTAAAATATGGTATGTAATGGTTAATTTGTCAACTCGTCATAACCTAGAATTACTGGGAAGAGAATCTCAAGTACAGATTTCCTCTATTTGGTTGGCCTGAGTCCAGTGCCAGGGCATTGTCTTAAGGTAATATAGGAAGATTCAGCTTGCTGTGGCTGGTGCCATGTTTTAGGCAAGAGTCCTGAACAATATAAGAACAGAAACATCAAGCTGAGCACAAACAAGCAAGCAAAGATGTATACATTCATTTCTCTATTCTTGATTGTGAATTCGATGTGGCCAGTTCATTGAAGTTCCTGCCTTGACTTCCTTACAATGATAGACTGTAGTTGTAACTATTAAATGAAACAAGCCCCCTTCCTCCTTACATTGCTTCATGTTAGGGTATTTTATTACAGTATCAGAAATGAACCAAATCATGTAGCATTGGCACAGATGTGCCAAAACTACACAGGAAATTCATATTTTCACAACATTTAAAGTTTAATGTCTTTAGAAGCATTTATGTCACAAAATTATGTGAAAGGATAATTATTTATCTTTAAAAGTTAATAATTTTCTTATAAAATTCAATACAACTGGATTATAATATTCCTTGTAAAACTTTACGTCAGTTGTGGTTCAGTGTCTGAATTATTACATTTATAGTTATAGATCTAGGCATCTTTGAATAATGAACTAATGATACATGCTTAGTGATTCTGATATAATCTTATAAGTAGAAGTCTAAAGAAATAGATATGTCAGGTGACCAAGGTAGTTAAGATTTTCAACCAGAATAAAAAAAAAAAAACCATACAAATGTTAGAATTAAGCTTACCATTTAAAATAAGCATAGTTAAATGTTTTTAAGTGAGATTTTAAAAAATGAATTTTCTTTTTTATTAATTAATTTATTTTATATCCTGGCCACTGTCCCCTCCTTCCCAGTCCCCATCTTACTTAGCATCTACCCCCATTCCACATCACATTCTCCTCTGATAAGGGGAGAAGCCCCCTCTGGATGCCAACCCACCAGGCAAATCAAGTCACTGTAGGACTAGGCACATCCTTTCCCACTGAGGCCGACAAGACAACCAAGTTAGGGAAACAGGATACACAGGCAGGCAACAGAGTCAGGGGCATCCCCAACTCCAGTTGTTGGGTAGTCTGCATGAAGATCAAGCTGCATATTTTCTACATATGTTTGTGGGCGTGGGGGGACTGGGTCCAGCCACATATACTCTGGTTGGAGGCTCAGTCTCTGGAATCCTCCAGTGATCCAGGTTAACTGACTCTGTTAGTCTTCTTGTGGAATTCTTATCTTCTCCATGTCTCTCAGTCCTTCCCCCAACTCTTCCACAAGACTCTCTGTGCTCTATCCAATGTTTCATTATGGGTCTCTGCATCTATTTTCATTGGCTGTTGGGTGGAGACTTTCAGAGGACAGTTATGCTAGGCTTCTTTCTGCATGCTTAACAGAGTATCATTAATAGTGTTAGGGATTGGATCTTGCCCATGGATGGGGCCAGGCATTGGTTGGCCATTCCCTCAGTCTCTGTTCCATGTTTGTCTCTGAACTTCTTGTAAACAGGACAAATTTTGGGTAGGTTTTGTGGATCAGTGTCTAATCTCTCTACTGGGAGTTCTGCCTGGTTACAGGAGGTGGCCACTTCAGGGTTCATTCATATTGCCCACTGCTAGGAGTCTCAGCTACAGTGACTCTCATAGGTTCCCTGGAGCCTCTTCCATCCCAGGTCTCTGGCATGTCCTAGAGATGGTCTCCCCCATCCTGCTCCATGCTTTCAATGGATACATCGAAAGTTTTTAGGTGCTTGTATGTAAAGTTATTGAATCTTAAATCTATACTAAAACATTTGAGATTCCTTTGATTGGTTTAACAGACACAATTTTAGGACTCAAAGAGCAAAAGATGAACCAAGCAAATTCTACCTAAAAGCAGTTACTAATGGTAGCCTTTAACTAGTAGCACACATAAAGGCTTGGTGCAAGAGCAATGTATCTGCAACCAACACATTTAAGCCAATATAAACATTTTCAATTTTCAGCTTTCCATATAAGAAGTACTCAGAGATCAAATTAAAATGCAGTCTCAGATTTCATGCCCCGTAATATAAATTCATTGGGTTCTCAAATGGAGAGTGCTAAGATGATTTTGATTAATATCATAGTTTAGAAAAAGTATTTTTAAAGAGTACTAAATGATAGAGGAACAACTAACCAAAGTAAAAATTATTAAATGTACAGAATCCACAGCTTGGTAAATTGATTTAAAATATTGCTGCTGGCTTGCTCGAAACAGCCCTTTATTCCACAGAACCATGTGATGCAGTTTCACATCCACACAATTGATCAGTTGTTTTTTATCCACTAACCTAATTTAACAGCTCACTGTCTTGAATAGCTCCATATATTTGTTTATATATCTACCTTCTTTGACCTAGATTGGCTTGTCTCTTATTGAAAGACAGAGGCTATTATCAAGGACAAGGCCAGAGCATATTAATAACTAAATAACAAACCATAGGAGCAGAGTCAGTGAATATAAACCTGCTAGAAGGGAAAATAAAAATAAATGATAATATATTTTGTTAAACATTAATTTTATTTAATTAGTATTATCATGATAAATAAACAGCCATGGGTACTTTGGAAGACTAATTCTAATAGTCAGTTATTTTACTTCTATCAAAATAGAATGTTAAAATACTGGCTTTTCAAAGTGTGGGTTTTATTAACATTTTGGGCCAAATCCTTTTCTAATAAAATAAGTTTTAAAAAGAAATATTAGTGCATATAGAAGAATCTATATCCTTATGAGGATGTCAATGCTACAGGATACATCTCTTATATTCCACTTATTTTCAGGTTAGAATTAAATTCAGTTTTAAATAAATGGATTTAGAACAATATATATTTCCATGAATACTTTTCGAAACCTAAAGCTGTACTTTTTTCAAACCCTTTATTGTACATGTAAAACAGAATTTGCAATTGCTCTTTATCCTTCCACATACAATGCTTCTATAAACCTTGTGATTCAAATTTTATGCATCTAATTCCTAATGAGAAAGCATTTATAAAAAATGAGGACTTTAATGATCCACCAGTATTAGCCTTTGAATATAGTATATTTATACTAAATATTTTTTTACATAATTCTGTCATTAAAGTATTGAAATGTCTTTTATATATGTCTGAGTAATTCAAGCAACAAGCTCTCTCTTTTGTTTCTCTTTCCTCTGTCGACAAATCCCTCCATTGAAGTCACAGTTTGTCATACTTTTTCATATTTTTGATATGTGATGTCAGGCACCTTTGGGTCATTAAAGATGCGTTAAACTTTATCCTTGAATTTCCTTATTTATTGGAAGGAAAATAATAATAAAATGTAGACAGCATAATGTTAATGAAAAGATTCATCAAAAGGAAACAGATTATGATTGGTAATTCTGATTTATCTTTCTGGGGGAAATATTTTATATTTTAAAATACATGGTATTTTAGCTGGCCTAAATATCTTTGAATCAGAAAACTGGGAAGTCAGGGCAAAATAACATTTCAGGTTGTATATTAAAAAAAACCCTGAATAATAGGAAAATCAGTAAGGAATATTGGAGCCTTATTTGGCTAGAGTATAAAGTATATGCAGAGAATACAGTGGAAATGAAGGCAGAGGCAGCAATGTAGAGTTATTTTATGAAAATATTTAAAAGCTTAAGCTGTTAGAAATTTTTGTGTTTAAAAGAGAATAGAGATTTTATTTATTTCAAGGCTCCTCTCCACCAAGGGGGCAAAATTTTAATAACTAATTGATAAATTTTCTTCAGTGTCTTTGGGGAAGGGTTGAACATGAAGCAGCCTACTTAAATAGTGAAGTCATGAGCAAACATGCATGGTACAAAGTGTAGAAGTGAAATAAGGCAATTAAAAAATAAAAATGTCTCATTTCTCATCCATTTTTTTTGTTCATTTTTCTTTTTCTTGTTTCTTATCCTTTTTCCTGTTTCTTGTGATATTAATACACAAGTGTAATTTTGGTGCCATATCTCAGATGTAGGAATTCATATAAAGCTGTGTATCTTCTCAGACGTACCAGGGAGGAATTTTATCTTTGGGGAAGCTAGTGGTGTGAACTTTACTTTTAATAAAACAGGAGTGTTTATATACATGAATATGAAATGCAAGTGGTTAAATTTAGGTCCTGGGGAAGAGGTTATGGGTTTCAAAAGGAGAAAAATATCAAGTTTTTAAATAAAATATTCTGTAATATGGACTAGCTCTGAATGTATGAATGGAAGGGAGATGAGAATAGGTGGAAAAGACATAGGGAGCCAAAAACTGTTTGATCACATTCAAAGGGCAATGGGGAGGAAATAGTTAAATTATATGTCAAGGGCTGATTCCTAAGCAAAAGGATAAAAAGCACAGTAGATATGGAAGAGAGTTTGAGGAGGTGAAATAAATTTTATTTTGGGTGTGTGAAATTGGAAATGGCATAAGGATAGAACATGTTATATAAAACTGTTTAGCAAGCAGCTAAAAAGGCTGAACTGCTATTGCAATATAGCCACATTTTTTAGGTATTTACATTGAAGTGAAAGATAAAGCCATAAGAAACTAACAGCTTTATCAAAAATAGTATGTATGATGGAAAGACAGCTGTGGACAAAAATCTCAAACACTTACTTAGGAGTCAGACAGAGAAAGTGTTAGTCATTGAGAAACTGAGAAAGTGGCTTCTTTAAACTATAATATTACTGTAATAAAATATCCAAAATGACAAAACTATTTCATTTGTTTTGAGATTATATCAGTTCCCTTTCACTTTCCTTCTTCCAAACCCTTTCATATCCTCATACTCTTCTTTTTCAAATTCATGGCCTTTTTTCTCATTAATTGCTATTAAATGCAGAATATATATTATATATCCTTTTCTTGTTACTTCTTTCTTGTATGTATGTTTTCAGAGCTGACCACTTGGTATCAGATAATTAATTGGTTCCCTTCAAAAGACTATGTTTCCCTCTCAGCATTCCTTAGCTGTTTGTAGTTCTTTGTGTAGGATTGAGACCATGTTAGCACATCTATTGGTACCTTCCTTATTCAGCTCAAATTTAGAGGGTCATGTTGATGAGATTTTATGTGTGTAGCTTCTGTTGTTTCTAGGAGGCAGAATCCCACAGAAAACTCCCTGATCCTATTCCTTTTACAATCTTTTAGCCTTCTTCCACCATGATCTCTGAGCCTTAGGTGCTGGAGTGTTTTGTAGATGTATTCATTGGGACTAGGCCTCACAACTCTGCATTATGATTTCTTGTGGTTTTCTGTAATGGTTTCCCTCTATTGCAAAGAAAAGTTTCCTTGAAAAAAATGGTAAGAACTACACTTATCGTTGGGTACAAAGACAAATATACAAATTGTTGTTAGGGATTTAGTAAACTAGTCTTTGCAGATTCTCCACCTATAACCATGACTTTACTAGCACTGAATAGTTAGCTATGCTTCTAGTACTAGGCATCATTTCCCATTTGTTGAATGGGTCTTAAGTCCAACTAGAGAGCTTTGGTTACCAACAAGGTACAAGGAGTACTACTGCTACTACTACAATGAAGACGATGACGATGATGACTATTACTGCTATAATCTTAGTGTAATTGTGCCATGCTGGTTGCTGCTGTGGTTCATAGGCATCATAGCTGGGTAGGAATATTGGTTGCCTCCCTCCATTGGAAACTTCATGCTGACTTCTGCCACCATGAAGCAAGTCCACAGGAGGAAGACACTAGCTCCATTCTAGCTCAAATCTCTAAGTTATGAAAGTCTCCTGGACAACCTGACCAACAGTTCAAATGTGGGATTCTTGTGTTGGTTTTGGAATTATTGTTAGGTGGTTTTTAGCTGTTGGGGAGCACTGTCAGCCCACACAGGACAAAGTTTGGTCAGATAATATATGTTTTATACACAGAAGCGTGAACATTATAGGTAGGTTTTGTTTTCTCGTTTGGTTGTCTTTTGTTTTGTAAATAGTACTATGATTCCTTATGGATTTTTCACACATCCATAATACTGATCTGCTTGAACAGTGGAAAGTAGGGGTGTCATTAGGGAGGAGGCAAGGAAGTAAAAAGAGAAAGAGGGAAGAGGGTAAGTGAGAATAATTGGGTATAATTAATCTGATCTGGGAAACGGAAAATGGGGTTATTCAGGTAGAGGAAAGGTAGCTAAATCCAAGAGGAGGATAAAATAACTGTAGCTTTACTTTTTTTTCTCTATTTTTATGGATATTTTATTTACATTTCAGATGTTATCCCCTTACTCCATTTCTTCCCACCCAGGAACCCCTATTCACCTCCTCCTGATTCTATGAGGATGTGCCCCCACCCACCTACCCACTCCCACCTCCCCACCCTTGAATTCTCCCACACTGGGGCATCCAGCCTTCATGGGACCAAAGATCTCCTCTCCCACCTATACTTGACAGGGACCATCCCCCCTTGCATATACAGCTGGAGCCATGGTCCCTCCCCAAGTGCTCCCAAGCTGGTGGTTTAAACTCTGGGAGCTCTGGTTGGTTGGTATTGTTGCTCTCCCCATGGGGCTGCAAGCCCTTTCAGCTCCTTCAGTCTTCTCTCTCACTCCTCCATTGGGAACCCCATGATCAGTTCAATGGTTTTAAAGTTCAATAAACTTTTAGTTTTTTTAGTGCAAAGAAAAAAATGACCATGGGTTAATATATAGGCCTTACCAAGAACTATAGTTTTGCTCTTCGGAATTTTATCCTAGATGACTTTTAGAAAAAAAATCTTTTCCTCAGCAACGTATCTACCATTTAAAATTCTTTGAATATATTCACCCCTCAGCTCCTTTCCTTACCACCCTCTCAATCCTTCTACCCCTTCTACACAATTTTGAGGCTACTTAGTTTTGCTTTTTTCTTGTTTTGCCATCAAGTCTAGTTTGTTGCGCAACTATACTTGGAATTAAGACTTGCTCTGTTACGTAGTCAGACTACCAGAAATCACATCATTAAAACATTCCCAACTCTCCCTTTCCCAGCAGCCATCAATTACTAATAGCCCCTCGGCTACTGAGGTTTACACATTGGCCTTCATACACTTGTGCTGGTATTTGGTCTGTCTAGATTGCACACAGGTTTTTCTGCATACTATCCACCATTTAAACAGCTCAGTTACCACAGTCTTGTTTTTGTTCCTGCCATCATTATTTTGGGAAAGAAATAGGTTATATATTTAATTGAAAAGTGCCCAGTTATTCTCAGAATTTCCTAACGTTTTCATTTGTTTTTATGGGGCTATGAGTTGTAATAGAGAAAAGAATACAAAGCAAAGGGAATATGTGGGTGGCATAACCATAGTAGACAGCTATCATGGCTTCACAGAAGAAAAAACAGAAACATAAAGTAAGTAAATGACTCTCATAAGTAGACAGCTACATTGGCAATAAAACTGTAACCATGAAATATCTGTCTTTCAATGTAGTTAAATTACTGGATCTTGTGCTATTATACTTAAGGCCTCTAGTTTCTACAATCAACTATATTCTATAATACATGGCAAAAAAAAAACATTTTCTTTCAGCCAGACATCTGTAATTAGTAGATAAAAAAATAATGGCAATGTTTATAGTTACCTTATAGAGTTGTCATGAGTATCGTAATAACAACTATTTGCCTATGAATATCAAGTGATATGGAAATGTTGTGTAAGTTATAAAATATGTAAATATTGACAGTTATCATTATCCATAGACTAAAATGGAAGCAGATGAATTAGATGACTCCCTAAAATTCTTTTGTATTAACAAATGGCCTGTTTCTGTGATTTTTTTGTTTTTTTGGTCTTCATATATAGTCATTTTCCATCTATGGCACACAGTGATACACTATATCCACATATTTGGATTATAATTACTTTTACAATATATTATATCTGCTTAGATTGCTAAAACACATCAGTCAGTAATAACATGACAGATTAAGAATGGGTGTTTAACAGTATCCAGTGTCTCTTACTTAACTTTTATTAAGTAGTGGAATGCTAAATTTTTATATTTCATGATCACTAAATACTTACAAACACATTGAGCGATTAGACTAAGTCATATATTCCTAAGTATTCTAAAGCATTAAATGCACAGACCATCCAAGAAATAGAAAGGTGGAATGGAGCCAACACAATTTGAAATGGAAGAAGATATAATGCAAGAAAGAAAACTTACACAAGCATGCATAAAAATGATGGCTACAGAAAACAAAAGCAAAAATACCAAGTGGAACTACATCAGTGTAAGTTTCTGCATAACAAAATAAGTTATCAATGAAACATTGAACTTAGAACTCCCTGAACAAATTGAAAACTGGAGTAGGGGAGGCCCTTGGTCCTGTGAAGGCTTGATGCCCCAGTCAAGGGGAATACTAGGGCACTGAGGTGGGAGTGGGTGGGTGGGGGGGAGCATCCTCATAGAAGCAGGAGAAGGGAGGGGTCAGGGAAGGTTTGCAGAGGGGAAACCAGGAAGGGGGATAACACTTAAAATGTAAATAAATAAAATAACCAATAAAAAAACTGGAGTTGGGGACAGAAAATATTTGCAAATAAAATATCCCTAAGAAATTGTTACCTAAAATACCACAAAAAACTTGCATGCTAAACGACTAAAATTCCATAAAACATAAAATCCAAGTAATCCAATTAAAATTGAGCAAAGAACCTCAGTAGACAAGTTTTCTAAAACAGACACAAATGGCCAATATTATGAATCAACATGGAGTCTTAATAAAAATGAGGTTTTATTCAGCAGTCCAACTGTTATGTTGGCAGTTATCAGATGTCAAAAATCTTGTCAATGTCCGAAACAACTGTATTTTCTAGTATTCATAAATATTAACAGACCCATATGTTTACGTACAAAAAGGTCACCTAACAGGCTGTCTTATAAGATTCCGTCCTATTTTTTTGGTTAACCAGAATTAAGAAGCATAATGTAATGTTTACAAATAATATCTATACATCTATAAAATTTCATAAACATGAACTAGAAGATGTATGATAATGGTAATCTGTGTCTTTTGAGAAAGAACTCTGAGCAGAAATGGGATGTTTATAAGGATTTTTATGAAATAAGACAAAATTTCAAGGTGTCAATGTGAAGTGCCAGGCCATGTGTGCCTGCTAGCTGAGCTATGCTCCACTTCTTTCTGCCATTTAACGTTTTTAAAGTTCTAAAACAAAATAGGAAAACAGCATCACCTTTATTTTCCAGTGTAGGATGTGGAGGCAGAAGTGAAAGCGCAAGAACACAAAATCTAATATGGCCATTTCAAAGAGAGCACCAGAAATAGTATTTTATATTAACTGTAACATTGGCAGGATCTCAGTGACTGTCAGTTGCAGGCTATTAATTACTTTAAAATACAAAAATTAATTACACAAATACAGTCTTCAAATCTTTTGAGGCAATAGATTCCATGAAGAAATAATCCTGAATAGGAAGGCTGAAAACTTCTTCTGGAAGTGAATATGCTAAGTTCTTTCATACTTATATGATATTAATTTGTAATAGTCAACTCCATTTCAGTCCAATAATACCACCTAAAATGAGGCCAAATGTAGCTGTAACCATTTTAAATTTTTTTATTGAAAATGAAAGACTAATGTTACAATAGTTGGATGGGTGGATAAACAAACCCTTTAACATATGAAGATTATGGGGTGTAGAGAAAAAAGCTAATTATTTAGAAAACTAATCAGATTCTCCAAACTCCAAAGGATTTCAAAATTTCAAGATGTAACTGAAATGACTAGAAAATTGATTATATTAAGACCATATTTTCTGTAATTGTAATGTCTTTTTTGGCTAGTCTCAGGAAGCAGTGAATTAATTTCCATACTGAGTTATAATTGTTTATTCTGCATGTGTTGAGTCAATTCTTAATCTTTCCTATTAAACTATCAATATTTTCAAAAGGGAACCATATAGAAAACTACCTTGTCCCTTTAATTTCTCTAGGTGTCCCATTTGTTCTATGAAGTGAATTCACCTTACAGAGATTTCATTATGCTGATTCTAAATGTTCACTTTCTATAATAAATGTTTTACAGATGAGGTATAAAAATATAACTTTCAGAATCATCATTTGAAAAAAATATGTACTCACCAAACTCATTGTACATTTTGTTTCTTCACACTTCCATTTTACACAAAACGATTGAATTTCACAGCTTTAAAAACGTTCTGAACGTGATTTTGATTTAAAACATTATGTGCATGATCTCAGCAGACATTTATAACAAAAATAATTGAGCCTTTCTTTTCATGAAGTTTTGTATTACATAAGAGATGTCAAGATGTTTATATTCACACAATGAAGGTATTATTTTTGTAATAAAAAGCATTTCTAGCTTCCAGATGTTCAAGTTACTTATTATAAAGATAATCTAACATATCCTAAGGAAAAGAAAATCTATAGGTTAGCAGAACAGAAGATTTTTCACTTGTGAAAGGTTTAAGTAAATAGTTCAAGCAAAAATAAACACCATACACTATCACAAATAAAGATATACATTAAATATTAATTCTTCAAAATTTGTCTTCTGATTGGAAGAAAACTGATATTAGAATGTATTCAAATAAATTCCTACTATTCGTAATTTAAAAACTCATTAACCCATATATCTTTTATCTATTTAAATTGTATATTGCCAAAGTAAAACCGTTTCTTTTCAGTAACTGCAATATTTTAAAAGTACTGTTTTTTCAGATACTCCAATAATATTCTAGATTCATGACAATGAAGACAGAATAGTTAAGTCCCAATAAATCTGAGCAATAACAGAAGACTAAATTATAGGTTTAACTTGGTATGCCTTCTAAGAAATATTCTATACACAAGTTTCTTAATACATTGAATGATCATGAGGTTGGATGTAATGTTTGGCAAAATTTAATAAGCTTTTTATTTTCTCCTAATATATCACACTGACATATTTCTGAATATGTACTTTTTTTTTAAACAGAAGAAAATGTTCTAGAGTGACTGAATTTAGTCACGCACACATAATATGTTGTGGCCAATAAACTGTGAGTTGATGTATAATGTCTTATTTTCATATAGAAGCTCTATGAAAAAACACAGTTCACTATATTCTATCTTACCTCTCATCATGGCCAGCAATATTGTAGAAGAGGATGCCCACTCACACCTAGATCTGAAGTGAATAAATTATATAGTAGAGCTAACAATTCAGAGTGGATGTGGAATAGGAGCACTCTATTGAAGCCACTAATATTTTAAGATTGCGACTGCAGCATAATCTATCTTATCTTGAATGATATAATCCCCTATCAAATGCAAGGGTAAAATAAGATAGATATGCATATGGATATACAACAAATGCAATTTAATAAAAATTATGTCATTAAATTTCTAGGCAATTTTATCATTTCAGGAAATACGGGTGCAATTGTTTTCAAAGGTACTTTGTCATCCTTCACAGTGTAATACAGCATCAGGCTCAGATTACTGCCACCTTCATTGTAGGTGACATTTTTGCCATTTTGTGTTCATTTACAGTTTAATCTCATTTTTATAAGTTTGATTCAAGTTCACTTCTTCTAATTACTGAATTCTTATCAGTTATTTAGGCTGATACCATTAGAGATAATTTCAATTATTTTACTCATTAGAACCTAATTTCACCTGAATTACCTATTTGATGTTGGTGGTCATTCTGACTCAACCTAAGGCACTGTGTTATTAAAAACATTTCTTTAACTCTATATTTTTGTTAGTTTGCTGATTTCATCTTATACAAGTATGAAAAATCTATCTTATACAATCCATATGAAGACGAATATGTAATCATAACATGATTCAGGCATAGTCTGACACATAATAAAAGATTAAAGTATGATTAGTGGTCCTTGTTTATCCAGTTATTTCCTATCCTTGTCTATTTCTGCCACAACAGAGTCTAGCATTGGTTCTCCATTAATTACAAGTGCATAGTAATATATTTGATGCTACTCTTAGCCTTAAGTGAAATTCTTTGCCAAGAAAAAAAAAAGCGATAGACAAAACAGCAACCAACAGATTGGGAAAAGATCTTTACCAATCCTACATCTGATAGAGGGCTAATATCCAATATACCCAAAGAACTCAAGAAGTTAGACTCCAGACAATCAAAAAACCCTATTAAAAATGGGGTACAGAGCTAAACAAAGAATTCTCAACTGAGGAAACTTGAATGGCCGAGAAACACCTGAAGAAATGTTCAACATCCTTAATTATCAGGGAAATGCAAATCAAAACAACCCTGAGATTCTACCTCACATCACTGAGAATAGCTAAGATCAAAAACTCAGATGACAGCAGAAGCTGGCAAGGATGTGGAGAATGAGGGACACTCCTCCATTGTTGGTGGGATTGGAAGCTGGTACAACCATTCTGGAAATCAGTCTGGTGGTTCTTCAGAAAATTGGACATAGCATTACCTGAAGACTCAGCTATACCACTCCTGGGCATATACTCAGAAGATGCTCTAACATATAACAAGGACATATGCTCCACTATGTTCATAGCAGCTTTATTTATAATAGCCAGAAGCTGGAAAGAACCCAGATGTCTTTCAACAGAGGAATGGATACAAAAAATGTGGTACATTTACACAATGGAATATTACTCAGCTATTAAAAACAATGAATCCATGAAATTCTAAGGTAAATGGATGGAACTAGAAAATTATCATCCTGAGTGAAGCAATCCAATCACAAAAGAACACATGTGGTATTCACTCACTGATAATTGGATATTAGCCCAGAGACTCGCGATACCCAAGATACAACTCGCAGACCACATGAAGCTCATGAAGAAGGAAGACCAAAGTGTGGGTGCTTCGGTTCTTCTTAGAAGGAGTAACAAAATACTCATGGGAACAAATATGGAGACAAAGTGTGGGACAGAAACTGAAGGAGGGGCCGTCCGGAGACTGCTCTACCTGGGTATCCATCCCATGTGCAGTCACCAAAGGCAGATGCTCTTGTGGATGCCAGGAAGTGCATGCTGACAAGAGCCTGATACAGCTGTCTCCTTAGAGGTCTGCCAGAGCCTGACATATACAGAGGCGGATGGATGCTCATAGTTAACCATTGAACTTGAACTTGATCACAGGGTTCTCAATGGAGGAGTGAGAAAAAGACTGAAGGAGCTGAAGGGTTTGTGGCCCCATGGGGAGAGCAAACAATACCAACCAACCAAAGCTCCCAGGGTCTAAACCACCAGCCTGAGAGCACACAGGGAGAGACCCATGGCTCCAGCTGTATATGTAGGGGAGGATGGCCTTGCTGGGCATAGGTGGGAGAGGAGGTCCTTGGTCCTGTGAAGGCTGGATGCCCCAGTGTGAGGGAATTCGAGGGCAGGGAGGTGGGAGGGTGGGGGCACATCCTCATAGAAGCAGGAGGAGGGAGATGGAATATGGGGTTTTTGGTGGGGAAGAAATGGGAAAGGGAGATAACATCTGAAATGTAAATAAAATATCCAATAAAAAATTAAAAAAAAAAGAAAGTAGAGACTAATGGGTGCACTACATCCTGAGAATATGTGATGCTTGAATGTTGGATTACTAACCAGGACATTTGTTACAATCTCATCTAAGGTCAAGGAAACATTCAGGAAAGAAGGACTGAAGGAAGGTACTAGCTGGAAAATGGCCTATGAAATGCTATCTTGATACAGTCCATATGAATTATGATTTTATAGCAGAAGCACCACCTGCCTGCCTTGAGCCTACACAAAACTGGGCCTATCAATAGTCAATCATGGATTGGGGTGTATCTCATGAGGCCCTAATCCTTCCTAGTGAGCTACTGGGTATGGATGGATTCAGAGGGAGGAACAGGACATTATCTACAGTTATAGACCCACCAATGAGTGTAGATTCTCTAATGGATAGCTCTAGATTCATGGTAACACAGATGACCCTGGTTATAACTTAGCAAGTTTAAAAATAAAACAAATAAACAAGAATGGATAGCAGAAAGAGCCTTAAAAGGAGGAAGGAAAGGTAAAAAGGAGTAGTGGGGAGGTTCTAAGAGAGGGTGGCAGGTGACAATAATCAGAGCACCATATAATATGTATGCATATGTATGTATGTCTTTTTGAAGCTGTTATGCAACAGCTTTAATAAAAGTTATAATTAAAATAACATATCTAATGTTTCAGAGAATAAATCTAATCCTTTTAGAAATATTTACTGCAGAGACTGTGAGCCGTGTGTGTGTGTGTGTGTGTGTGTGTGTGTGTGTGTGTTTATGTGTGTTTGAGACAAGGTCTCATAATGTAGTCATGGTCTTTATTGGGTAGAAAAGGCTGCTTTGAGCTTGCAGTGATTCTCTTGTTATTTTCCAAGTGCTGGGATTACAGATGTGTGCCACCATACCTGACATATGAGCCATTTTTAGTTATGAATTCTAAACATCATCCAGGCTCTCAGCTGATTTCCCTTACAGATAACTGAATCTTAGGATCCACACATCTCAATTCTTTAGTCTTTAGTAAAGGAAGCAGAATCTGCATGTTTAACATGCTTCACCCACAGTAATCTTGGACCAACCTTTGGTAAATCACTGTTTTGATCTTCCAACCTCATATTCATTTTCTGCTAAAGCATAAGCATAGTACAGTGATTATCTCAATTGGCTCTATATTAGAGTTATTTGTGACACCATTTAATAAATACTAATGGTAAGTCCTACAACACAGTCTGATTTAATAAGTCTTGGTTGGTAGCCAAGCATTGGTATTGTAAAAGCTCATTTTTAAAAAATTCTAAGATAAAGTTAAACTTGAGAAGTAATAAGCATGCACATATGTCACATTCATAACTTTGAATTTCCTCACTTATAAAATTGACTGATGTGGAAACTTAAGGGTTCTTTGGAAAGTTGGTTGGATGTGTTTTGTTGGGGCAAACATGTGAAGGAACGTTTCTTTAAAGTGGACACAGGTGTGAGAGGACAAGGCCGACTCGTGAAGGAAGATTTCCCTGAAGCAGACAAAGGAGAGAGAATGTTCTGCTAAAGCAAGAACATGAAAGGACATGTGATAAAAGATTATTTGCTAACAACAGGCATGCATTGGTCTGCCTTACACTGCATAGTTGAGCTGCATTTGTCAGGACTCCATAGAGAGAAGTGCACCAAAAAATTCTGGTGATGTGCTGCAGTGTTTTGCCACTTACTTGGACTCTGGTTGATTGGATATACCTGCTCAAGCAAGAGTTGTTCTGAGGCAAGACATGTGAAGGACATATGATTTTTGGAGGTTATAAATTGGACTTTATAGAGTGATGGAGACAGAGCTTGGCTTGCTGGTACAACTAGCTGTACAATGCTTGTGGGTCTGTCTTGAATCTTTGCTGATCTTCACTTCCCCGAGCGAGGCACACCTGAGAACTACTCCAGGTCCCTCTGCTGACTCAAACCGAGGCTGAGGCCTGGCTGTCTCTGCTAGGTTGTGTCACTGCTGTTGCTAACTGGACTCTACCAAACTGGACTGTATTTGCAAGTGGATTGAGCTACCACTGCCTGCTAACTTGTAAATTAAACTGCTAATTTCCAGACAACACAGAGGGGCGTTGCTCCAAAGAACTTTTCTAAACAGGTCCACTTTCCTCATATCCTTTCTTTTCCACTACCTCTGGTGGGTGGTGGGTTACAAGAAATGTTACAGTGTTTAAGAACCATCATTAAAAATAAGATTAAAAAAAATTAAAGTTACGATTGCCAGTAACTAAGTATAAAAGTGTATGTGTATAATCCTAGCATTTGGGAATCTGGGGAAGGAAAATTATGAATTTTAGGGCAACATAGATTAGCTTCTGAGACCCTGTCTCAAACAATGGGATAATGATACTTGGTCTATCTTCTTAACTTGGCTCTTGGGAAAAACATGTTATAATATTGTGAAAACATGCTACCTTCAAAATTGAAATGTTATAGCCTACATATTGAACTATATATAGTCCTTTCTGTGGCAGTGATTGTAAACAAGAAAATCAGGAGGAATAGGATTTTCCCAGATGACAGGATATGAGAGAGAGATTAAAAAGATATTAAAAAGTGCCAAGGAGAAAAATTCACTCCTAGTAGAGAGTTTGGGAACTGTCCAGAAGTGGAGCATTTATGTACGCAATTTAGGTGAAAGAACCACGACATGTACTGAATAGTCAGTGAGTTGAAAAGGGGAGTAGAAAACAGTAAGGCATTAAAAAGGAAATTAATAGTTGTAATGTTGGTAACTCCTGAATAGCATCACAGTTTAATATGTATGTAAACTAGAGCCAATACAGAGTTAGCTATGCAAGATTCAGAGCCAATAAAGATATTGTTATTGATACTTTGATCTTCCATCTAGTTTCTTTTAAATCTCATTATATGTAGCATTGTTGAGGGATGTTATACTTCATATTTAAGACTCAGATTTCCAGATCAAAATTGTTGCTTTTAAGCTGTAAAATGATTCTAAGTGATATCAGGAATGCACATATGTATTTGGAATGGGAAAAAGAAGTAGATAAAATAGGAGTATTATGAGAAAATTTTTCATAACTCCAAATCAAGTGTCTTCCCTGAACCTCTGGTCTTTTCCCAGTAATTCCTATCTTGTTCACATCCTCAAATCACTATGAAGGATGCTGGTGTTGCAACCATGGTGTTGCAACCCTTGTCCCTAAAGGCACAAAGATTGAGAGTAATGGAATAAGCTACTTTAAAATATGTACTACCTCAAGACCCAGCTATGTAATTCCTAAGCATATACCCAAAAGATGCGCCACTATGTTCACAGCAGCCTTATTTGTAATAGCCAGAAGCTGGAAACAACTTAGATGTCCCTCAATCTAAGAATGGATACAGAAGACATAGTATATCTACACAATGGAATACTATCCAGCTATTAAAAATGAAGACACCATGAATTTTGCAGACAAATGGATGGAACTAGAAAATACCATTCTGAATGAGGTACTCCAGACCCAGAATTAAATATATGGTATGTACTCACTTATAAGTGGATATTAGCCACAATGTACAGGTAATTATGTTACATGTTACGATCCACAGACCTAAAGAAACTAAATAACCAGGAGGGCCCAATTCAGTCACTTGAATCTCATTAAGAATGGAAAATAGAACAGACATCAGGGGCAGATGGAGGGAGGGAACTGGGTGGAGGGGTAGGAGGGGAACAAGAAGGATCAAGTCAGGGGAGGTCAGAGAGAATCAGTGGGGGGTGGCATCTCTTCGATGAGCTAGAAACCTAGAACAATGGTACTCCCAGGAATCTATGAGGGTGACCCTAGCTAAGACTCCTAGCACCGGGGGATGTGGAACCTGAAAGTTGGTCATCTCCTATAATCAGAAAAGACTTCCAATGGAGAGATTGGGACACCAACCCAGCCACAAAACTGTAGACCCACAGTTTTTCCTGTCTACAAGATGAGCAGGGATAAAGATGGAGCAGAAATAGAGGTAATGGCCAACCAATGACTGACTGTCCCAGCTTTAGACCTATGACATTCATGATACGGAGACCATCCCTGACCCAGTTAATGATATTGCTATACATGTAGACAGGAACCTAGCATAACTGTCTTCTGAGGGCTTTACCCAGCAACTGATGTAAACAGATTCAGATACCCACAGCCAAACATTAAGCTGATCTTGGGGAATCCTATTGAAGAGAGTCAGGAAGGATAGAAAGAGCCAGAGGGGTCAAGGACACAAGAAAACCTTCAAGATCAACTAACTGGGCCCATATGGGCCTACAGAGACTGAACCACCAGAGAGCATATGTGAGATGGACCTAGCTAGGTCTAGCACATATGTAACAGTTGTGCATCTCACTCTTCATGTGGGACTCCTAACATTGGGAGCAGGGGCTTTCTCTCACTCTATTGCTGGTCTTTTGATTTCTTTCTCCTAATTGGACTGTTTTGTCTAGCCACAATAGAAGTTTCACCTAGTACTATTGCAACCTGTTTTGCCAATGCAGGTAAAAAAAAAAAATACAGGTGCAATCTAAACAGGAAAGATTAAACACAAACAACGGAGAAATATAAAAATGCACAAATCCTTTGCAATGAGTGAAATGCATTAAAAACTACTTTGAGATTTTATCATGTGCAGTTAGATTGACCAAGATCAATAAATAAAATTGTGAGAATATGGAAAAGAAGGAAGAATATGTACAACTAATATTGTATGCGTCATAACCACTACATAAATGGAATGTAAAACTAGTATTTTCTTGTTAGTTCCCTTTCAGGTCTTTGTTAGTATCAGAATAGTTACTAAATCTAACTTAAATTTATATAACCTTCTTTTGGTGAATTTTTAAGAGAAAAGGTATGTATTTTTTTCAGCAAACATTTTATGTGCCTTGTACTAGCTATGTTGGGGCCTTTTACTTTCACTAGGTCTGTCATAGAAAACCTTTTAAAAATGCATTGGTATTACTTTTAGCTTGAAATTTTAGAAAGAGTAATCACCATATGTTGCAAATGGTAGCACACAAGGGACTATCTTCTGAGGCTTATTTTATTCCCCATGAGGGTCATGATCCATTAACATACTTTTCTACATCTGTTCACTTATGCCTAACATTCTGCATCTGTTCCTTTACACATAACATAAGCATAATGTTTAAAGTTACTTTTATGACTTTTAAGAAAAATTTAAAAGCTTTTAAAAGGTGAATTGTATAATAAAATATGTAACAAATAAGTTTAGGGGTTGAATAAACTGAAAGTACAAATGTAATAAGCAAGAAAATATTTTGAGAAAATGATACAATGTATCATAAACTATATAACTTAATATATGTGCTTTGTTATAAACTTAAATACAATCAAATGTTAATCATCAGGAGAATAAATAGTGATCATGAACAGAACACATATTATATTCAGTTACATAAACTATGGCTATAAGTCAAATCAAAATTTAGGAACATATCAAGTGAAAAAAAAACGTGAGATGCTTAGTGATAATATTTTCCTAAAACTTAAAGATAAGAATCATTAAATGCTTTTAGTGAAGCATTATATATGAATATTTAAAGACACAAATCAAATATGACAAAACTGAAACTCATGAAAGAGGGTAGGCATACAAGATGCAGGAGTAGCTCAATAATTAAAATGCTATTAGTCAGCATGCAACTATTAAATTTACAAGATAGATTTATGTGGTATTTATTGTTATGCTCTATAGCAAACATGTTACATATGCTCTTATGTATATATAGAATATTGCATAACACTGTAATACAAAATTTAACTATAATATATTAAATAAGGTTAATGTCTGAGAACTAGTACACTTGTTATTCCCCCTCTAAGAGAACTTAACTGTGCACCATCTATTCTTTTTGGTACAGATAGTACTACAATCTACATCTTTAAAAGTCTTTTGGCATAATGACTTTGAGAAATTCCTAGCATGCAAAATTTATTCACTCATCCTCTTATCCAATGCCTTAGAAAATATGCAGCACAAGGGCTGGACCTAGGCCCCTTGCACATTTGTAGCAGATGTGCAGCTTGGTCTTCATGAGGGTCCCGCAACACCTGGAGCAGGGGCTGTCCCTGAATCTGTTGCCTGCCTGTGGATTCTGTTCCCATAACTGGATTGCCTTGTCTGGCCTCAGTGGGAGAGGATGTGCCTAGTCTTTCAGTGACTTGATGTGACTGGGAACTTCCTCCTTCTCAGAGGTGAAAGGGGAGGGGTGAGGGTGAGATCATATGAGGTGGAACTGGGAGGAGAGGGGGGGCTGCAATCAGGATGCAAAGTGAATGAATAAAATTAACAAAAAAGAAAATATTCAGCTCTTAATGATTAAAGATAATGAAACTTTCTTATGCCTGTGTACTCCTATCTAGTCTAACATTCTCCTTACTCACAAGCCTTTGAAAGATCGAATTGTACATATATTTAACATACAATCAACTTTGCAAATTCCATCTTTATATGTGTATCCAGATAAAATCTTCAATTTAGTATTACTACCATCTCTAATACTTCTATAATCTGACTTTTGATCAGATAATATTATTAGACTTTTGATTAGGATAAACTCAAAAGATATAAATAGTGCTTCTTAATTATTAAAGCAGCTGAAGAAAATTTCAAGGATAAATGTTAGATGAGATGAATTAAAACTATTAGTTTAAATAGAAAGGAAAATAGAAACCAACTTTCATACCATCTTCACTGAGTATGCTAAATTAGTATAATTCATATTGCTTAAAAATGATATATAAGACTTGGCCTGGTTTTTGGTCTGAAATGCCCCAGTTTCTATACCAAGAGCTCCAATTCAATTTTCAGGTCACCTAGAATGTCTGATTCACGAAGGCTAAACACTAACCCTGAGCATGCAGTAAAAGTATTTAAAGCTGTGTTTGAAATGACTATGAGACTACTCTGGCTTAGCTTTTCATGACATAACACTGCATGAACTAAAGATTATATTCTGCCTAGTCAAGCACAACTTAGATCATCATTTTATATCTCTTCATGTATGGAACTAAAGTTTGATTTTTTTTACTACCACCTTTAAAACACAAATTTTGTACGACTATTATAAATGTATCATTAAAATTAATGTACGTGTTCAAATCTAGGTGATTTATAAATGCATGCGTCCCAAGTTCATATAAAACAAGCAATTTCTGCATTACATTTAAGTGTGATTGCTTTAAGAAATATTTCAGAATACTAGTCATGTATATTTTACATTAAAATATAAAGATGTCCTAAACTAAACCAAATTACTTTTAATATTTTTCCAAGACAGGGTCTTACTATGTAGCTGTGGTTATAGTTGAACTCACTATGTAGACCAGACTGGCCTCAAACTCACAGCTATCCACCTGCCTCTGGTGGCATTAAAGGCATGTGACACTATGCCTGGCTTCCAAATTATTTTTTTAAATCACTCATTTTAGAAATGATTTTTTTAAATCATGAATATTCAACAGCAAAATTAAGCAGACTACGAGTCTTTTGAGCTTCTGATGAAGCAAGAAACTAGCTCAGTTTAAGTATTTTTAAAGTCTCTTTGTTTTATAATTCTAATAGCCATTTATTAAGTTGCTATGAAATGTTCAAATGTTCATATAAAGCTCTGTAACAATCTCACAAGATAACTAATGAAACAGTTTTACAGATAAATAACATCTGAGATTTGAGGTAATTTATCCAAGTGTATATACCATTCTTCAAAAGCATATTTAGGACAATTAAGCTCAGATCTTATTTCATGTCAAATCCTACCACAGTATTTTATTATAAAATATGGGAGGCAAGTTATAGAAAGTGTTCATGAAGAATATAAAGGTGGTGATAGTCATGTACATAGAATATGATTAAGTAAGTAGACTATGATAGATATTGTTAATAATTTTACAGGCATTTTCCCTGAATAAATCATTGATAGAAATTTAAAAATCAATTCCTAGTTACAATTTTTAAACAAAATTTGCAATGTTCTTTAAGTATTTTAACATGGATACTCTAAAAATATAAATCACAAATTATAATTCACTGCCATAAAAGTTATAATCTTCTCACAAGCTTGAGTAAAAACCCAAAATTAAATAGATAAAAGTAATTAAATTCCAGTAGGAATATTTTAAAAAGATGTATACTTGACATGTTTGTTTATAATTTTACTTTCAAAATCATAATTGTATAATAGTAAACATAAATTTTTAATTTCATTTTTTATAGAAAAGGTTATTGTAAAGTTAACAAAATATCTGAAAAACACAAATACATAATTTAAGTGATTTAAGTGAGATTGCTTGGCAAAATAAGACATTGTTCAATATGCATAAAGGGTATCAATAAGATAATACCCTTTTCTAGTCTTAAATATGTATTTATAATGAAGTGAAATAACTATACAAAGTAAAAAAATTAGAAAACAATTCCAAGTAAAATCATATTGCCAGAAATTGAATTTTAAAAGAAAGTTTTCACTCCAAATTTAACAAATGACAATGATTTTAAAGTGTTTTACAACACTTGAAACTATTCTCTCAGCATATAAATCAAATATATGTGTAAATGTTTGCCAAGAAAACTAACAAACATGAATGGGAGAAAAATATTTGTAAATGTATGGTTTTAAATGCAATTCTTTTATCTCTGTTGTCCAATCTCCTCTTAAGTTCCTCTTGTTTTTCACTGGACGCCTGTGGTCCATTTTAAAGTCTCATTTCTTTTGATCCTTCTGTTAACTTTGAGCTAGATGTTATCACTTATGATTACAAATTGTAGCAGCCATGACATGAATTATCCAGTATAGAATGACTTTTAACAGAGCTGGGTTACATTCCCCCTGATAAACTGCTTTCATCCTTGTCCCTTGTCCCAAGTATTTTCAACCTCATCAAAGCTTTACCTTTCAAAATGACACTTCTGTGCTCATTTCTTAATTAGTGACAATCTCAGTTTTTTTGTGTCTGAAGAAGGGAATATTAAAATGATAAAGAATTATTTTAGGTTATGCTGATACCCACGAAGACAGGCATCATGGCAATTATTTCAGTTCTGACAAGAAATGCGTGGGTACCTGTCTCATTTTTCGGATCCAGTTGCTGACAGGACTCTGAAAGAAGCTTTAGTTCTTTCTGAAAATGCTTTACACTTAAGATTTTTTAAAACAAGTTCCCCCCATTTTCTTGAGTGTTTTTATAACAAAGTTTATATTGGGGAAAAATACCTTTAAAAGCTTCAAACATCCCAACTCATCTAAACACTGAATATGTAAAAAATGGCATAGATCATATTAGACTAAGTAAATACTCCAAATGGAGACCTTCATAAGAAAAAAATTTACTGTGCCTTTTCTCCCTGATTTTAAATTATTTGAAATAGAAGTGTCAACATCAGTAAGAATTTTCCACTTACTCCCTAGTACCACCCCTTTGTGTTAAAGTGAGAAAAAGCCATTTGTGACACTTTATTTTTAGATATTGATCATCTCATCTTGCTTGCAAAGGGAATAAAAATAATTAAACTTGAGTGAAAAACAATTTTAAGCACAGCATATTTTCAAAGCATAAAACTGTTCAGATGAGATTTCTTGTAAAGCCTGGTAATAAATGCATGCCCTAGATATTTTTTAAAGTCTATATCTTACTTATTCAAATTGGCCTTTTTAAAGTGGCAGCTAAAGTTTAATTTCTATATTTATGTATTTCATACAACTCCAAATAAATTTTGATTAATATACATACATACATACATACATACAATATACATATATATAGCTGAATTAGACAATTTGTTAGATGTTAACTATATGAAATTTATTTTAAAATGTAACTTCAGTGTTTGTTTATGGTTGTTTCTTTGTCAAATTTTTAAATATTCCTTATGTGTGGAAAAATTCCTTCTTTTCTGATATCTTAAATCCACTTTTTGGAATTTGTAAAACATAGAAAAGTAAAGTCTGCACATAGATTCACTATCACAAAAACAAACAATTAACTATTTTATTTCATGATTTTACCTATTAGTTCTCATTTCCTATTGGTACTATGGGCAATAATAGGACATAGAGCTCAAAGAACATTAGATGGTATCACAGTAGATAAACAATGAAGTATTTGAAAGATATTTTTTGTTACTAATATACAAATTTTCTCTAAAACAGTGGTTCTCAACCTTCTTAATGCTATGAGCATTAATACAATTTCTCATGTAATGACCCCCAGCCATAAAATTATTTTGTTGCTACTTTATAATTCTAATTTTGCTACTGTTAAGAATTTATAAATGATATAACAGATGCCTGACAACCCCAGGTAATGAAGCACTGCTAAAAGATACAATTTGTTAGTTATAGGAGTCTGCATGGTGTTTCAGAAAAGTTTTTATGCTAGTCTAGAACATGGTTATGAGGATAAATAATCATGTATTTTTACTTTTTGTAGCACTGAGGATTGAAGAAGTGCCATATCCATACACAAGTGCTCTATCACTGACCTATGTCATCAATCCCAAAAATCTTATTTTAACTAATGAAGAGAGATTTAAAGTGATGGAAGTCTTTGAATTTTTTTTTTTAATATGAGTAACAGGAACAGAATGGAAACTTTCTCACAGGAGAGTAAACAAATATGAGTAATGCTAATTCCCTTTTATTTTTCATTATCAAAATACAAATGAGCATAAGCTGCCACAGAGAATAATTCTGCTCAGTCAATTTATTTTTAACAAATAGTATACCGCAAAATAAGATAGATACTGTTCCTATTTCAAGGACTTGCTCATCTAATGAAACTAAGAAATTGTTTGTTCACACAAGGATTTAAACTGCCCCAGAAGATATGTGAATGCTATGCACAGGAAGATGGGAACTTACCTCTGTTCACACAATGATGAATATGCATCAGAAAGTGGACAAAAGAGAATAATTACAATTAACAAGTCTAATATTTTACAGGAAAAAGGAAAACAAGAGATATGTGGGAAACCAGAAGACCAAGAGCAATATGTTACATTTAATTTTAACTGTACCAGGAACAAAATTACAATAAAGATTCAATATACAGAGAAGACACAAACACCTGTGGGAAATCAGAAAAAACTTCATAAGCGAAGTAGCATTTCTCAAATACCTTGAAGGATAGGGTATGATTTTAATAAGACAGAGACCAAGATACATGGAGCATACTGTACAGAGGTATCATAAGACAAATGGCTAAACTATAATCTGTTTTACTAGTGATTAATTTATCTGTGTGGGTCAGAGTACAGTTAATACAATGGGAGTTCTTGAGATGAAATGGAAGTTATGCTGGAACAGCATGTTAACTCCTTTGAAGCCCAAAGAAGGAAGTTAGCAATTCATTTGCAAATAACAAAATTAGTTAGATTTGTAATAACTAATTCAAAAGTGATCAATTCTATACTTACAGAAAGACTAAAACAAGATGTCATATTGTTATTTATTAATATGAGTTTGCATTTTATGTTTCCTTTAAGGAGAAACTGAGCTAAGTACAAATTAGGGCAAGAAAATAAGCAAAAACATAAGATCTTGTTCTAAAATAAGGATGACACATCAAACAGGACATGTGATGGGAAAATGAGAATCAGGGAAAAGTGGTTGAGACAAATGTCATGAGTTACTGAATTTTAAAATAGAGAAGTAGCTAATGTATGAGCAAAATGTCCTAAGAGGGCACACCATCATCCTTTAAACAGAGTATTATGGTGGGTGGAGGGTACAGAAAGTCCTCTTGTGTTCTAAGTACATTTGGAGTATAGTTCAGTAATTTTATGTTTAGTCAAGACAGAAGTACTTAAAGTTCAGTCTATAAATTAATCTCTTCTCTAGTCTACTTAATGTTTCCTGACCTTTCAGTAGCAAAACTTAAACCCATCATGCCTTATAATAAGATTTTTCAAGAGTTGTTGAGCAAAACAGTTAAGCTACTGAAAAGTTCTATTGAGAATACCAACAAGTCTTTGAGGGCAACATGAGAAAGGGTATGTTTTAGATAAAGTATGAAGATGAGTCAATATAACTCACTAAGCCATAAGTGAAGATATAAAAACCTAAATTGTGAGATATATGATGCAAAAAATAATACATGATAGAACATATTGTACAAAGTTAATAATCTATATTAATAAAATGTCCTATTTCTTTGAGGGATTAAAACAATATAACAACCTGAGAGCTATGGGAGATAATCAAGGACAGGTGGACAAGGATAAATTAGATCACATTTTTTTAGTTTATCAATAATTTTTGCATCATTATACATTACCCCTCTCCTCCCACTTGAACCATTGGATAATGGTACCCTGAGAAAGAAGCAGTGGCAATAGGATGTCATGAGACTTATGGAGAGTTGTAGCTATATACACATCAGACCTCCAAGACATACTTTGATTTAAATACATTTCCATAGATCTACTAGTAAATTTACTTCAGTCTCTGTCATTTCTCATTGTTTTAGAAAATAATTGATTCAAACATTTATACTAATTGTTGAACTCCTGAAGGCATTTGATTTTGATATCTCTGGCTTTGTTTTCAGTGAAAAATCGCTCAGGCAATTAGGTCATTATTAAAAAGTTGTCAGATATATTTATTTGTTTATTTGTACACACAAAGTGAAACTATTAATATTAGAGCAAAAAATCTGAGATTAATATCTGAATTGAGAGTGACTTAATTTTGTTAAAGTGATATAGTTTAGACATTCCATTGAAGATGAGACTGATAGACATGATATAAAAATAATGAACTTAGGCATTCCAATTCATTTTACATCTTCTGATAAACAAAACTTATGATACATGCATACTTTACAATAGATTATTTGCTTTTAAAGAACCATTTGCTAGGGGCTGGAGAAATGGGTCAGTGGTTAAGAACATGAGCTGCTCTTACAGAGAACCTAGATTCAATTCCCAGCATCCACATAGTGGCTCACAAGCATCTATAACTCTAGTTACAGATGGGATCCAATCTTCTTCTTGGCCTCTAGAGGCATCAAGCATGCACAAGGTATACAAATATACACACAGGCAAAACATCCATACACTTAACAATAAAATAAAAATGAAGGTTAAAAATTAAAGAATCATTTGCCATTTTGAAATATACAATAGCTAGTAATTTAACAAAAGAAAATCGTGTCAGTTAATACCTGTTGGACAATTGTTGTTAATTCCAAGCAGAGCTGTATGACGTTATTTCGTGTGACTGAATAGTCTGTCACAGCAGCAAATGGTGACCTACAAAGGGAAAAGTAAGGCTGTGATTAGTAAGAACAGCTTTTGAAAATCACCAAAATAAAATAGTATAACATACTATTTTGAACAGTAATAAAATGAATTGTTCTTAAGCTTACATCTTGATAAAACACATTGGAACTAATTTAAATAAAATGAGAGAAATTAAGAAGAATTAAATTTTAGAAATTTATATTTTCTTTCTATTAAATTTCTCTTTGTAAATTTTCTTTACATTAAGTTCTTTGATACTTTTTCAAGGGCTCTTAACTACATTGAATATAAAATAGCAGAAAAGAAAAGCAGTATTTTAATATCTACTTTCCATAGAAAGCTAACATTTTATATATGATTATTTAACTTGAAATACTCATAATTGAAAGCTATCAATATTAATAAACTAATAATTTACTATATTTAAATTGATATTCTAATTGTGGTATACATACTAACTTAATATTCACAGTAACTCTTATAAAGAGAAAAATGAAAGCAAGTAAAATGTTTAGTGACTTGTCTAAGTCACAGACTGAGTGTAGAAGCAAGTCTATCCAGAAAGTCTGAGTCCAGAGTCTACAGTCACAAATATCCTGATTTGGATTTTTATGTATACTTTATCCTACCTAATATCTCCACAACATCTTACCCTATTAATAACTATCTTTTTTCCTTCAAATTCTTTGTTCCTTTTGCTTCTATGGCACTAGATTCACATAAATTCCTTTTATTTCTGGTTAAACTTTCATATTTTTTTTTCATTTTTTGAGACAGGGTTCCTCTGTATAACCTTGGGTATCCTGGAACTTTCTCTGCAGCCCAGGATGGCCTCACTCTTGGAGATCCACCTCCCCTGCCTCCCAAGTCCTGGGGTCAAAGGCCTTCACACCAAATTCCTGGCATAAGCTGAACTTCTATCCATTTTTCAATTGTGGTTAGTCCATAGAGATTATCTCTTAACCCATATATTTCTGTACCCTTAAAAATCTCTCTTTAAAATATAAATACAGGCTGCAACCTCTTCTTAATAATTGTGGTATCAGTGAGCAAAGTATAAGAAAAATCTTTGCTGTCTTGAACTATCTATCATGTAAAGAACAGTTAATAGAGCAATAGGCCTAGTTCATAATTAAAATCATATAACATGTTACGAAGGTCTAAGTATTTTGAAAAATCAAGTGGGTCAATCAAAAATATATTCTAATATTTTCCTTCCATCTCCTTTCAATAGTGAATTTGCCTATTTTGATTATTCATTTGATCAGCGAAGTCAGACAATCTTATTCATCACAAACATCTGTAGAGAGAACTTCTTGTATATTGTATGGATGCATTACCTGTCAACTAATAAGCATATGGCCTACGGCTTAGGCAGGAAATAGAAGGTGGACATTGGGAGGAAAAAGAATTCGGGGAGAGAAGAAGTGGGGAGATTCTCCAGGAAGTTGTGAAGAAAGGGAAACATGGTGCCTGAGCACATGGTAACCAGTCACATGGCAGAATGTAGGTTAGAGTGAATGGGTTTATAGTAAGTTATGATCTAGTCAGAGAAGAGCCTAGCTATATGCACAAGATATTTGTAAATATATTTTGAGTCTGAGTCTTATTTCTGGGAACATGGGGTTAGGAGGAAGAACCAGGGCCTAACTCAACAAGTATCCCCCATTAGATGACTATTGGGCTCTTGCTTGTTCCTAGGCTTTATTTATGCACCCAAACAACTTAAACGTTATTCTATTCTTATTATTGCTTCACTTATTAAAGTCTATAATAGTTTGTATTTTAAAATAGCCTGGTAGGTTACCAAACCTCAAGTGGACATTCTCCAAGCATTACATTGAGCAACATCAAATGGACTCAGCAACTTGTGTGTGTGTTGTGTGTGTACATGTTTCTATTTATGTGTGAAATGCACGTATGCATGTGTGTGGGGGCCGAGATTCACAGCAGGTGTTCTCTGCTTTCCACTTTAACTTTTTGTTCTTTGTCTTTTGAGACAACATTTCTCTATTATGTATCTCTGTCTCTCCTAAAAAACTCACAGAGACCCAACCACCTGCCTCTGCCTTTGTGTGCATGTGCGTGTGTGTGTGTGTATGTGCATGTTTGTTTAACAATAATTAAAGAAGTCATGAAGTTGAGAAGGGCATGGAAAGAGTTGGAAGAGTGTGGGTTAGAACTTACATAAGTACAGTTTTAAAATATGAAGTTCTCAAAAATATTTAAAAATGCAATTACTTTAAACAATTGATCAATGTAGTTGATATAGATATAATTAGAACTTCATAATGTTATTGTATATTATATTTTTATTTATTTATTTTGTCTCAAAGAACAAAACCAAAACCAAACAAATAAATGTATAAAACCTTTATTTTATATGTAAGGTCTTAGTTTTTAAAAGGCCAATTTGTATCTTTCTAACGTTCCTTGAAGGAGACATTTTGACAAGACTAAATTATCAGAAATTCTTATGGATTATTCAAGCACAACACAGGACAGCACCATGAGCTATGAACACAGAGTGCTCATTTAGTTTCTTTTTAATTGTGACCAATTTCATGGCACTATTCAACCAAATATAAAAGTGAAATGTTTCCATTTCATATTATAAATTTTATGCTATGTCACACATCACAAGACGAATGCACAAAACCAGGGGAGGGAGATGATCTACACATGCTAAAAAAGTAGCAGCATCTACTTACTCCTTACTTCTTTAAATAAGATCATTAACAAAGGAAGAAAGAAATTCAGCAGAAATTGTTCATTTTGTTACAACAGGCAACGAGTAATTTTGCTTATAAAACAGCAAAAGTATTTAGCATTTGACAGAGATAAATTAGTGATTGTATATTTACCTAGATATAAAATTTCATAAAATATTCCTATCTATCTACATGATACTAACACAAAACTATTATGAATCATAATAAAATATTATGATTTATTAATAAAGTAAAACTTTATTACTGTCGCTTTTCTGTCTGCCTAATATTTTCATAAGATCATATGAAATAATGCTATGGTACAACCCGTTGTATAAGAGGGGGTTACTTATGAAACATGGTGAAGAGTGTACCTGTCCAACCAAGCAAGAAGACTCTTGGCTGCTCCAATCAGATCCACGACTGAGGTCAGAAAGTCATTTGGTAATTTTCTGCTGGTCCTCCCATCATAATGGCCGCTCCTTCTCCTTCCTGTTATGAAGTTCTGTAGATTTTTGGCAGATGCATTCAACTTGTGAGAAAGGGTTTTTAGATTTTCTGTTTCTAAGCCATAATTCTGGATAATAAAAGAGAAAAAACACATCTAACGTCAGGATTTCATTTATTTATTAAAAACTTTTCTTTGTCCTATGTGATGGCAGTGGGACAATGTTAAACTTACAAATGAATAAACTAGATCCCTAACAGTGGAGCCCACAGTCAAATGCCTGTTGGTCGTGATATCAGGGAAAAGATTATTATAAAGATGTGCTAGCTAGGGTTTTTTTTTTTTTTTCATGTTTTGTATTTAATATGGTGTTTGATCCGATTTATAATTTTTATTCTTCTCTCATATATTACATCCCAACTACAGCCCCTTTATTTTCCCCCACTGCTCCCAGTTACTGCACCCCCACCCCATCCACCTCCACTCTCCCCCAGATCCACTCCTCTTCCAATTCCCTTCAGAAAACAGCAGGCTTCCCAGTGATATTAGCTGAGCATTGCATAACAAGATGTAAGAAAACAAGTCACAAAGCTTCCTATCGATAATGGATGAGGTAACCCAATAGAAGGAAAAGGGTCCCAAGAGCAGGCAAAAAAAAAAAAAAAAAAATTCAGAGACACTCCCTCTTCTACTGTTAGGAGCTAGTTTTTGTGTCAACTTAACACAAGCTGGTCATCTGAGAGGAGTAAACTTCAGTTGAGAAAACGCTTCCATAATATCGGGGTATATGCAGGGAAGTCTGTAAGATGACATTTCATTGATTAGTGATCAATATGGGAAAACCTAGCCCATTGTGAGTGTTGCCACCCCTTCGCCAGTGGTCCTGGGTGCTATTTAAAAAGTAGTCTAAGCAAGCCATGAAGAACAAGCTAGTAAACAAGACTCCTTCATGTCCTCTGCATCAGCTTATTTCCAGGTCTCATCTCTATTTGAGTTCTTGCCTGAATTCTTTCAATGAAAGCAAAAACAAAATAACAACCATTTCCTCCTTAAGTTACTTTTAGTCAGTGTTTCATCATAGCAATAGAAATCCTAACCAAAATAGGTGTTATCGAAAGGATTTCTTAAAAAATAAACCTGTTTATGAGCTATACTTACCTGCTTTCTTTTGTCCTATTTTATTACCTCTATGTTCATATACTTGGCTACTAACATGGGACAGGAACCAGTCATGGTTTAGAACTAACACAACACAGAAAGTCTAGTCCTAATGGATTAGCACTACATTCATGCAAGTCTTCTATTTTAATTATTTGCATGTGAAATGTTATGGATGAAAGAAATGAAGGAAATCAAATTGGCTATACCACACTAGTGGCAAATTCTCATCTAATAAAAACTCAACATTATTTCAATTTGAATGCACCATACAGCAGGTACTTAGATTTATAGTACTTTTCTTTGTAAATATTGGTGAGTTGTAAAAGACTTGCTTTAATGAAGTTTTAGAAAGCAGATAATTTTGAATAATTTAAGCAATTATGGTTTAAAGAAATACATCTCATCAACTCCAGACATTGGATTTTTCATTCAAAATGCCTATTATATGAAAAGTATATGTAAAATGAAGTGAAAATAATTGTATCTGATAATTGTGATTATTAATCATAAACAATTCACTTATGATTTCCAATAAAATATACTGTCAGAACACACACTAAGGGCTATAAAATAAATACTCATACTTTATTTATGCTTTTACAATTTTAGATAATATTTATGCTTTTATTTAAGAATGATATAGGATCATAGCTTGAAAGAATTAATGAGCTTCCAAATCATAAATATCTTACTTCTTTTTGGAACAACACTGTATATATAATATAGATGATGTTCAATGAATATTGTTCAAGAATAGAAAAATGACTAAATCTCTGATTTTTTTTTTTTTAGTAGCTAAAATAATTATTCTCCATACTGGCTGGTTTTATATGTCAACTTGACACAACTGGAGTTATCAAAGAGAAAGGAGCTTCCCTTGAGGAAATGCCTCCATGAAATTTAGCTGTAAGGCATTTTCTCAATTAGTGATTAGGAGGGAGGATCTAGCTTATCATGGGTGGTGCTATCCTGGGCTGGTAGTCTTGCATTCTGTAAGAAAGCAAGCTGAGCAAGCCAGGGGAAGCAAGCCAGTAGGCAGCATTCCTCCACAGCTTCTGAATCCACTCCTGCCTACAAGTTCCCACCCTGTGTGAGTTCCAGTCTTAACTTCCTTTGGTGGTGAACAGCAATGTGGAAGTGTAAGCTGAATAAACCCTTTCCCCCCCTCCAACTTGCTTCTTGGTCACGATGTTTTGTTCAGGAATACAAACCCTGACTAAGACAAATTGGTACCAGCATAGTAGGGTATTCCTGTGACAGCCTGACCATGACTTGGGAAGGACTGTGGAAGGACATTGGAACTTTGGGCTAGAAGAGCCATTGGGATGTTAAGAGCTCTGTGGGATGTTCTGTAGGAGCTTGGAAGATAATGATGAGAACAGTGCAAACGATGGAGGCCTGGCTTCTGAAATTTCAGAGGGAAGATTAAAGACTCTTATCAGGGCTGTTGCTGTTGTGATTGTGAAGATTCTGTAGTTTTGGTTTGCTGGGGCTGAAGAATCAACAGAGATAAACAAGATACCAGAACTACTAAAGTGAAACCTTTGCTTTACTGGGACTATTGATGCTGGTTAGCTGGAGCTAAGAAATTAGCAGTGATTAAGAGGAGACGAGCATCACTAAGGTGAAATCTTAGGGAAGTGGTTTCTGAAAGCACAAAGAAGTTGTGTTCCAGAGATAGCCAAGGTTGTACCTCATGCTGCAGCTGGACTTGGTAATGTGTAAGAGTCACCCAGGTGGTACTGGTTTTGAAGGCATGAAGGGGTCATGAAGAGCAGCTGAGGCTTGGCACTGTGAGAGGCCATGGAAGGCCATTGGTGAAGGTGCAGCCTCAGTTGCAATTGATGACCCAGGACTGAAGGGGTTATTCAAAGGAATTAAGGCTTGGCTCATGAAGAGAGCCTATGAGAGCAGTGAAATACAACAGTGTTTTCAAGGTGCCAGTATCATGAGATGACCACCAAGAACAGCAACAGCAGTGGAGTACAGGCAGCTGGAACCTAGAAGACAAGGTGTGTGATACAAAGGGCAGAACTGGAGAAGTGACCCAAGCCCTTGGAGGAGCCCAGAAGAACGTAAGTAAATCCTAGATATTGGACAGTTATTTGAGTTTGCTTTGACTGTGACTGTGCCCTGATATTTTTTTCCTCTTTGATTTTCAAAAGAGATTGGATATTTTAAAGGGATTGTAATTTTAATATGTAAGAATTTGTAAAGATTGTGGGATTTTTAAAGTTATTTAGATCGGGCATGAATAAGAAAGTAAGGGTTGTGTCTTAAAAGTGATGCGTTTGTGTAAAGTTGACAAGGGGTCAGTTGTACTGGCTGGTTTTGTGTGTCAAATTGATACAAGCCGGAGTTATCACAGAGAAAGGAGCCTTCCTAGAGGAAATGCCTCCATGAGATCCAGTTGTAAGGCATTTTCTCAATTAGTGATCAAGGGTGGGAGGGCCAATTGTGGGTGGTGCCATCCCTGGGCTGGTAGTCCTGGGTTCTGTAAGAAAGCAAGCTGACCAAGGCAGGGGAAGCAAGCCAGTAAGTAAATCCCTCCATGGCCTCTGCATCAGCTCCTGCCTCCAAGTTCCTGTCCTGTGTGAGTTCTTGTCCTGACTTCCTTTGGTGATGAACAGCAATGTGGAAGTGTAAGGTGAATGAACCCTTTCTTCCCCAACTTGCTTCTTGGTCATGTTGTGTGCAGGAATACAAATCCTGACTAAGATAGGGACTAACTTTAAAACGAGAGACAAAGCTAGCATAGCTTAAAATGAACAAAAGCAATTTGGAACTTGTTTTGCCTTCTTTACACTAGGAATGGAAATTTCAGAGTGAAAGGTTACGTAGGTTAGAGAAAAAAAGTTCTCTAGAAGTTTTATTCAGTAAGATATTAATTCAATGCATTGCACGTGCTAACTATTGCACAGAAAATTAAAGAAAATGCTACTAATTAGACAAGAGCATCTTCCTTGCAACAGCCAACTAGACCACCATAGAAACAAATTAAAATTATATTACAGAATATGTATGTGACCTTTCTTCTCAACATACATCATTGTATAATATAAAGCAAACCAATGTTTTCATTTTCCCATGTTTTCTCATGTTTGTCTTCACATGAAATTCCTCCTTCCCAAATAACTTTCTTTTTTAATAGATGCACTCTATAATTTTTAATTTAAAAGTTTTGTTTTTATTTTATGTGATGTGTATGGGTATGTTGCCTGCATATATTTCTGTGTACCAAATAAGAGCAATGTCTGTAGAGCTCAGAAGGTGTCAGACCCCCTTGCATCTTTATATAGAGTTCAAGCTCTGAAACACTGAATTATAAATACTGTAAAATGTGGCAAACAGATTCAGAGACTGCTAGGTCAACAGCCCTCTACAAGCTAACTCTACTTCTACAGTAACTTCAGGGCCACCCACACATGAATTTGGAGACTACTGTGCTAAAATACTGGGCCCTTTCCTTTCCATTAGTATGGTCTCTTGCTTCAAGTATAACTGCTTCAATCTGATTTGGATAGAATGTGAGTCCATATTCTGGTCTGAATCAATCCATCAATCAATCTCTGTCTGTCTCTCTTTGTGTGTATACATTATTTTATATATGTGTAATACCATTCTTTTACTCCCTTTACACACTATATATTCATCCTCCATTAGGCTGATTATGCAATATGCACCCATGTAGCTTAGTAAAAAGTCATTTTTCAGTATTGTATTCCCATAATATTTACCTCATTCTATATTTTGGTCATTACAATATTTATTATTTATTTGCCATTCTCCTCAATATATTTTACAAGGGGACAAAAATTAAGTCTTAGACACAGTTAAAAGAGTCTAGTATATAAATTGATACATTGATCTGAACTTAATTATCTACTTGATTTTATTAGTCATCTCAATAATTACTGTTCATTGAGGGTATAACGTGTGCTAGACACTGAATTAGGCACTATACAAACACAATTCCGTATGTCTCAGGCCACTACAAGGAGACAAGAGTTACTGAGCTTTAAACAAACTATGGCTACAGTATAATGATTTGTTGACAAGTTATCTGTAACCAGTTGAGCTAATATCCAAATTCAGGTTATAAACTTACATACTCTGTCTTTATATGGCTAGTTACCTTCTCCTGCAAATAATTGTAAGAATTTAAATCCAGGTTAGTTTTACCTTTCTTAATCTGGAAAAAAATTATGGCTATACCCAATATCAGAATGTCTAACATGTTACCACAAGCTTAGAGAAATCTTAGTTTGATAATGATTTTTCTTGATTTATTATGCATTGTTCATTAACTAAAGAAAGTGACCATATAACGTACTATAGTTTATTTTTACTGATTATGTGTGGAAATAAAATCTAAATAATTTTGTTTACATTTTTTAAAAACAAGATTACTTAATATTTCAGATTTTATATGAAGTGGATTTAACAAATGACTACATATAATTGTGTATAAAAAGCACATTATTAAAAATTTCCCTTAGCTGAAAGCTGGTTCTGTGCATTCCTGGCATTGGATGAGCTAGCCAGGGCAGGGCTAGAAAGCTTGTCCCAGGGTGGTATGGAAGTGGGAGAGCTGGTGGGCTGAGCAACTTGGATACTTCTCAGGCCCAGACCCAGGGCTTTGAGTTAGCCTACCCCAACATCTAACCCATCTATGAACTGTTGGACCTTGTGAAGGGGCCAGTCCTACAGATTCAAAGCTCCAGTATCTCTATGACCCAGGGCAACAACAGTATATCTGAGAGGAATTCCATTGAGGATCCAGTATTGATGGTGTAGCAGAAGCCAGAGGCCTCAAACCAGACCAATGACTCAGTGCAATGAACATTTGCAAGCAAAAACGCGTGGGCAAAAGAGTATATCATGAGACACACTGTGATACACTACTGCTTCCACAATGAGATTTTTTTGTCTCTTAGGCAGGGAGGTTGTAAGTGTGGAGGGCAGGTATGATGGGGATCAGGAGATGAGTGAGGTTGGTGTATATGATGTAAAATTCACAAAAAGAAACCAATAAAATGTTTTAAGAAACCCCTAGTTAAGCTCCAACTTGCTTTTCACATGGTGAAATATAATATTACTAGCTGACTTTTAATCCTCTTTGTCATTTAGCATTAATGTAATAAATTTATTGAAGTATACAAACACTATACTTAGTTAAAACTGAGAACTTTTTTCCACCTATATGTATATTATAAAAGAAGGAAAAAACAAATAAGTGTACAGTGGAAGAGAGACATTAAGTGTCTCCTTTTTAGTCAGTTTCAGTCCTTACCAGTGCACACAGAAGGTCAACTGCCTCCAAGATCAGCTCCTGATGGCCAATACGGCTGACTCCCAGATCTTCTAGCTCCTGATGTGTAATGCGTAGCAGCTGGTCTCCACTGATCTTCTCCCTCTCAAAGTTCTTAATATACTGTTGCAAACAGTCATCAAGACCTACAAAATAATATTAGAAAGAACAGAATAGAAAAAAAAAAAAACAGTTGAAATAAACCAATCAATGGACAGATGGAAAGCAAGCAATAACTCCTACTATGCCACAACCTGATTTCCTTTGGACTTTTGACTAGTCAAATCATTCATTTCTTCTCAATTTGCATGTGGGCTGTAGATATATTTTCATTGTTAGGTTCCTATTTTTATTTTAACTTTCCCGGTAATTATTGAAGTCCTTTATCTTCTACGATTTGCTTTCAGACAATTATTCAGAATAATAAATATAAAGAGGTCCCCCTACTTTCAGAGTTACGTAGTCAAACCTTTTACTTTACTATCGTTTCAGAGGGAGAGGTCTCCTTTATTATACATCATCTAATGGCTCTGTCTTCGGTACTCTGGACTTCTGTCTTCTCTCACTACAGCACTACTTCAAAAATTTCAAAACTAAATACTAATTTAGTTTTCTAGTCATTGATTCCTTTTATATTTAAAATTCCACTCTCTTAAAGATTTTAAAAAACTTTGATTTCCTTCATCCTATGTTTTATGTCATCCTTTTTAAGTCTAAGCATTTTCTTCTTTATTTTTTAAAGATGCAATGAATGAATTCCTTAATCCATTATCATTTGGATTTAACTCAAGTTCAGAAGTATATAATCACACTGAATTTCATGCTCTTAAATTTTTTTTTTCAAATTACCCATGACAATTAATAAGTGACTGTCTAGGCTACAGACTGTCCTATAGTTCAATCATCTATGAAGTAGACTGGCACAAATGGCTATAATATGATTTGGTCTCTAGAATTTTAGGTAAGGATTATCAAGACAATGAAGTAATTATCACAAACTAGATGGTATTGGTTATATAAAAAATGGAGATACTATTCTACAACAAGCTACATTTTAGCAAAAATATGAGAGAGTAAAAATAATAAGCAAAAAATAGAAAAAAAAGAGAAATGGTTAAAACATGTATACTGAAATAACCAAGTCCTATAACACATAGCCTCATGTGGGAAAAAGATAGTCCTAAAAGCAGTCTGGTTCCTGACAACATATAATTATCTTTGTTTTGCTGAATCAAGTGAAATAATTTTAGCCTTCACCAATACGCACATAGCAGTGGAGAAAGAAAGAAAAATACTATCAGAAAACCACAAACTAACTCATTATTTAAAGAAAGTTTGATTTATGGGAATATCTTATGCTGCTTATGGTTTCCCTTTATGGGTGTTGTTTTCATGGTGGTGAAATAAGGCAGCATTGAATGAGCTTAGGAGTCTTCAAAGCAGAATATAGTAAGAGAACAGGAAGTAGATAACCTGGAAAATATGGGTCTGTTTGTTTTTCTTTCATTAAAATGTTGTTTGAAAATATTTGTATGTCAAAAAGATACATTTATCTCTAGTGAAATAGAGAGAATAAAAAAGAGAAATGGAGGAAATAAGGAGACAGTAGGTGCAAATGCAGGTAGAATATGAGTGTAAGAAAACGAGAAACTCCCACCTAACTACTGTTAAGACTACTGTATCAACGTATATGAAGGGTCACTGGAAATTTTCAAAGCAAAAAGAAATCATGTATATGGTACTATTCACTACAAATGTATGCTAAGTGCCTTAAGATTCTATACTAAATGTGTGATAGTGGCACAAAGAAAAAGAGGATTTTTATTTTGAAAATGAAAATGTTTGTGTCATCAACAGAGGGAAGATGAGGAAACTATGAGTCACACACAGCCCTGAATGCTAGTAATAGAAAGGTAAATACAAGAGACTTTAGGAAATGTATTTCTTTAAAGGTTGAAATGGGTATGCAAAATGATTATTACAATTTGATATTAAAAAAATTAGCAAAGGAAGCAAAAAGAATATAAATGGGTAGGATGTTCTGGGAAAAGTACATGAGGTCAAAGAATAATGTGCCAGACACCTGAAAGATAGCTACAGAAACTGCATTATAATGAGAACAAAAAATAGTTCAGAGAGAACAGATTAACAAAGTAGTTAGGGAAGACAAGTAGTGAATCAGACACAGCATCCCATTCATATAAGGAATGAAACTATCCTGTATTTGACAATTAAATCATCAGTGATTTTAGATAAAAGTGCATTAAAACAATAAATACAGAAGCCAGACAGTGAGGGGGAATGAGGAGTAACTTAGAAATTAAAAGGCAAAGAGAATATTCCCTAAGAGATGATATGATATTGGTGAGAATGGAGAGTAGATAGGGAAGTATCAAATAAGGTCAGGGGATTATTGCTATATCAGTTTTAAAGCTTAAGAAGTTAAAAAGAGCAAGGAGAGGGAGGAATGGGCGCAGGACTGTGTAAGGGGAGGACTTGGAGGTGGGGCAGTGATGAGGATATAAAGTGGATAAATAAATCAATGGAAAAAATGAGCAAGATTAAGTAACTCCCTAAGTATATACAGTAGTAAGTAACTGACCAGAAAAATCAGGATGAAAAACTGATTCCAGAGGATTTGAGGTTGGATCTGTTCTGACTACATTGGACTATATCAGACTATAGAAGATAAAAACAAAACAAAACCAAAACAAAACAAAAAAACCTTCCACCAATAAATTGGATTACATTATTGTAAAAGGGCAGCCATAATAGGGAGAGAAACTATAGTTATTTATATGAGACAAAATAACATTCGCTAACAGAACCATACTTTTTCACACAGGTAAAAACAATGCTAGTTAAAACTACTGAAGCTAAATTCCATGCTGGCATATTTTCAACAAATGAGAAAAATGGAAAGCACCTGACAGACACACATTCTAAAGCTGCATTCAAGTGAATGGAAGGGAAAACTTTGTCCCTAGTCCTTAGACAACACTGAAACCAATACAATACATGCTTCAGCCAAGTCATTGGCAAACACTTCTTTATTTCAGTCAATGCCATCATTCAGTTGCCCTTCTGCATAAACACAGTTGCTCCTGAACAAGTAACATATAATTCATTTTCACATGGTCTCTCAAGAAAACCAAATATAATAGAAAAAGAGGACAACTTTTGTCTAGGTCTGTACCCAATTACTCTGTCCTATTTTATTTTAGACAAAGACTGTTCTTTCAATAGCTTTCTTTCATTTCCATAGAACTAATGCTGAGGGACAAATTTTATATATATTTGTTTGTGTGTTCATTGTGTACCAAGCACTAATTTAAGTACTTTACAAATATTTTCTCATTTAATCTTTAAAACAAACTTATTGTGTATCAGTCTCTTGATTTTGTATCAAGAAATTGGAAAATCTGGGGCATGCCTAGGACTCTACATCTTATAAAGGGTAAGGTAACCCACTAAGGCAAGTTTATTTTCCCTGCTTTTAAATGCTACACTTAATTGAGAATAAAGAAAACATGAAAAAGATTGCTTTCAGTCCTCCAGAGCAACCATTCTGATCATACCAGTCATTAATGTCAAAAACATTTCCATTTATAATGCTAAAGACCTTGTATTTCTATCAAAAGGTTTAATTGTATCATTTACCTATGCAAAATTCACGAGGACCATGAAAGTTGAAAATAAATAACAAAAATATGATTACCCATATAATGGGAGGTAAAATAACAATGATACAAACTTGCACATACCAATGAAGAATTCAGATTTATTAAAGTATGCAAAGCACTATAATATAGAATGTAATTTGTCTAGGAATTAATGAGAAGGAGATATGATTAGATATAATTTTAAAACATTCAACAGTTAAAAGCAAGTAAATCTTAACAAAAGGATTGGTTATTTTATTTATTTACATTTCAAATGTTGTTCCCCTTCCCAGCTCCCCTCCGCCACCCCCCATCCCATTTTTTTCCTCCTTGCTTCTATGAGGGTGCTCTCCCACCCACCCACCCACTCCAGTCTCACTGCCCTAGCATTCCCCTATGCTGGGATATAGAGCCTCCACAAGACCAATGGCCTCCCCTCCCATTGATGACAGACAAGGCAATTCTCTGCTACATATGCATCTGGATCCATGGGGCCCTCCATGTGTACTCTTTGGTTGGTGGTTTAGTCCCTGGGAGCTCTGGGGGGTCTGCTTGGTTGATATTATTGTTCTTTCTATGGGGTTGCAAACCCCTTCAGCTCCTTCAGTTCTTTCTCTAACTCCTCCATTGTGGATCCCATGCTCAGTACAATGATTGTCTGTGTACATTTGCATCTGTATTGGTCAGGCTCTGGCAGAGCCTCTCAGGGGACAGCCATACCAGGCTCCTGTCAGTAAGCACTTCTTGGCAACAGCAATAGTGTCTGGGTTTGGTGTCTGCAGATGGGATGGATCCCTAGGTGGGGCAGTCTCTGGATGGCCTTTCCTTCATTCTCTGCTCTGCTCAAAAACGTATTTATTTTAAAAGAAATATATATTGTGCTCTCCATATAGTCATAATGGGTTGTCATATAGAAAAATGTATGTTTACATTTATTTCCTTTAATGTTGCTACATACATAAGAACATCTGATCCATATAACAACACACCAATAGAACTTACAATTCCATGGATAAGAGAAATGGTAAGAGGTGAATTCTATTTGAATCAAACTTGTGTGAAACACTACCAGTTTATTTAAGATAATGAAAATTTCAAATAAATATTTATTCACCTGCTTACTTCAAAAGGAAAACATACTTTTTTATAGTGGGACACATTAATCACAGGTAATAAAAGCAAAACCACATAATTTTTACTTCATCAAAATTAGAGACTTTTGTGTAGCAAAGGATACTATTAATACAAAAAAAGGGAACCCACACAAGGAAGAAATTATTTGTAAATCATATCTCTAACAAGGTATTAATTTCAAAATATATAAATAATACCAGACTCAATGACAAAAAAAATGATTAAAATGGACAGATAACTCAGGCATTTCTCCAAAGGATATTTACAGATAGCCAGTAACATAAAAATAATGTGTATCAGAAAAATGAAAATTAAACCACAGGAGCAGATTATCTTACACTTCTCAGTTTGGCTATTATCAAAGCAAATGAAAACAAAATTGCTCTGTAGAGTATTGAAACCCTCATGGACTGATGCAGCCACTGTAGAAAATGGTTTTGGAGGTTCTTCAAATAAAAGAGAACTGGGAAAACAGATCTAGCAATTCAATTCTGGCTATATAGTCAAAACACTGATAGCAGACACCTGAAAAGATAATTGTATCCCTATGTTCTGTAGCAGCATTATTTACAGTAGACAAAAAGGAGTATGCAACTCAAGTACACACGGGTATATAAATGGGTAAAAAAGACATGGAATGCTAACAAAAATTTCAATTTAAACACTAAAAGAAAAGGTAGGGTTATACATGGTACAATCTGCATGAGAATACTGAAAAGAATATTATACTAAGAGAATGAAATAAGATGTTCATAGAGGACAAATACTTATACATATTTGGAGTATTTGGGACAGGAAAATTCATAGAAACAAAATGGTGATTGTCATGAGTTGAGGGACAAAAGAAGAGGGAATTGTATAATGGGTACAAAATTCCAATTCTGCAAATGAAAATAATTTTGAGAATGGATAATTATGATGATCACACAAAAACATGAATGTACTTAATGAGAGTACACACTTAAGAATGGTTATGACAGTATATTTGGGCCTGGGGATGTAGCTAAGTAGTAAAACACTTGCCTAGCGTGGATTCCCAGAACTGCCAAAAAAAAAGTTTTTGATGTTCTATTTATATTTTAAAATGAAAAAGTATATTATAATATACATACCATAATAAAAAGCACAAATGAGCCTATGCATTAAGTTTATAAAGTCTAACTTTGCTACTTTTATTTTATTTATGTGTGTTATATTTGGATATTAAATTTCCTCCCTAAAAGATTCAGGTATTGAAAGTGTGGTCTCCAGCTGGTGGCACTATTTTGGGAGAGTCTTTGGAAACCTACTTTGGAAAGTTTAAAAGGTAGGGCTTAGCTGGAGGAAACAGCACTGGTAGTACACGTTTTCAGTGGCTTGATCTCATTTCAGTCATTTCTCTGTCCTTTCTGCCTCCTTTTCATTATATGGAAGCAGTCTCTGTCACAAGTTCCTACTGATAATCATGTTCTACCTTAACATGAGCTAGAATCATCAGAGCCAGACACTATAGATTGAAACCTCTTTAAAATGTTTTTTTTTTTTTAATAATTTTAAGTGCAAAGATGTTTTGTCTGCATGTATGTCTGTGTACCACAGCCATGCCTGTTGCGCATAGAGGCCAGAAGAGGGGATCATAACCCTGGAACTGGAATTACAGACAGTCTTAAGACACCATGTGGGTGCAGGTAATAGAACAAGGGACCTCTACAAAAAAGCAAGTTACCTTAACCACTGAACCATATCCCCATTCCCAGACAGAAACCTCTTAAACTGTAAGCTAAAATTATTTTTTCTCACTTTAAGTTATTGTGGTCAGGTATTTGATTACATTTATGATAAAATGAATACAATGTCTTCAATGAAATATAATTTTCTTTCCTTTCTGTACTAAATACAAAGAAACTATCAATGGCAATAGTATTCAAATTTCAGAACGTTTTATATGAAATGTCAATATGATGCATCCTGTCTCTTCATGTTTCAAAAAATAACCTGACTTATCTTGATAAGGGTTAGTATAAATATGTTATTTAAAATCTAAGCAATATTGAGTGTAAAGATATTCCAAGATTTATAAAGTATATAAAAAGCTATTCCGATGAATTTCAAATAAACAGTATCACAAAATATTAATCAGAAATCTCAGATTGCTAAGAAAGAGTATGCTCTCCAGGGAGGACTAGTTCTAGAAAAACATTGAAATCTTACCTTATCTCAAAATGACATTTCCCCAATGTGCGCATTTTTTCTTTTCAGATTTAAACCACTTTTCTAAATTATTTCCTACATCTTACATTTGTACCACACTATCCACTTCTATATGATTCCCCTTTGGAACTGCTTGCCTTTCTCCCATATCAAGATACTTACCTTACCACTTTTCCAAGTCTTGATACCAACTTTTAATTAGTCATTCAATAACCAATTATTAAGTGCCTATTTGTCAACTAGTAATTGTTCTAGGCAGTATGGTTAAGAAGGTAAAAGGAATCAGACATGGTCCTTTTCTTTCTGGAGCTAATATTTTATTGAGAGAAAAGCACATGAATCTTAGAATCATACAAACAACACTAACAAATCCCCCAAATAGGGTAGGTAGGAAGGGGAGTGACCTTGCTCCAAGAGTGGAGAAAATGAATGGAAAATATGAGAAAATGAAAGAATGACTAAAGATTTTATTCAGTCCCATGCTCTGAAAAACTCTATTTGGTTTCAATATATAGAATAGCGATTGGTAGCCATGTTGCATTTTGTTAAAGACAGGAGAATCTGGTGGGAATTAATCTTCCAGCTTGGTCTCATCACTGGGTCAGCTATTTCAGCCATATTTACTGCAGTATGCATATTTTCTAAACGTGTCTTTAAGATTTTTGATTCAGCAATACTAATAATCCTTTTTACTATATACCTAGTAGGGTAAGTGAATGAAAATACCTATAAATAGAATATATTGTTCAGAATTATACACATGTTCTCCTCAATAAGAAATCACAATCAACAGATAATGTGCTAAATGGTATTAATTTCATTGAAAATGCTACATCTAGAAGTATGTTGATATAGAAGTAAATTTTACCTCTAGGTTATAAATAATCATTTTAACTCAGGCTCATTAATTCTGAGTGAAATAGATAATCTTGGCATAAAGTAACTGCAGAAACAGTCTCATCCATTATTAAACTTAATCTCAGTATATCTTCCATGATCTTTCTTTAACATTAAACAAATCTTATTCATAATTTCAGTGTTTGAAGCCACATCCTCTGCTACATAAATGGTTACTATGACAAATGAATGCCAATATTATTACTATTTAATAATCTCATGGAGCAAACAAAAAGAAAAGAATTTGTGGTATCACCATTTTTATGACTATGAAGCAGATTCTAAAATATAATGCCCAATTTTAATTTTTAATTAACATATATTTTGTTGCTAATCACTAAACAATCATTTGTTATACTGAACTTTAAAACTGAAATGGTGCTATAAATATTTATTTTATAACATGTAAGAACTTATAATTAGGAAAAAAGCCTACATTAATCCCATAGGTATTCCTGGTAGAATGTTTAAAATATAAGTAGTGGTATTCAATTTTATATTTGTTTTACCTTATGTATTAGCATCAATATATAATATCAAATAATTAAATTAGTTGCCAGATGTTTTACTATATTATGCAAATAAGATATTTTGAAAGCCTAACTTCACCTAAAGTTTGTGAAATATCCTTAAAATGATTTTGATTACTCAAAACAATTATTTTTCCTCTGTTTTCAAATAATATGAGAATATAAAATGTTTGGGCATCTGATTAAACCAGATTCTTGTTTATTTTGTCTGGGATGGGGTCTGAGATTTTGTATTTCTATCACTGAGAAATAACAATGAATATAAAAAGGTCACTTGTCCAAGGAAAAAAGAGACTTGTTCTTTTGGGGGTGAGGAGTAAAACAAAACATGTCATTATCAAATAGGATAATGATAATCATTAATACAACTATTAGACATAATTAGGGTCATGTCTCTAACTACTTAGAAATTATCATACATGGCTGAAAATATACAATTAATAAATATATAATGACACAAAAGAATCAATAAATATTTACTATAAAAGTATAGACTACAAAAAACAGTTTTCATGTTATAAGCAGGACAAAACTATGGAGATAATTACTTCAAACTAATTGTGATTATGCTTACTTCTATAAATTCTTAATTGTATATTTTAAGGATATATATTAAACACAAACGAAAAATACTAAAAGCCTGAGGAGAAATTTGCCATCCCAAATGAAGGATAATCTATCTCATCTTTCCCAATACTGTTACCATCACAAATACTATAGTGGAAGGACTTCAAAAACAGAAAATAAGGCACAAATGCTACAAATTCATGTTCCTTTTAATCAATCATCTCTGACAAAGCTCCAAAAATATGGGTCTTTCAATATTTCCCACAATTCCTTTCTCCTCAGTAAAGTTCTCTTTTATTATATCAGCATTCTATTATAATCAATGTCCGCTGGAGAACCAAATGTGAAAGATGTCATTAGAAATTACTGCTTTCCTTGGAGATCTGGGAAACCCTACAAAAGAGGAGGGGGAAAGATAGCAGGAGTCAAGAGGGGACGAAGAACAGCGGCAGAGCATGACCCACTGAATCAACTAAAGTGGGCTCACAGAGACTGAAATGGCAAGCACAGTGCCTTCATGCGTCTGCACCATGTCCTTTGTATATATGTTCTGGCTGTTTGCTTGGTGTTTTTGTAGGTCTCCTAAGACTGAGAGCTGGTATATTTTTGACTCCTTTGCCTGCTCTTTGGATTCTTTTCCTCCTGTTGGGTTGCCTTGTCCCTACTCACTACGAGGGCTTTTGCCTTGTCTTATTGTATCTTGTTTTGTCATGTTTGGTTATTATTTCTTGGATGCCTTTTCTGAAGAGGAAACAGGATCAGAGGGAGTGAATCAGGGGAAGAGGGGAGGTGGGGAGGAGCTGGGAAGAATGGAAGGAGAGGAAACTGATCAGAAAAAGAAATTACTGCTTTCCTTCCATTCCCTCTGGACTCCAAATTCTTTCCAGTGGGTAAGAATAATAATTGTCTGAAAATAAGAAAGGAAGGAAGGAAGAAACAGTTGTAAGGAGATACATATAGGAACTAGAAAGATGGCTCGGCTGCTCTTCCAGAGGTCCTGAGTTCAATTGTCAGCAACCACACAGTAGCCTACAAAGATCTATGAGTTCTGATGCCCTCTTCTGGCATACAGGTGAACATGCAGATAGAACACTCATATACATAAATAAATAAATAAACCTTTTCAAAAAGAAGATACATATAAGCTAAGGGGATGGGTCCTGAGTCCACTGGACTCCTCGGGGGTACCAGATGCTGTGGTTATTTGGGAGGGTCCCATACCTTTTGCCCTGGATGCAGCAGATCAGGAACTCCAGTAGAAAGACAGGGTATCAAGTAGAGGGATGGGGTTGCCAACCCACAGTTAAAAAAACTCTGACCCAGAATTATTCCTGTCTAAAAGAACTACAGGGACAAAAATGGAGAAGAGTCTGAGGGAAAGGTTGTTCAATGACTGGCCCAACTTGGGATCATCTCAAGTGGAGGCTCTAAGGTTTGATACTGCTACTGATGCCGTGGTATGCTTACAGACAGGAGCCTAGAATGGCTGTCCTTTGAGAGGTTCTACCAGCAGCTGACTGAGACAGAAGCAGATACTTACACTCATCTAATGGACTGAAGTCAGGGATCCCTGTGTTGAATTAGGGGAAGGATTGAAGAAGCTGAGGAGGGCGACCCATAGGAAGAACAGCAGTCTCAACTAACTTGGACCCCTGAGATCTCTCAGGCACTAAACCACCAACCAGGCAGCATACACGATCTGGATACATATACAGCAGAGGACTGCTGGTCTGGCCCCAGTGGGAGAAGACATGCCTAACAATACAGATGAAATGGCAGTACCTTAGCTAATACTGTGCTGTAGAAACAACTGATCACTGCTTCCTAGAGGAAACACTGCCTCTCCAGCCACAAGTTAACCTCTGTAAAATGTTTCTTAATAAATTGTAATTGCTTGCTGAGAATTTAAGAATTAACTTTCACAGGACCTTTAAAGCTCTCAGTCATATTTTAATACAATATTACTATTGTTGGCCAATGAACAGTTAATGGAGTTTAGCACTATAATTATTCTTATTAAATTCCTACTAAAAGCCTACTTTCATAAACAGTAGTTTATAAAAGAATGATACATGGACATCATGCTTTCTTGGGTTTCATAATCTAAAACTGATGGTCTAAAATATTACTCTAAGGTTACTTACCTACTTAAGTCTTACAAGATGACAAAAATATTTTTCAATTCCCTAACACATTAAAAAATAAATAATCATCCCTTCTCAAGAAAGAAGACTATGAAGAAGAGAAAGAGAAAGGAATGTGGGGAGGTTAGGGCAAGGGCAAAAGATCCAACACATGTAATGATTTTATAGTTTAGAAAACACTACTGGAGAAATTTCTGAGCTTGGCCCAGCAACAATGTATTCATTCACCCTCCTATGAGATTTTGGTCCTTGCTTGAAAGCAGCTGTACAAACAATCTTTTTGTGAGTTTTTATTTCAGTCAAATCCCAGATTTTTCCATTGGTGAATTTTAATGAAAAGATCCTGAGGGTATAAGATTTGCATACATATAAATATAATACCACTGCCTTCTACAGGGACCTTTACTCAAAACAGTTGTAAATGGACCCATGAAAGCAACAAAAAAAACTTACCAAGAAATATCTTGAGTAGCTACAAGCAAGTCCTTAAAAACCTGGCTTTCAGATGTTATAAACATAACAAGTAAAAGCAAAACTTGATACACACAAAAAGCAATCATGGTGAAAGCTATAGAAAATACTGTAAATATACTTAAATTAATATAAATTATATCAATATTGGCTTTTTAATTTTATATTTGAATTGAATACTATTTACTAAGGATGCTCAATATTCATAATAATTTTAATTTTTTAATTTTTGTGGCACTGGAAATTGAAACTAGAACTTTATCCATGCTAAATTATGAGTTCTATTTCTGAATGGTCTTTCAATTCCTTACAACAACTTTAAGTGGTAGGCTAATAAACTCAAGGTATTTTTACAGGACTTGAAAACATTTCTAAAGAACTTAGAATGAATCCATTTCATTTCAAGAAAGAAAATAAGAAATATACTAAAGTGTATAACAATGCAAAAACACTATAATTACTTTTTATTGTCAGCAGCCACCCTGGAAACATGTTCCCAAATGGTTATAGCATCACAGATTAAAAGCCATTTAAGAGGAAATGATTCATTCAATAATAATTAAGGCAATTTTAAGTTCCTGTTAACATTTTCAAGTTGTGAATAATGGACTCTAATCCTGACCTCTCAGTAGTATGAGCTAAAAATGGTAAATCCTCTAAGGTGCAAACTGGCTTTTTAATTCTAAATTGAGTCATGTCCTCCTAGAAAATGTGTATGTGTGTGCGTGTGTGTGTGTTTAGATTTCAACACTTCTCATGATGACTTTAAATCTCAAAAGGAGAAAAAAACAACCAAAATGATTTCTGCTTGAAGTAAAGATGGTTCCAGTGTTATTGATAACCTCATGAGAACACTGTAAGGAAGGAAGAGAAAAATGGAGGAAGGAAGAGAGAAAGGAAAAAGAATAAGAGATGAAAGGAAGAAAAGTCAGTTTAAGAAAAATTTAGTCTATAAAACAAAATCATTGATTTTGAGAAAAGAAGTATGGCCAGTTTGTATCTATGTTAATGTCTCTAATGCCATTTTCTAGCCTTTTTTAAAAAAATTAAAACTGTCTTTTAAAATTTTTCTTTAAATAAAAAGCCAAAGGACCCAAGTGAGGATGCCTCAATCCTACTTGGGATGGAGAAGAAAGTAACCACAGGAGAGGGGAGGGAGGGAGGAACATGGGTGGGAAAGGAGACAGGGAGGGGAAGAGGGGAACATGATCAATACTGGGTTGGGAGAAAAGGACTGAAGCCCTGAGGGCCAGCAGAAAGAATGGAAACAGGCAACTTCAGGAGGTAGGAGGTAGGGGACCCTCCAGAATGTACCAGAGACCTGGGAGGTGAGAGACTCTTAGGACTCAAGGGGAAGGACCTTAGATGAAATGCCCTACCATGGGGAGAGGAAACTTGTAGAGCCCACCTCCAGCAGAAAGACAGGGCATCAAGTGAGGGATGGGGTTGCCATCCCACAGTCAAAAACTTTGACCTAGAATTGTTTTGGACTGAAAGAATGCTGGAACAAAAATGGAGAAGAGCCTGAGGGAAAGGAGGTCCAATGACAGGCCCAAAAGGGGAGGCCCCCGGGGCCTGAGGCTGTTACTGAAGCTGTGGTGTGCTTTCTCTTTTGAATCAAGATTTCTTAAGATGTAGAGGGATATGACATAGATTCATCTACTCCCATCCCTTTTTGTGTGACATAAAACAACACAAAGGAATACTGGAACTTTAATAAAGTAACCTTTGGTGAGGGATGGTGATGCATGCCTTTAATCCTAGCACTCAGAAGGTAGAGGCAGGAAGATCATTATGAATTAATTTAAAGCCAGCCTGGTCTACATAGGAGAGATACAGACTGAAATGTTATCTCAAAAACCAAACAAAATAAGTAAACAAGCTCAGTGCTAGTTTTGTATACTTTTTGTCTGACATGGCTTTAGACATTTTTACCATTTGTTTTTAGTTATTGAGATTATAATATAAATATAACATTTCTCCCTTCACTTCCTCCCTCCAAACTCTTCCATATATTCTACTCGGCTCTTCTTAAAAGTCATGGTCTGTCTCTTTTTTTTTTTTTTTTTTTTTTTTTTTTTTTACAAATTCCTTTTCCCTAAATTTACACACACACACACACACATCGCACACATATATATTATATTTATATGTTAATGTATATTCAGTCAATTTAATGTTTAATGTTATTTGTACCAGAAGTTCTTTGCAAAGAAGGGAAGAAACCAACAGTCCTACCAAGCTATGATGCCTACAAATTCTAAAACTGTCCAGTATGGCACAACAACCCTAAGGGTACAGTAGTG
>JAJTUV010002610.1:132500-250000 GCA_021653895.1 Mastomys natalensis | reverse complement strand
CCCTTGATTTGAATGAACACCACCAATCCCTCCCCTTACTAATAGAAATAAGTCTCAATTATTGAAATTCTCCTATATGTTTATTAGTTTTAATTTATTATTATCATTTATATTTAAACTCCCCCAAATTATAAATCAGTGGAAGTAGACAAATAAAGAATTTAAAGCTACTAGTTCAAAATAAGTGAGATTTCAGTCATTAAATTCATTAATTTTTTCTCTGAAACTTAAGACAGCTGAGAAGCATTTTAGTTATACTAGTTGACCATTTTTCATAGAACATAAAGAAACTAGTTGGTTCCCAATGATGTGAAACTTTCCTACTGGCACTCAAAGTATAACCGAGTGCTGTCCTGAGGTGGCAGAAAAGTTATCATCATTCCACCTTTCACAGCTGCAATCCGAATCTGGGCATTGTGATGCAGTTCATTTTCTAATGATTATTAAAATTTTTACCTTTCCCTCTATCCACCTCCAATATCTATTTCCCCTTTTGAGTGAGATTCGAGCATCCTCCCTTGGGTCATCCTTGTTACCCAGCTTCTCTGGGTCTGTGGATCATAGCATTGTTATCCTGTATTTTGTGGCTAATATCCACTAATAAGTGAGTACATACCACGTGTGTCTTTCTGGCTCTGGATTATCTCACTCAGGATGATATTTTCTAGTTCCATCCATTTGCCTGCAATTTTCATGCTGTCTTTGTTTTTAACAGCTGAGTAGTATTCCACTGTGTAAATGTATCACATTTTCTTTATCCATTCTTAATTTGAGGAACATCTAGGTTGATTCCAGATTCTGATTATTATGAATAAAGCTGCCATGAACATAGTTGAGCAAGTGTCCTTGTGGTAAGAGATGTGAGGAAGGGAATGGGGATCAGGATCAGGTGTGGAAAGGGGCAGGGAGGAAGAGGGCTGGAAGAGACATTGGAAATTGATGGGGGGGGCACTCTCTGGGACAAATGGGAGTCCTAGAACGAGGGAAGCTAATGGGAGTCTATGGGAGTGACCCTAGCTGAGACTCCTAGTAGTAGCTAGGGATATGGAGACTGAAGTGGCCACCTCCTATAGCCTGTCGGGACTTCCAGTGGAGGGACAGTGACACCAAACTACCTACAAAACCTTCAACCCCAAATTTGTCCTGCCTACAAGATGTGCAGGGATAAAGATAGAACAGAGATTGAGGGAATGGCCAACTAATGGCCAGCTGAACTTGAGACCTATCCCATGGGAGAGAGCAACCCCTGACACTATTAATGATACAGTGCTATGCTTGCAGACAGGAGCCTAGTATAACTGTCTCCTGAGAGGCTTCATCCAGCAGTGGATGGAAATAGATGCAGAGACTCACAGCCAAACATTAGGCAGAGCTTAAGGAGTCTTGTGCAAGAGTGAGGGACAGGATTGAGGGAGCCAGAGGTGTCAAGGAGACCACAAGAAGACCTAGAGTCAACTAACCTGGGCCCATAGGGGCTCATAGAGACTGAACTACATGAGCTCCCTAGGCCCCCTACCTATCTATAGCAGATGTGCAGCTTGACTTTCATGTGTGTCCCTAAGAATTGGAATGGGGGCTGTCCCTGACTGACTCTATTGCCTGCTTTTGGATCCCCTTCCACTTGCTGGACTACCTTGTCTGCCTTAGTGGAAGAGGTTGCACTTAGTCCTGCTGTGACTTGATGTGCCAGGACAGGTTGGTTCCCATTGGTGACTTCCCCTTCTGTAAGGAGAAAGGAAGAGGGTAGTGTGGAGAGTAGTTTGTAAGAGTGGGACTGGAAGGGGGGGGCTGTGATTGTGATATAAAGTAAATAAATTAATGAAGAAAAAATTTTACCTTTTTTAAAGGATGGCAAATCTTGAAAACATCTAAAAATGAATGTGGAAAAGAAAGTAACTATAAAAATGACAGTAAATGGCATTAGATAAGATGCTTGGGATAGAAATACAATGGATTTAAGTGGTGAAAGAAAAGGTACTATTCATTTCCACTTAATGACTGAATACTACTCAGAACACAGAGGATGCCTACAAATATATAAACTTAAAACACCTATTAATATACTTATTGCTATTTTCATATTTTTTATTTAGTAATAGTTACTACTTAACATCAGTATACTCATTTTTAAATTACCAGAAGTGTCACTATGGTCATGTAATTTACATGCCTTATTAAACAACTGATAAATGGACATGTCACACTGCTGTAGTAACTCTCAATTTTAAACATGTATTCTTTCAAATCTGTTATTCTAACTGGTGAGATTTAACTAACTCTAGGATATTAAAACGATAAATGAAAACTGTAAATTATGCAAAACTCACTATATACAAGGAAGTACTGTAGTCAAAATGAGTTTTAAAAGACACTATGATAATTAAATTCTCTGAGAAAATTTTAAAAGAATTTCTTCCTTGAGTTTTCAAATAAATCTTTGATATAGCAAAGACAGGTTATTTTTAGAACTATCATGATTGAATAGTATGATAGCTTATATAATACAGACAAGGATTATATGATAAAAGAAACTATTTCACACACTAATTTTAGATGTATACATATTGCTTATAATTGAAGTAGAAATTTATTACAGAAAATTAATTACAATAAATTACTTGGTATAGAAAACAGCTGATTCTGCTCTAAGGAGACCTCAGAAAGTACTGTGTTTAATCCTATAACACTAAACTATGTAACACTAATCTGCAAAATGAGATTTAAAGTTATTGGGTCATTGGGGCTGGAGAGATGGCTCAGCAGTTGAGAGCACTGGCTGCCTTTCCAGATGTCCTGAGTTCAATTCCCAGAAACCACATGGTGGCTCACAACCATCTGTAATGGGATCTGATGCTCTTTTCTGGTTGTATCTGAAGAGAGTGAAAGTGAACTCACATACAATAAATAAACAAACAAATAAATCTTTAAAAAAATATTGGGTGATAACACACTGATATCAGAAGTCTACTTGGAAAAGTTTTCATCAGTAGTCACTAGCATTTTAACCCTATAAATAAATGGGGTTTGCGATTATTAGAATTTTACATTTGATAATGATAACATGATATCTAAAACAATTCTGTATGAGGGTACTGTTCTATGAAGTAGGATTATTGCTTGTGTTCTAAAATCATGCTTAAGGTGAACTGGAAGTATCTTCCCAGCTAGCTAGCCTTCACAGTGCCAGAAGGTGCTGTGTAGGTTACTTGGGAAAGAAAAGTCATCAACAATCTTTGTCATCAAATGCAGTAGTAGCATAGATGTTATGGTGATAACAATATCATGGATTGGATCTGGGGACAGGTCCAAAGTAAGGAACTCACACCTGGTTCTGTAGCTCAGATTATGAGATCATAGCTGGGGAAGTTAATGAACCCGAAAGATAAGCCTGATACTATTGCTTTGCTAAGTAGTCATGTTGTCAAACTGCCTTCTAAGTACTCATGTTTACAGACAGATGTAAGTGATGCACCCAGCTTCCATCACAAATGCTTCGCACTGTATTTGGCAGTAGTTAATGCAGAAACACCTAAGTGATTAAAATGCAGAGAATAACTGATGATGAGTGTCCAGACATAAACGGGAAGCTCTATCATTTCCTCCAAAGTTCAAAGAATATTATCAAAGAGAAAACACAGAATGAAAGAATTCGAGGGTGAGGAGACATTCAGCAAAAAGATGTAATCAAAACATGGCATTGCAATTGCTCTCATGAATGCAATGCAATTGTGGATTATCTGCACAAGACTTTCACACAAATGAGCCCATCAATATTTTATCATGAGCCATAAGAGGAGCCTATAAGCTGCCCTTCCTTCCTGAGGCACTACTGCCAGTGGTGTAGTCACTGTCTTAACACCAGTGTACAACATCTCACCTGTATTTGGGCAAGAAACATTAAATAAATTCAGTATGTAACATTCAAAAAGAAGACATGGATGTAGGAAGAGGAATTGTTGAGAAGAAAGGTTTCATTAGGAGAGAGAAGACGACAAAAAGAAAAAATGAAAGATAAAGACAACTAAAATTAGAACACTAAAAAATAAGATTTTTCTTCACTCTGACATCAACAAAGTGTTCATTCATTCTTTTATTCCCATAAGAGTTGTCTTCATAATAAAGAAAAAATTCATAGAAAATACTATTTCTGAGCTCTTATACATTAGATTCTTTGTCATACTAATTTTACTACTAGAAAGGTAAAGGAGTTTAGACAAGTTCTTTAACTTTTCTAGGCTCAGTTCTCTAACTGTAATGTTGGCAATATTCTAGACTCAGTTCTTTACATGTAACATGATGGCAAATTAATGAGAGTTTTCTAAAAGTTCTTTCTTCTTCTAGCTTTCTATCATAGCCTATACAGAGGACAAAGGTGTCAGTGTGCTGAGAAATGAAGTAGGGTCTTTTCAGGAAATACTGTTAAAATAAAGATGTTTAAAGTGTATTTATTTTGTTAAGAACTTAAGGCAGATTCTTCAGATTTTAGTTGTGAGTCTAGTCTTTAACTAATGGCTGAATCATCTCTCCAGTGCTTTATGGTACACTCCTGTAGCAAAAGAGGAAGCGAAAGAAAGAAAAAAAAAAAAAAAAGAGGACTGGCAGTAGGAAAGTCTAAGTTTAGGAGTTCCATCCCTGGAACTCCCATGGTTAAAGGCAAGAACTGACTCCTCTATGTTGTTCTCTGACATCTATATAAGTATCTTGCCACATGGACACACACACACACACACACACACACACCTACATGTGCACACATAGTCAAATAAATGTTAATAAAAATTGAAGATAATTGTTTTAAAAAGAAAGGAAAAAGGAGATAATGTTTATAATCTAATAAATATCTCAAGAATTTCCAAAACAATATTTGTAATGATAAACCCACACTGGTGGTGGGTGAATCAGAGCTACCTTAAATAAAAAGGCGGCACTCTGCTTTTGTTACATAGAAAGTGTTCACTAATGCTCATATAGTTTTGTACTCGGTATTCAATTAGGCACCAAAATGCAACTGAAATGAAAAAATTCAAAAGGACTGTTATCTCTGGGGGCCATTAAATCAAATGTGGAAAAGAATTAGTTAGCTTAGGATCAGAGATTTAGAATTTTAAAGGACATTTTATTGTTCAGCTTTCTTTTTATAGGAAAGAAAATAAGTATGACATAAAAGTACAGCTTCTCAACCTTATAATCTCATGTTGCTTTTTTAATTCACTTACTTTAAACCAGTGATTCTCAAATTTTCTAATGCTGCAACCTTCTAATATAGTTTCTCATGCTGTGGTGAGCTCCAGCCATAAAAGTATTTTGTTGCTACTTCCTAACTGTACTTTTGCTATTCTTATGAATCATAATGTAAATATCTGATATTAAGGATATCTGATATGTGACCCCCAAAGGTTGAAAACTGCTGCTTTAAACATAAACATGGTTTAAAAGCTAGTTGTGAATGGCTCAAAGATCAACCACTCCCATCAAGAAAATGTAAAAATACCTTTAAGTTTAAAAGAAATTATAAAATACTACATACTATCAAATATGAGCCTATCAATTATCAAATAAAACTAACAACAAAATCATGAGAGCCCTGTCTCTCAAATCTTTAATGTCAACACTGTCAAACTGATTAAAAGAAAGACCTTAATACATTTCTACAGTTAAAAATACCTCTGAATTATTTATGTGAATTGACTTTACTTACATAAGATATACTAATGTTAAGAGAGACAAAGCCATTTTCTCAAGGAAAACACAAATGGAAGTCACACCTAAGGAGCAAAACAAAACTGCTGGTAATAAAAGAAATTAAAAGCTACCATAAGATTTTTAGTAACTTTCCAACCACCATTCTGCACAATACAGGAACCAATTTGCTGACTTAATGTTTCTCAATTGTCTTCAATCCAAATAGTACATGTAACACAGGAATAATAATAATAATAATAATAAAAAGCCATTGTTTTACATCATTGCCATTCTCTCGTTTTCAGCAATTCAAGCTCAGAAAAAATGGTTCATTTGTTTCTTTTTTCTTTTACTTTTTTTTCGACATCTTCATAGTTGTGCATTTTTTATTTTACAATATTAGAGTTGGGCATTTACTATTATTATTCTTTAATCTTTTTTTTTTACAGTCCAGTCATTATCATCATCTCAGTCTGCCCTCTGACTATTCTTCTTCCATTCCTCCTTCCCCATCTCCAAGAGGATGTTCCCATGCCCCCAACCCCCACCCCAGCAGACCTCCCCACTCCCTGGGGCCTCAAGTCTCTCAAGGGTTAGGTGCATCTTCTCTGACTGAACCCAGACCAGGCAGTCCTCTGCTGTATTTTTATTGGGGACCTCATATCAGCTGGTGTATGCTGCCTGGTTGGTGGTCCAGTGTTTGAGAGATCTCGGGGTTCAGGTTAATTGAGACTGCTGGTCCTCCTACAGAGTCACCCTCCTCCTCAGCTTCTTCCAGCTTTCCCCTAATTGAGCCACAGGGGTCAGCAGCTTCTGTCCATTAGTTGGGTGCAAATATCTGCATCTGACTCTTTCAGCTGCTTGCTAGGTCTTTCAGAGGGCAGTCATGATAGGTCCCTTTTTGTGAGCACTCCACAGCCTCAGTAATAGTGTCAGGCCTTGGAGCCTTCCCTTGAGCTGGATTCCAATTTGGGCCTGTTGCTGGACCTCCTTTCCTTCAATCTCTTCTCCCTTTTTGTTCATGAAGTTCTTTTAGACAGGAACAATTATGGGTCAGAGTTTTTGACTGCGGGATGGCCACCTCATCCCTCACTTGATGCCCTGTCTTTCTACTGGAGGTGGACTCTACAAGTTCCCTCTCCCCACTGTTGGGCATTTCATCTAAGGTCCACCTTCTGTAACAAGTCAATATACTCTTGTCATTTAAATGGCTAGGGCTCATAAGTACCATAAGTATCATATTTAATGCAGAGACTTGGGATTTAATAAATACAATCACTGTATATCAACCTGTGATATTAAAATTCTAATACTTAATATTCTACCAAAGAAGTAAAATTTCAGTGATTATGATTCTTTTAATAAAATAAAGCTGGAAAGCTCAAGGAACCTTTATATGTAAGGTCCTCTACTAAGAGGAGGTCTACATTAATTCAGACTTAGCCAGTGATGAATGGCAAAGCCATCACCATCAATGCCTTAGGATCTTTGCACCAAGTTCCTTTGCAGAATCAGTGAAACATAACATTCTATTCATTAGCCGAACTGATTAAAGCATCAGCTGACTCAAGTAAGAAAAAAGTAATTTGAAGAGAACTATTACAGTAAAACTGTTAGACAAAAAGGTATGTGTAATAAAAACATACTGTATACATATATAAAATTATCAAAGAATAAAAATATGTTTTTAAATATATTGACTACATAGGTAACAAAAGCTAGTAAAAATGAAAGGGCTTCCAATAAAGAGCCACCAGCTCTTTTTTAAAAACATTTTTAAATCAACAAAATTGCTTTTTTTAGTACCATATTATAAAAGCAGGCATATATTTGTGACATTCAATAAATTATTTCTAAGTTGGAATACATTAAAATCAGTTTTCCTAAAGATCATTTAATATATTGTAAAGTAATAATCTATTTTTCCACTGATAATATGTCATTCCATTTCTACTGAAATTAATCGTCATTTTAAATAATTATTCTTCTGAATTAGCCATAAAGCACATTTTCATTATTTCTAGTTTTATCTATAGCTTAAAAAGCAAAAAGTTGAGTTACATAAACAAAAAGTTGGGTACATAAAAAAATATAGGTATTTGGGATGGGTATATATGGGGAAACTTTCAGCTCAACTCAATACTACTGATAATTTGGATTGTCTATAAGATATAGTGTTTCCTATTAAATATCCCTTTAATCTTTTCTCAGCTCTGAGAAGAAATGTCAAAATTAAAGAAAAAAAAAGATAAAAAATGGGCCCTTTGAAATGAACACATGAGATAACAAGTGTTTTCAGTACACTTGAAAGACACAACTGACATTTTGATATATGAATAGGAGAATAATAAATTCATGGTGGAATATAAAGACATTATTTATAACAAAATGATTGTAATTAACTTCAGGAAAGATGCATGTTCACATGAACTCTAGAAAAGCTTCCAGGCTTACTTCATACCATTTGTATTTCACAAGTCATGCAAATCATACAAATGGCTTCTAACACTGTCTGTAATTATTACATGACTGCCTAAACTGTCTTTACTATCACAATAACCAGTAATAAAAAAATCCAAGTCATCTTATAAAAAATATTACTGGAAAGGGTTTTTTTTTTTATTTTAAATTTATTTTTCTCTTGTGTATTACATACTAGCCACAGTTTCCCTTCCCTCCTTTCCTCCCAATCTCCCCTCTCTCCTAGATCCACTCCTGTTTCCTTTCAGAAGCAGGCCTCCCAGGGATATCAATCAAACATGGAATATCAAGTTGCGATAAGACTAGTCACCTTTCCCCATATTAAAGCTAGATGAAGCAACTCACTATGAGGAAAAGGGTCCTAAAAGCAGGCAAGAATAATCTAAACTGAAACCATCATTTCCAGTCATACCCTGTTGAAATATTTTAATAATCTTGATATTAACAGCACATTGTTTTATGGATGTCTTCAAATACAAGGCTTACTAAAAGCAGGAAGATTTCAAATGAAACAAACTCTCCTTCATTCTTGAGATCATAGTTTTTTTAAAAACAACTTTGCGCAAAGGCAAAGAACACATTAATGCATACACCTAGTAATGTACTCACAGAGCATGAAGTCCAAACTGGTTTGCAGCAATTCTAGCATATTCATATCAGTCATCAATATCAGCAGAACCGCACACTTTTACAGAGATAGATTATTAAAAAATTATCAGGAACTTGAAATGGTCTTAATTATATTTGGTTTGTTATATCAAAAACACCTGAATTTATAAGTCCTTGGTTGTACTACATTTAATTATTATAAGAACAAATTTTTATATCCCATAATCTAGAAAACAAAAAGATTCTTAGTAAAAAAAAAAAATCTGTAGGAACTAAATATAAGTATTAAAGTAGTTATATTTCAAAGTATAATATGGTTTCTTGGATATGTGATGACAGGTCTTAAATTCTAACCATCCTCCTAACCCAAATTCAGCTAAACACATTCTACAGGCCTATCATAATAAAATAAGGTGTTACATTTAATGACAAAACCATTGCATACATGCAGTAAAGTAATTAGCAAAAGAAAAGTATGTCAGTTTCAGCAAGTCTGCTGTAAGTAAACATGTGTCACTCTTGATACACACAGTTATATTTATACAACTGAAAATCAATTATTATGCACCACAACATTTATTTGTTCAAACTTTTCATGCCATGTTTAACATTCCTGAACATTTCTGTCTATGGGAAACAGAAACTACAATTAGAATGAGTGTTGAGGATCAGGCTTTGTGAGCAACGTTTAGAAGAGCACAACTCTTCGGTGCCAGAGGCTAACTGCCAACTAAGTTAGCAGGTAAAATACAGGCAGCAAATAAGCTGAGTTTTGGTAGTTTGCATCCTAAGTATATTAGGTTTCCTTTCCTTTTCATATACATATTTTATGATTACCAAAAGGCAATTTTAAAAAGTTAATCAAGTAAAAGGGTAATTTCAGTAGAATGGTAACCAAGTACAGCATTCTTTTGAAAAGAAATTACCTTTCAAATTACTGGAATATATATTCATAAAGCTAAAATGCTTCTGAAAATATCAAAAAGGTTGTGCTGTTATATGGAACAAACCTTCATAATGGAACAACTTCCCTTTATTTCAAGTGATTTTTTTCCTTTGAAAATGTTTATTATTTATAACTTTAGCAAGAGATGTCAAAACTATTTCACATGAGATATTGCTATCTTTTAAATTACCAAAACTAAAAGTGTGTTAAATGTGATTGTTTTCTTAAATGAACTTTTAATTTTAATATAGTTTTAAGGTTCACTGAAAAGATAAAAAAAAACTAGTATTAAGAGTTTCCAGATCCTATGTACCTATCACCCAGATACTCCTATTAATAGTTCATATTCCTATGGTGTAATTAATGCTAGAATTGATATTTATTGAATTCCCCATTTTATTAATGTCATTGTATTTTTTCTAATGTACTTTTTTTATGTTCCAGAATACTATCAGTCTACATAATAACAATTAATCATCATGTGATAAGGTTGGAAGGTATTAGTCAGATATTTCTTAAAATATCTTTAAATCTGTGGTTTTCTAAATTTTTTGGTTAGGATAGGATTATAGGTTTGAGGAAAGAGAGCACAGAGAATTGTTCTCATCATACCATATCAAGGACATATGACATAAAATTATATATCGATAATAATTTGATCACCTGGCCAAGACAGAAATTGCTAGGTTTTTACAAAATTATATGCTTCCATCTTCCTACACTCTCCTATGTGGAAACAAGTTATTGCTAACAATTACAATTAATGAGTGCAAATGTTAACAACCAGCACCTTATAACTAGGATGGCATATCAAATGAATCTGTTCTGTCACTATTTCTCCTAACAGTCACTGTGACCCACCATCTCTTCTGTTTCCTTATGCATATTATACTGAACGACTTCACATCTTAATGTGTCTTTTAAGTTCAGATATGTTCTCTATATGTCAGAAAAACCAATTCTTTTCTTTCCCATATGTGCTGGTTATTTTTTGTTGTTGTTAATTTGATACAAACTAGAGTCACTTGGAAAGAGGAAACATCAACTCTCTATCAAAGTAGCCTATAGTCTAGTCCGTGGCACGTTTTCCTGACTAATGATTGATGTGGGAGGACTCAGCCTACTGTGGGCAGTGTCACCCTCTGGGTATGCATGTCCTAGGAGGTATAAAAAAGGTAACTAATGAGTATGGAGATCAAGCCAGTAAGCAGTATTCCTCTGTAGTCTGCTCAGTTCCAGCCTCCAGGCTCCTGCCCTGCTTGAGTTTCTGCCCTGCTTTTCCTCAATGATGAACTGTGATGTGGAAGTATAAGGCAATCCACCCCTTTTCCCCCATATTGCTGTTGCCCATAGTGTTTATCATAGCAATAGGAAATAAACTAAGACACATAGATAAGCTGAGTCTCTACATAGGGAAATCCATCTTATTTTATCATAAACATTCTTCTCTTTTTATTACAGAAAGGGCATTATAGTGATTTTCTTACTATGGAGTCTTACTATGTTATTGAGGTTGATTTCAAACTCCCGGGCTGAAACAAACCTTCTGCCTCAGTCTTTCAAATAGCTAAGAATACAGATATGTACCATAGTATTAAGATTCCATTATACTGATTTTTTAAATTAAAATCATGTGTTTGATACCTCCTATGACTATTATTTTAGGGTATGTATAGATGTACATGATCTGTATATTATATATACAATTAATTATAAAGGTATTGTGTATATAATGTATAAAATAAATAGATTATATATAAAATATACAAGTTGTATAAATAATATATATATATATATATATATATATATATATATATATTCATTCCAAAAAGAATAAGGTTATTCTCTTTAGAGAATTTGTAACATTTATGAAACTAAAATTTGAGTAATTATACACTAATAAAATTAAAAAATAAATTTTGTTTTCCCAGCTGTTATTCCACTCAGTGTGTTTGTGTGGTATGGGGGAAGTACACATGCATATGAATATGATTTATCAGTATAAATACAATAATTTACCTGGCAAAGCAGCCTCATTTCAAACTAACCAAACTAAGAAAACACTGCATTTAAATATTAAATCAGAAATATACAAAAATTAACTTAGATGGAGATCCACAATATTATTGCATTCAGGTCTTACTCTTACCAGACTTCTTTAAACACACATGCCAACAACTGTTGTGAAAAGTGATGAACTGACTGGAAAAAAAATCCAAAAGAGAAATTAATTGTCATTTGTTGGGATTTTAAAAGGTAATGTACATTGTAGTAGAAAGATGTACTTTTTATATCAAGTGGATAGGGCTGAGTGAACTCCAAAATAACTGTCTGAGTACAGTCATTTGCTTCAAGTGCTTATTGTCCTAGGTATTGTGATGATTTCTTTAACAACTGAAAGACTTCAAATTAATTCTCTCTACAATAACAACTTAAGTTGTTTTATTTGTCTAAAACTTCCATTCCAATCAAGCTTACTTGAATTCTATTAATAAAAACAAGAAAAACTACAATGTATTATTTTTTACTCTTAACAAATTCTACTTAGGTTGCCACATGCATACAGTAATAGATGCTTAATGCATTATAAAGCTATGTGTATTACTTTAAATATACTATACCTTTAAATATATTATACCTTATAAATATATACTATTCCTTTCATTAGCATTTTATTTTAGGTAATTCACTGATTAGACATCTAACTCAACTTAATCATTCCAAATTTCATACTCATTTCACCATTTTTGATTACATTAAATTTTCTTTAGTGTTTAATTTACTGAATCACTAAACCATCACATATCATAATTTTAGATGAATAATACTTTTCAAAGAAAACAATTTTAAGAAACCAATTAACATCTGGTAGATATGTAAGGGCTTAAGAACTATAGAATCACAATAAGTAAAATCTTCAAGGAAAGACCCTGTGGGTCCTGGGGAAATGACTTCAGGTTGGCAAGCTTGGCAGCAGGTGCCGTTACTGTCAGAGCCATTTACTGCCCCCTTATCTCATCTTCTAGGATTACTACTAATATTAAATGTAAAGGGCATGAGATCTTTATTGTTTTGGTACATGAGAAGAACCAAGTTGTACTATATAGTGTTTGCAAAAATATTTCAAAATATTAAAAATTTCTGTCATTACAAGTACACAAAAATTTTAACTAAAACCACAAGCTAATTCTAACCATGATATTTTCAGTGTGAAATGGCTCCTGGAAAATAGGATGCTTAAGTCTGGATGGTAAAAAAATAATTAAAGTAAAAAAAAAATCACTTTTTTCAGGTCAAACAATTTCTTTTCAATTTTATAGGCACTATGTATAGTATTTATTGGCAAAAATGATCATCTTATGTCAAAAGCAATCATCAACTAAAGCCCAAGTAAATGTAATCTCAAATAACAAGTTTTAACCACAAATAAACTCAAAACATTATACCTAAGGACAAACTAGAAAGAAAAATTAACCATACATATTTCATTGGACTCTATTAGCAATTTAACATCAAAATGATAGCATCTGTTTTGATAACTTAAAGGCAAGTGAACATACTTCTGGATAAGAAAGACTTGAATCACTTTCCCCAATAAGACTGCCACAAAACTTATCCTGCCACCAATATGGAGGGAATGGGAAAAAACACCTATCTATGCCATACAATATAGCAGTGATTCTCAACCTTCCAGTTGCTGCAACCCTTTAATATATTTCTTCATGTTGTGGTGACCCCCAACCATAAAATTATTTCATTGCTACCCTATAACTGTAATTTTGCTACTGTTATGCATCATGATGTAAATAGATGATATACAGGATATCTGATAGGCGACCCTGTGAAACAGTCATTCAAATCCCAGAGTCGCAACTCACAAGTTGAGAACCACTGCCTAGTAGGCTCTATACCATATAAAATATGATTTTTATGTACATTCTAGTAGTATTAGGAGTTATAAATGAGTCTTGATCTCTTGTTCCTTTCTTGCCCTCTTGGGCTCTTCTCTTTCCCCTTCCCTTCTGCCTCTCTCCATGTGCTCATGGCTGGCCTCTAATTCTCTACTCTCTCTCTCTCTCTCTCTCTCTCTGCCTCTTCTACCCTCTGAACTCCCCCTCCCCATGCCTTGAATAAACTCTATTCTATACTAAAAAAATAGTTATAATTGAGATTATTGAGTTTCTATATTTTAAGCAACATTAACTGACATTCTACATTTTGTATTATGTATATATGTATGTATGTATGTGTATATATATATATATATATATATATATATGTGTGTGTGTGTGTGTGTGTGTGTGTGTGTGTGTGTGTGTGTGTTTAATATCTTCATGGCTCATTTTGAAAACTACTATATAAATAAATCACACAAAATTAAATATAAATTTTCTGCTCTAGAAGGAGGGAAAAACCACAAGGACCCAGTATATTTAAACTTCTTGAAAATAATGCAAACAAAGTAAGAAAATATATAGCATAAGAAGTAAACTCCTCCATACACATATAGGACACATAAAATTAAACAGATTCTTAAAATCAACTATTCAGAATTATTTAAAGCTACTATTTAAAACTTCTATTAATTCATTACATGATAATTATAACCATCTCATTAGAAAATGAATTCTATGATAATTTTTGGTAAACAAAGTCCAAAAAGTATGACTCTTCATATTTTCAGTTTGTTTTCAAAATGGGAATAAGAAATAAATAAATAAGCTCATTCTGAGAAACCTAGTGATCATTTAAAAATTAATAAATATTGAATGATAGTAGTGATGGATGGAGACCACATCTCTAAGTATTTCCTTTTTTCATTAATAATTTTATTCGTTTACATTTCAAATGATATCCCCCTTCCTGGTTTCCCCCCAAAAAAGTCCCCATCCTATCTCCCCTCTCCCCTTTGCCTCTATGAGGGTGCTCCTCCACCCATTCACCCACTCCTGCCTCACTAATCTGGCATCCCCTACACTGGGGCATCACACCTCTACAGGACTAAGGGCCTCCCCTCCCATTGATGTCAGATAAGGCCATCGTCTGCTACATATGTATCTGGAGCCATGGATCCCCCCCCACCCATGTGTACTCATTGGTTGGTGGTTTAGTATCTGCATCTGTATTGGTCAGGTGCTGGTAGGACCTCTCAGGGAACAGCCATACCAGGCTCCTGTCAGCAAGCATCTTGGCATCAGCAATAGTGTCTGGGTTTGGTGTCTGCAGATGGGATGGATCCCTAGATGGGGCAGTTTCTGGATGGCCTTTCCTTCAGTCTCTGCTCTACTCTTTGTCCCTATATTTCCTTTAAGCAGGAACAATACTGGTTTAAAATATTTGAGATGAGTGAGTGGCCCTATCCTTCAACTGGAGGCTATGCTTATCTACTGGAGGTTGCCTCTACAGGTTCTATTTCCTCTTTGTTGGGTATTTCAGCTAATGTTATCTCCTTTGGGTCCTGGGAGCCTATCGCTTCTCTAGCATCTGGGACTTCCTAGTGGCTACTCCTGTTCCCCATCTCCCACTGCTACATATTTCTATTTGATTTCCTGACCCTCTGTACTTCTCTCCTGTCCCTTCCAATACCTGATCCTGTCCACCCTTTTTTCCTTCCCCTCCTCTCTCCCTCAAATATTAGTAAAGCAAGAAATCTTTTATTCACGTACATATAAATGGAAGACCTAATGTTATTGCTACTTAATAAATTGCACAATTGTGCTACTAATAAACAATAAGAAAATAATATTCAGGATTTCAGTCAGATTTCTATTGACTTTTAGATATTATTTGGGAAAACATATTGTAAATTGTTCTTGAAATGACAGATGCTTATGGAACAAAATAAAAAGTTCAAGCAAATAACAAAATAGGTTATTGAGCAATATTTTAAAAGGTAACTAACACAATGTATTCTTATGTATCACTATATCTAAAGATTATCCAATCTATCTAACAAGAGTAATGTCTAAGAACATTAATGCCAAGGTAAACAAATAAAAGATATATATTTTCAGTTGCATTAATGTTAAAGTTTTAGTTTACTTAATACTTAGCTACTGAAAAATTTCACATTGTACCAAAATATTCTACAGATGAACATAAATGCTACTTAATTTTAATTTTAATGAGTCAATGAAAGTATTGATAAAGCTTAATAAAGATGAGGAAGATAATGCAAACCTATATTAGGTTTATTATAATTTCAATAAAAATCAAAAAAGAAATACATCTTTAAAGCTTTAAATGTTCTATCATAGTGAATGAATGTTTACTTGGAAGTCTGAGACATTATGGATGATAGCAAGGAAACAGTGTTTTCTAGAGACCACACGACTAATGTATGTATGAACTCACAGAGACTGTGGCAACACACATGGGGCCTTTGCAGGTTCAAGGCAGATGGGGTCCAACACTGATAGGGGAAGGTAGGCATGGGCTCCCATCCCTAACAAAGAAGCTATCTGCAATTGACATCTGCTTGCCAAAGGAAAAATTAGTTTTCTCAAATGGAGTCTCACTGGGTATATTAAGCACACATGGGTAGGCCCCGTGACCAGCAGTAGATGGCCAACACACTTGAATTCAATGGGATCTTTTTAGACTTTTGGTCTCATATTGCTTTCTTTGGGTGTTCTTTTGTCTTACTAGCCTTTTGCTTGAATATTATGGTTTCTGATTTTGTGTATTTAGGGGTTTTGTTTTTTATTTTGTTGTTTTGGGGTTGTGTGTGTATGTTTCTTGTGGATTTTTTAATATTTTTTGAGTGTGTGTGTGTGTGTGTGTGTGCCTATTTTCTAAAGAAGAAAGAAAGGGTATGGAGTTGGATGGGTGAGAAGGTAGGGAAGAGCTGGGAACAGTTGGAAGATGGGACAGTATAATCAGAATATATTGTATGAATAATTTGTTTCAATAAAAAAGAGTAAAAAGTTCGCATGCCTATGTCGAGGTCTTAAGAATTCAGTTATGGTAACTTATGCATTACCAACTTTAAATTAAGAGGAAAAATATTAGGAAACTCTCTAGTAGTGTTTATTTAGTAGCCCATTACTCTCAAGAAATTCACATGGGACTCATTCATTCAACAAGCAGTATTTTACATTGAGTCTTCTTCTATATGTTCTTACAAAATAACCTCCAAATGCTAAACAAAATAAACTTACATATACTTTAAAATATTAAAATTATTTTTTATCAAATACAGGAGGAAGTTAGAAAATTATAAAAAATATGAATTTAAAAGTGTCTTGAGGATCTTAATTTCTAATAATAAATATAAGTTCTACATTAAAAATAAGTGATAATAATATGTTTAATTAATGGAATGTTTTCCAATTATTGCCTTAATTAAGCCAATTGTATTTTCACTATGGAAAAATACATTTAATTACGTTGTACAAACTATTATTAAACCCTTACATGGAAATTAAAAACCCAAAGAGATTCTACCTATACCAGTCTCCCATATGTTCTCAAATACAGAGTTCTTTCTGAAATATAAAATGGTGAAATAATCAGGATATTTGACTGAAGGAAAAAGAAATGTTTAGAAAATGTTTATTTTAATTTTTAAATAGTTGTCTAAAGGTGTTTGTATATAGTACTAGCCTATTTAAATTAGAAAATAAGATCTGTGTCTTATTTGTAATACCTATGGCACAAATACCACTCTTTGAAACTATTAATATTTCTTAACAAAACAATTCTAAAGCCATGAATTAGGATTTTAAATCAGGGAGAGTCAACACAACTAAGAAATATAGACAATATAACCCTATCTTAGTCTATATTTTGGCATAGAGCATGCATGTTGGCAATGAAGTATCTATTAAAACATGATTAAGAGATTTTATGTGCATGCCTTGTCACCTAGGGAAGCAGATTTGCTGACAGATCAGTAACCTGAAAATAAATCTATTTATTCCTTAACTCAACAAATAGTTTTTGATTGTATACACTACCACATACTGTTTTATACACTGTTACATACAATAAATAGGGTCCCTGCCTTCATTTAGGAGAACAGTTAGACATTAGTTAGATAATCATACAAATGAATGATAAAAATGTCAAATGGGACATAAGAGATGCAGGTTGTACTACAAGAACATACAACTAAGGATTCTTATGAGATTTGGGGAAGATGGGAAGACTTTTCTGATGTGTAGGAGAAAAAGCTTAAGACCTGAATGGTCAATAGAACTTAATAAAGTGAAGAAAAGCATCAAATATATATAAAGTACAAAGGCCTAGCTCTGGGCAAACAAAAAGGACTAAGGTATCCAGTTTCTGGTATCTGTCATGAGCCTTACCTCACCAAACCTCCATGGTCTCATAGGTTGTGTTATGGAGTTTGAACTTTAGCCTAAAACAATGAAAATCATTAAAAAAATCCAACAAGGGAAGGAAGAAGTAAGAGAACATGATTAGTTAAAAATCATTCTTAAGGAGTTCATTGTGGCTTTAGGTTTATGGATCACACCAAATAAAGATGCTATAATTATCATGACCTTAACAGAAGAAGTCAAAAGTTTGCCCTTTGCAGTGATAGTAGTAAAGAAAACACACAGTACATTAAATTTACTTTTTCTAGAGCCAGTTTTCAAACTTTTCTACTGACATCTCCACAATTGCTAAATAGAGCAAACTCATAAACCTGGGAGATCTCAGAAATGTAGTTTTAAACAGCCTGCTGCAAGCCTAAACTTCCTAAAACCCATCCATTTTGTCTTCTGTATCATGGATATATTTTTTTTAATTTAAAATAATAAAGTCTTTTTCTTAAATTAAAATGAACTATTCAGCTTTTGATCATTTGCAGAGAAATACAGACCTATGTTACTCGTGAAAACTGTGTATTCACTCACTGGATGTTATACAACACAATGATTCCATATTGAAGACTATATTTCCCATTTTCAGACACTATAAATAACTATGAAAATCATCAAAAGTTTTACACTCCACTTTTTCCAAATTACTTGCTTTCTATTGCCCCCTTTAAATTAGTTCACACTATCCTTCTACTACACTACAAAAGTGAACACTGCATCCTTCAAAATAAGACTGATGTGTGACGTACTGTAAAGAAATTATATCAAAGGCTAAAAGTCATTAGGAATAAATTAAGCTCTAATCTGGGGTGGTGCTACTATAAGTGAAAGTGATAATTCATCATTGCTTTAAGAACAGTACTGATATTCAAAAGCCTAATTTCCGTTTCATTCTTCACAGAATGATTGGGATCAGTAAAATTTTAAATATCAAACATAATGTTAATGATGTAATTAATCTTCAAAATAACTACTTTAACATTATTTCTAGATTATTCCTCAGAAACAGATTTTAAACAGCTGTACCAATTCAATACACATTCTTTGTGGGCTGAGTTTTGGCAGCCAAAGTTTTATAATGTGGTATTTATTTAAACTCAGGACATAATGAGAGTTTTATTGTCTTGCTCATATGCAGATTTGTTCTTGTACTTTTTGTCACCTACTCACACTCCTCCCTCACTTTCCCTCTCCTACCTACTTTTCCCACTTCAACCAGACAAAGCCAGATAAACTCTTGCAGTTAACACCGCTATTGCATCTCTAGAATCTCTTGATGTGCCTCCTACATTAAGATACATTTCTTTTAGAATATAACTTAATTAAATAATTCAAATGGTTGCTATAACCCCATCGTCCCCTTAGATCTCTTCTTGGTTCACAAATCTATCATCTTTTTTGGATTGGTGTTTACATGCATAACACAAACTTTTAAGCATGTTCTAAGTGTACTAGATGCTGGAAAATGATTTTTTTTTTTTAAATAGCATTCTTGTCTCTTATAGAAGAAAATTTCTTTAAAGCAGAGAATAATTGTGAAACCCCATTAAAACACTTTCCATACAGGTGCACTGAGTAAATAATACCCAGGAACAGAATATAATTATATAAGTAGTTGCTTTCTTCCTAATCAGGAATAAATTGTGAGTATTAGAAATCAAATGTCAATGACAGTACAAATCAAATGTTTATTGTGGACTATGCATATCAGAAGATAAATATCTTCTTTACATAAAATAACAAAAATTCACATTAGAAAAAACTCTGTCAAATCCAGGGTAGATGGCTGCTGTGCCCATCTAGTCACTGTGTATTTGAAAAAAAATTGATTATGTCCCAAAAGTGATATAGTCAATGTGATTAATTACGTTTAACATCTTTCCCTAACATCATGTGCAGTTTCAAGTTCCTAAACAAATATTTCTGATTTCTTTCCCTCAATTCAACTCAAAAGTTTGACAATTTCCTTTATAAAATTATAATACATTTCAACCTAAGCTCTGATATCTGTTGAGGGAGAAAAATAATTATTAATCACCTGTCCAAATTTATCTTATCAGATATAATCTCTTCTACATCACTTCACATTTACACTGAATAGACATGTAATCATTGCATTTTCCCCATTATAGGACTGTATTTTAAAAAATATTGGGCTTTTTTAAAATACCAAAACGAAAGTATTTCATTTTCTATCCTCAAGATGGCTGAGTCATTAGTATAGAAATCAGAAGTCAGGTACTGCTTCTTGAACAAAATGGATTATTATGAACAAGAAAGAGTAGGGCAGTTGATTACGGAATAGGTTAAAGACTATTTTAAAAATTTAGATTATTTTAGGGATCATAATTCTGCAAGACTGATTAGCATTAAGTCCCAGATATCATAAGAAGATTCCAGCACAAGTGGGTCTGCTTTACTCTGAAGATGATAGTCATTTTATTTAACCAGAAAGAGATTAAAACTCGATAGAATAATGCCACAGAGGGAAATAAATGGTCCTAGATAATAATTATCTTGATCATGTGGATAGTTTGCATTAGTGTCAAAGCTCAAAAAGTTATGAAAGGAAGAGAGAAATTACTTGGTATAAGACGAACAAGGAAATCTAATAATAAATATAATAAGAGAAACACTGAAGTGTTCAGAGGTTTGTGTTATATTTCAGAGACTCATGTAACAACAGATTATGAAGTATTTCTAGGATTTTCAAATAAACAGGAACTGAGAAATAATATTTTAGAATAATAGGATTAGTGGCAAGCTAGTTATTGGCTTACATTATCATCTATGACTTTTCTCAGCAACTTGCTTGCCTTTGTTGGTTTTGAAAGATCTGCTTTTTTTAAAGACTATCAAAACTATAAGATGGTTGAACATGCTTTCCACTTGAACATTGGTTTCAAGTGCTAATAAACAGGCTGTGTATATTTTCTCCAAAAGTAATTTATACACTTAATTTTTAATTAATGTAAAAGTTTATGAGCTATCACCAAATATTCAAAAGCACTATCAAAATAATCTAGAATTGAAATCCTTATTTTACTGACTCATAAATGGATCATGTATTGTATATTTACAGCAACTAACAATGACAATGTGCCGTATCAAATATACACTACCAGCAAAAAAAAAAAAAAAAAAAAAAAAGACTGAACAGTGCTATATTTACAAAGAGTGCATGAACAACTTACATCATTGCTAATAATTAATATAGACATTTTATATCAGTATCTCCTTCAAATATATTTCAATAAAAATAATAGATCAAAATTAATTGCAACATTAATGGTACTTCATTAAACAAGTCTTGAACACATGCTATGAAAGCCCCAAACTTTATTTTTATCCTTCATTTCATTCTTTGAGGACCTCATTTCTATAAATTTCATGAAATCATAAACATATGATCTAATTGTATTTTTCTGCCTGGTAAATAAAAAAGTCTAGAAATAATAAAGTATGTGCCTTAGTAAAACAGTATAGGTAGCTATACTTTTACTGTAACTAAAACCTATAAATATTAAGGATGATGAAGGTGTCCCACAAGTAACACACTCTGAAGAACTCCCAGAATGCTACAATTATTTAGGAGCCTTACTCATTTTTCAGGGTCTGGGGATGTGGCTCACTTGATGCTTGTAGGAAGCATGATAACATGTGATAACATGTTGGAAGCCGTGAGTTAGATTCTGAGCACTATATAAAACCAGGAGTGGTGGCTTACACCTGTAATCCCAATTCTGGGGTAGTGGAAAAAGCAGGATCAGAAATCCTAGGTCATGGTTGGCTATACAGAAAGTTCAAGGCCAGTCTGCACTATATGAGATCCCTTTTCAAACAAACAAACAATAAAGTATTGTTCATGCCTTAGTACTGGCTTTATAATACTATATATTTAAAAAAAAAACATTAAGCAAGGTCTAATCAACTCAAAGCTAAAGGCTAAATTAGTACTTGGCTTTCCAATATTCCTGTAACTGAGGAAAGTGTGAAAAACTATTTTTTAAATGTCTTTTTTTAAGTTTACTGGGCAAAAATAGTAGAGAAAATTAACTAAGGAGCAAATTGAGGAAATTCTCATTTCCTCCATCTATTTTTAAAAATCTCATTTTCTGATAGGATCTGAAACGTATATGACTATCACAGAAAATGGAACAATAAGCAGTTTGGGACTAAGCAACTAACTGGGACCTGAATTTGATAACTAAAGCAGCTACTTTCCTGGTCTCTTCAGTCTTTTGTTCTACAAAGGCATGTAAATTCTATCTTGGTTACCTAACTGATCTTTTTAGGTAGCTATAAAATGTGTCACCAACAGGTACAAAAACAAGTTATCCAACTTAAATATCATGTAAAGTTAAAATTACAGGAAAATAGTCTTTACCAAAGTTCACAGAAACTACATTTTGCACTGGAGAGATTTTTAAAGGACATACATCATATGTTGTGCTTGTTTCAGGGGAACCTAAAACAGTGGAGAGAAGGGACGCCACAAGAATGTAACTGGGTGGGAGGTAAAGAAGATGGAGTATGCAGTGCTCATTACAGGCATCATGGCAATTTCTAGAAGGCAATCCCATGAAGCCAAGATACCTTTTCTCTGAATGTTGTTGCAGCAACAGACCCAAACTAACTCACCTTTTAGAGAAATTCAGAGAAAGCATTTTAATTAAGAATTCTTACTTCCTGTAAATACTCTGTCATACATGATTGAAAAACTGAAAAGACAGAATTTTCCTGAGGCGTGTGTGTGTGTGTGTGTGTGTGTGTGTGTGTGTGTGTATCCAGGAAGCTGGAATTTTAATAGCAAATATGGAAAGAGAGCAAGCAGCAGAAAAGATGAGGCATTGCTAGACTTTGTCTTAGTCATCTTTATAACCCCCATGGCACCCAATGCACTGCACACAAGGGGCAGTGGATAAATAATGAATTAGGTTTAATTCAATTCACTTGCACTTACACTGTGCTTCACAGTTACAAAGCATTTTTCTTACATATGAGATGAGAAAATCAAAGTAAGTGAGAAGTAACAGGGCAAGTCAGGGAGAAAAGGAAGCAAAACACATAAAGAGAAACCCTAGAAGCATAGGCAAATGTCTGAAAGGGTGGGCGAAAGATAAGGGGAGAATTTAATTTCTCCCTACTACCTTCAATCCCTTCCATCTTCAAGTATATAGAGCTTAGAAAGTCTGGCTGCTAAGAAAGTCTTAGAAAAGGGGCTCCTTCCTCTTTGAAAAGGGCATTTTCACAGATAAGGCTTAAAGCATATCTTAAGTTTGCCTGCTTGGGTACGACCTCAAGCATTTTCCAAGCATGTCCAAGAATCTTTTATTCCAACGAAGGCATCTCCTTCGCAGAGTTCAGTCTGGGGATGGACTGGAGAGGTCCCCAATAAGCCCCTCAACTCAGACAACAGAGGGAGATAGTGAGACAGGAAAGCCAAGAGACTAGAGAAAAAGCCTACATTTGCGACTAGGAGGAGGGCGAAGGTTTGAAACTGGTCATTAGAAATTGTCGGGGGTTGTGGGGGGGGGGGGGGCTTCAATATGGAAGAAAGGAGAATGCTTGAATGCGCATCACTTTAAACCTAACGTTGGACCCTTAACAAGAAGCTGCGAGAGGTTTAAAGCCACCGCAGACTTCAACCTAGGAAAGCAAAGGACATGCTGGGGTGCGCAGGAGGGAACCCACATATATCAGCCTGGATGCTGTCCTAAGGGAAGCATGTTACCCCAAAGTAGCGCTCCCCCTTCCCGATCATCCTCAGCCCAGCATGGAGGAGGGGGTTTCCAGCTTCCAACAGGAGCGACTGCATCCTGACCCCATTATGCGGGCTTAAAAGTTGCCAGGAGAGTTGGCGCCGGGGAAGGCACTTGGCAGGGCGAGACCTAGAAGGGGCCTAGGGTTTCCAGGAACAAAGGGGCTGATGAAGGGGCAACCACGAGAATAGGTCCCACGGGCTCCTCCCTTAGCAGGGTCGCCGCGTCCTCTCAGCCCGAAGGCGTCGAGGGAAGCGGGAAGTGGGGAAGAGGCGCGGGGATTCCAACGCCCTGCTTCCAGCTTCAACCAGGTGGCGCCCGCCGCCCTCTTGCTCCCCGCGCCCCTCCGGCTGAAGACAAAAGGAGACTAGGGTCCCCGGGCCCCTGCCAGAGGCAGAGGACCCCCGTCCATTCCCTGGGAGGACCCTCAGTAGTCAGTTGGAAGCTCCCAGGACGGGTTATGCCCTGGCGGGCACCCCTCCCTCGTAGCGGGACCCTGCGCCCCAGTGTCGCCTCGCCCTCCCCACAGAGGGCATTTACCTTTCATCCAGTCCACTACTTGACTCGGAGACCATTTGCTCACGGGTTCCATTATCAGAGCCATGGGCGGCGGGGTTGGTGCCGCGTGGGACGCGGGGACCGGACAGAAAGCCAAGTCCGCAGCCCTCTGCGCCCTCAGGTGGGGTCGGTGGCCGGCCGCAGCCTCCCGGGGTGGGCGGTGCGGAGAGGGTGGCTTTTGTGTGTCGGTCCCGAAGCTGGAGCGTCCAAGGCGGCTGCGGTGGGAGCGGCGACGGCCGGCCAGCCGGGGTAAGACGCCGGGGTCAGCTCGGTCCCAGCCCAGGCGGCAGCCGCAGCGGCAGCGTCCGCGGCTCAGCCCGGGGTGAGCGTCCCGAGGGGCTTCAGTTCATGGTTCCAGCCGCCGAGGGTCGCGGCGGGGAAGGGAAGAGGCGCCGGCGCACGGCCGCAGCCAACTTGCCCGCTCGCTCGCCTGGCGCGCGGGAGTGGAGCCCCCGGCACGACGAGCCGCCCGGCGGAAATGACGAGGGGCCGCCTGCCACCCAAAATATCTCTCCGCAGCCCTCGGGTGTGGGGCGCGCGCTCCACGAGCCCCCCGCCCCGCTCGCCGCCGCGCGGTCCCGCCCCCAGGGCCGGCAGTCGGTGCGCGCGAGCCCCGTGCGCGTGCGTGGGCCAGCGCGCGTGCCCGTCGCCCGACTTCTGTCAGACACGCGGGCCAGGTGTTGGCTGGTCGCGCTCCCGCCTTCCCGCCCCCGGGGGTCGCACTCGGCCGGAGCCGCGCCGGGAGGGCGTGTGCGGCAGTGCCTGGAGCCAGGGAGCCTGCCGGTGCAGCCCAAGGCTCGCCCAGTCCGGGGTCGGTTAGGCAATCAGGTGCGGCAGCGGCAAGAGTGTGGTTCCCAATGGCCTCCCAGGAGACTCAGCCAGACGGGTCGCCCCACCAGTTGAACGGACAGCCCTGGGTGGCCGAGGAGGGTACTATAGCTAGTCCCCCGTCCCCGGCTCCCCTCGCCACCAGGGGGAGGGAATGCCGCTGAATTGCTAGAGTGACAATGGGAGCCCTGGCTGTTCTCTCTGTCGCCCTCGCGGCTGCAGAGTTGGCTCCTGAGGTGACTCCTCCGGACCCTGCGGAGAACACGGGATGTGGGCTTCCGCAGACAGGAGCCTGACTCTAGCCAGAGATGCCCGTAGGAGACTAGATGGCTCGTGCTGTCGGATCTCCCCTGGGTGATAAAAGGAACCCAGGAAGTCAGAGCTGTCAACTGCAAGAGGCTCCAAGTGATTCTGAAACAGCCTCCCCAACCCCACACGTGCCTCTTCCCAGGCTCTGCTTCAGTTGTCGGCCAACTCCTTCAACACAAGGTCCCCATATCTATTTTACATGATGTCATTTTGTGTTCAGTCGTTCTTATATAAGAACCGAAGAGTAATAGTGGGACTTAAAGTTAGTGACAAATTGCAAACATGATGTTTCACATACTGTTTGCTTCAAAAACGTATACAACGTTTAGCAATATACAGTTTGCCTAAATGAGGTTTCACTTTCAATGACAATTCTAGAGCGTCTAGTAGCAAACTCCACCACCATTATAGCTGTTTTTTTTTTTCTCGGTATAATTCTTAAACAGTTACATTGAATAAACAAGAAACTCCTTTTATTTCTATAATCATATCAATAATGTCAATAAATCATGTCAGTTCCTTCTGTACCCATTTTGTCTAACTCAATTTTATAAGATACAGAACACCACTTTCTTCAGTTGGCATGAGTTGGCAAGTCCCCCCCCACCCCCCGCCACCACCCCACCAAACACACGAGGAAGCAAAGCAGTAGTAGATAACACATTGATCATGCTAGTGGTACAAAACAACATTTAAGAAGCTTGTGTTCAGACTTGTGTACTAATAACCCAAACTTCAAAATATGCATAAATTTTTTGAAAAGAAATTTAGATTATACAAGCAATATTATCAAAATATTACTATTAATGGTAACACACATTTTATTAAGCAAAGTGCTAATCACTTTATGTTTTATTCCAGCCTCAAACTAGCTTTACTATTAGCTACATCTTACAGCTGAGACTTTAGCCATCACATCCTATCCCTAGATCTATTATACATAGTTAAATAAATGTTAAATAAATTAGTATGTATGGTTGTAACAGTAAGTTCATTTCAGAATTTGAACTTGGAAAACAAGCCAAAAGGATTGTATCAGTGTCATAAAATGGACAATTGTAGTGAATGGGAGATCCATTGAAGATCTCCTGGATGGACATCATCAAACTGTTAGCCATAAAGAAGTCTGAGACTCACCATGAATTTTCCTGATCCATACCTAACCAGAAATGATGAGAATATAGGACATGACCAAATATGGCTGCAACAGCAAGATGCAGGCTGAAAGATTGGCCTTCTGTGACAAGCAACCATGCTGTAGATCGTAATGCAAGCAAGTGCAAATTAAGATATCACTTGTCTGATGAGCAGAGTATCAAGACAAATACCACAGGCCAGGTTGTAGTCATATAGATAGATGATAGATAGATAGATAGATAGATAGATAAAGGGAGAGGGAAAGGGGAGGGAGAAGGAGAGAGAATATAGATAAGGAAGGATAAATTGATTGAAATTATGTGACAAGACCACTGACAAAGAGAATGAGAAAGTAATATTGTAGAGAAATAAAAGAATTTTGAGGAAGACTCTATGTTAGATTGAAGGAGTACATAGTCCTCTCCAATGTGTGTTACAGTTGGACACTTGTTTTGCCCAATCATGTAAAATGACTGTAAAACTAAATATAAATCTAAGAATGAACAAAATTATGAGTATAGATTCCTATTGTCTAACAGATTGTACCATGGCCTCAAGCATTTTTCTTAAATGCTCCTCCCTTAGGTTCGCCAATAAAATATCACATTTGACTTTGACATTGACAATAATCAGCATAAATTATTTCAATCTCTTCAGAACATAACAGGCTTTTCACTTTATGCATCCTTGATTTGAGGAGGGGAGAGAAATGAAAGGATTAAGTCATCACTGCTCTTATTCTTTTATTCTCTAACCACAGATGACTCAGCTGAATCTTTGTGGCATTTTCTTTCCACAACTGTTCAAATAAGCTACCATTTATGTAGTCTGCCTCTTACTCAAAATTTAACATCTTGCCCCATTTTTTGTTAGTATAATGTGACACTATGAAAACCTCGTCAACTTAATATTGCCTTTTCTTAGTATACAATACATTTTTTAAAGATTATGAGTAAAGATTGTTGTCATAAATATATACAAAAAATAATGAACTAATTAGTATGATGACACACATTCTTCCACAGGCTAGATTTAAAAGCCAAACTATGAACCTTGGGAAAGTGCCTCAGATTCTTTTTTAATTCAAGCAGAGTAGAAATATTAAGTTAATTAAGTTAATTGCATATATACTTTTTGAGTTATTTGCAACCATATCAAAATGAATCACTTGAAATAATCTTTTTAATCTATTCTTTTTTTAAATGATGTCAACCCAATTTGTGACACTGGTTAATGTTTTGTCCCTATAGATTCCAAAATTAAAATGAAAATCCCTTAACCAACATATCCTCTGTTAAGATTTTAGAGTGTAATGTGATCTTAATTGGCTTTAGATGAAGAATTTACAAATAGTGTTCTAACTGGAGCTTACTTTTAGGAATTCTGTCAGCTATGAAGGGAGTCTTCCACTAAAAGAAGGACTTTTAAGCCTTTATCTCTTTGGAGTCAAAGAGAAAACTAACAAATGTTTTTCAAGTTGGGCTTATACGGATGTCAACTTTTACTTCCCACGTATTTTGAAAAGCTTTTTGTATTATAAAATATATTTTAATCTTTTACTTATCCAAAAATGTCACTCTGTAGTCCAAGTTGGCCTTGAACGCTTCAACTCTCCTATGTCAGACTCCCAAGTGCTGAGATTACAAGTATGCCCCAGCTTCCTGTGTTCTTAATAAGCAACATTTTCTTGTGCGAATTTATCCCTCTAGTCTTTTAATTTTTAAATAATACTGATCACTAAATATAGAGAGAACAATTATAAGATATCTCATCTCTTAAAATAGAGAAAATAAGAGCCTCTCTTTTTTCATTAGTTTATCATAGTGCCTATAATTTCAAAAGCAAGTGTATATTTAGGCTGGCTCACACTCTCACCCTTGATCATTAAAAAACCCCAGCAATTCTGATAAGATTAATAACAATAAAAGAAAGGACTAGTGGTTCCCAAGAATAATGTAAAAATCTTATTCCAGAGAAAGCTTAGTGAAATTTCTGGAATAATGTTAGTTCTAGTATAACTCACCTAACAGCTATCAATTAAGAAAAAAGTCTCTCTGATAGCAACCTTAAGTTTCCAATCACCTGAGAATCATGTATGAAGTAACCTTAATTGTAAATAGGCCTCAGTGTACTTCTCTAGGACATATCTCCCTTTAGATTTAATGGGGAGTAAGAGCACCTAGAGACAATAATTAAATTAGTAGAATCATTTCTTTGTTGTTGTGCCTCCAAGCTAAGCTCTATTAAATCAAGTCATGTCCTTTTCAACAAAGATTTACAGAAATCCTTTCTAAGTGAAGAGAAATTGGCCTGAGTTTAGGTTGTCCCAGTGGAGGTGTTTAAGGGCTCTTTCCAACATTGTCCCCTGCTGTATTAATCACAATCTAACAAAAACAACAAAAAAACCAGAGCCCACCAAGATTAGTTTTCTTAATGTATAAAGCCCTTGCCCACTAGGGAAGTTTCTAATGTACTTGGGGGACATTAGTGAAGGACATATAAATTTGCTAGTCAACATTTTTGAGCACTATCAAATTTCTGGCTCAAGTTCTATCCTTTGATCAGAAAAATATCTTAATTTTATATATGCAAATGGACAAGATGCTCATATGCTGGTAGGGGAAAATAGAACATTTACAATTCATTTAATAGGATAATGTGATAAGTACAAAGATAGATATGCCTACTGCTATGCAAAGAGGAGAGGTTAACTGCTATGCAGAGAGGAGTGTTTAACAGCTATAAAGAAGACTACACGGAGGGCTGAATGCTCAATTTAGACCTTAAAGCAAGGCAGTTAAACAATGCAGAAAAAGACTTTTAGACAACTGTGGTCAAGGTTGCATAGCATTTTATATAGGTCCTTGAGTAGTAGATATTAAAGAAAAGCAAAAAGTGACAGGAGATGAAGTAGAAATGGAGGGCAATAGCAAGATAATGGGAAAAATAAATTAAGATACATCAATTTAAAGATTAGATGACTTAGAGATGTTTGTGTTTTATATAGACTACTCAGCTAGCCAGGGAGAATATGGATTTGAAAGGGCAGAATGGAAGAGTATCAATTCAAAAAATGTGGCAATAGGCCAGTAAAGGAATGTATCCGGTCAGAAATAGAGCAATGGAGGTAGTTATATAGAAGAAAGGATTAATAGAATAATTATTCAAAACTTGATTAAGTGGATGAGAGGTTAGAAAAGGGACAATATCAAGAATGGTTTCAGCATTCTAACTTGGGTGAATAGATAAATTATTTCTTTTACATAAATCCTTTAAAACAAAAGGAGCTGACTTGAGAAGTGAAGATAATCTCAGATATTACTCCTTTTTTATATTCTAAATATGAGGAATCTGAGACAGTTAATGAGAAATTTATATGAGGTAGTTTCTGAATTCACATATAAAATAGTGGAAGCAAGCTGTATGGGTAAATAAGAAGGAGAATGGGGCGGGGGAGAGGGAGGGAGGCATGGACGGAGGAAGTAAGGGAGAGATGGAGGGAGGCAGGAAGAAGAGACCACGAGTATGCCATGTCATAACAGCCCAATGAACAAATAACTTCAGGTAGAAAGGAGTGAAAATTTATAGGAGGGCCACAGATAGGAACTGGTGGTGGTGTCAATTCAGATATTATTTATAGCCTGGATGAATTGGGGGAAAGAATTTAGACATCAGAATGGAGAGACTTGGTAACAGGACATTAACTTTATTTTTCTTTTATCTTTTCTCATAGCTTCCCTATGTATGTAATTTATCTAGGTGGCTGAAAAATGAGTGACTAATTTTCTCCAATTTATCCATCACTGCTTACATTATTCTGATTAAATCCAAGACAGTAATAATGATACCTACTCTTGTCTGATTACATCTTTACCACTTAAGGAACAATGACACTCTTTAAAATTACCCACTCTCATCAGATTTTATAGATAGAACATTGCCATGACACTGTGGTCATATTACATATCTTCACATAGGACATATAAGCAAGGATCAACTACAGAATAACCTATCACAGCATCATGTCATCTATTATCTGGCCAAATGGATTTGGTATCATCCTTTAGAAATACAGATGTGGGGAACTGAGCTTGCATTGCCATCCATATAAAGTGTAATAAACTTTCTAAACACATTTGTGGTTATTACTTCCCCACTGATTGACTATGAAAGTGTGACAGTCCAACTTAGTAACTGCCACCATGTTGCAGATTAGGTAATGTTTAACCACTTAGCATACAACTGATCTATGAAGTCCATAAATATTCCCCAAGAGAATGAGTTGTACTGAACCTTTGCCTGAATAAATTAGCAAAATCTACTGTGTCCTAGTAAATCAGCAGCATTAGCAGCCCAATTTCAAATTTGAAAAGACTACAGTTTTCTGAATCATTAGGTCTCCCTAAGGTTAATGTATAATTAATAAAAATTCCTGTTTGAATTTTTATTTTGGCTCTTTCCTTTTATTATTATTTTTATTGAGAATTTCATGCATGGATACAGTATGTTTTGATCAAATTTACTAACATCCCCTGCTTTCCAATTACTCCCCTATACTCCCACACACACCACTTTTCCTTCCAATTTCCTGGGTTCTTTTCTTTAAATCCACTGAATCTACTTAGTACTGCCTGTATGTACATTGGTCTAGGACCTTCTACTGGAGCCTCTCAGGAACACATTCCTGAGGAAACTGAATCTCCCTCTCTCTATTGCTATAGTTTGCCAGCTCCTCAGCTACAGGTGGGACTTGATGAGCTCCCTCCCCATCTCTGCTGAGATTTTTGCTGGCTTGATCTTGTGAACTCACAGCCACTGTACAAACTTTCTATCTCCTCTTTCTTGATTCATTATCTCTGCAAGTTAACCAGCTGGGTGTCTTTTTATTAATCACCATCTACAGCAAAAAAGCTTCTCTAATAAAGGTTGAGAGATGCAATAATATGTGGATAAAATGAAATTATTAAGATTCAAATAACACACAAGAAGGCAGAAAAATAAAACTGAGAACAGATAATTCAAATAAAAAGGTGGCCTTAAGCTCTGATGCATCAATTACTGTAGGTATAACAATAGGGCAAGAATTGCAGAGACTTGAAGTGCCAGGGTTGGGGGCATACCTAAGGGTCCTCACTCGCTCAGAGGAGAAGGAGAGAGGGAATAGGGAAAGGGTTGTGGGAGGAGGTGATTGTGAGGGGGACAGTGAGCAGGATGTAAAGTAAATAAAAAATTAAATAAAAAACTATGCCAAAAAGAATTAAAAATATAACACAATGATATCATATTTGCAAAAAATTACTTCAAATATAACAGGATGAAAGTGAAATGATGGAAAAAATATTGAATGAATATTAATTTTTAAAAGCAAAAGTGGCCCTATTAATGACATATATTAATGTCAAATAAAGTAGTCTTTAAGAAAAGAAGAAAACTTATATACAACAAAGTGCTCATTTCATACTTTAAAGCCATGGGAGATGTAACATAGTCCCTAGAAAAAAATTAACATCTAAAATATATTCTTTAAAATTGCAATGCATGGTAGTGTGTACCTATAAATCTAACACTCAGGAAGTTGATGTAGCAGGATTACCACTTTTGAGGCCAGTTTAAGCTCCATAGTATTTCCAAGCCAGGCTTGACTACAAAGCAAGATCATGTCTCTTTTCAATCAACAAACACCCAAAAATATTAAAATAATTAAGGCTAAAGTTTCAATGTTAAGCAAAAGAACGATAAGACTCTCAAATTAGACTGTGGGGAATTAGAAAAGGTAGCTTAACATTCTTCTGCTGTGAAAGTCTTTGGACAACATCTTAAATTAAGAAGTCTAATAATACAATCAGATAAATGATTGAAAATGGGAGTATATAAGGCTGGGGCAAAGGACTATGGTGTCTCAAGGTAAGTCAAAATCAAATTACTAAAGTTTGTCTATGTTTTACTTTAGTAAACATTTTAAAATATTTTAGATATACCTAATTGGCTCTATTGTGACTGACTACAGTGGAAAGACCAAAGCCTTCTATAAGATGCTTGCAATTACTTACAGGGTGACCCCAACCTGGCTGTATATTTCTATGTGTAGCATTACCCCACTACAATTTAGATTGTTAGTAACATAGAAAAGCATAGTCTTCTCTTGTTTTCTCTCTTTCAAGTTGCCTTTTTACTTATTAATTTTTTAGAATATAATGGCCTCCAGTAAGTCTTTTTGAAATCAATCCTGTCTCATATTAAAGGTAGATTTTTTTCATTGCTGTTTTAAATGCAGTGGCTATATCCTAAATCTTTTTAGTGTAAGTAAAACAAAACACAAAATCTGAGAATTCAAGATATAAAGCATATGTTCATAGGAACACAGTTAAGTAACTGGTTATTTAACATGAAAATATAAAGGCCACCACCTTAAAATGAAATATTTTTTACTGGAAACATACAGTCTGTCCCCCTAGCAATTCTAATAGACCATATTTCACAAATTAATCTTTTCTCCCTGATTTCATGAAGAGTAGCCATATGCTTCCTAAATCAGAAACTTTATTTTCAGAACAGTATGTTGTCTCTGAGCTTTTTCTTTTCTCTCTTTTCTTTTCTCCTTCCTTCCTTCCTTCCTTCCTTCCTTCCTTCCTCCCTCCCTCCCTCCCTCCCTCCCTCCCTCCCTCCCTCCCTCCCTCTCTCTCTCTCTCTCTCTTTCTTTCTTTCTTTCTTTCTTTCTTTCTTTCTTTCTTTCTTTCAATTTTAACCAACATCTCAGTCTGTAGCTCACACTAGCCTGAAATGCACTATGTAGTTCAGGTTAGCTTCAAGCTAACAGCAATTCTGCCTCAGCCTTCTGAGTGCTGGAGTTAGAGGCATAAGCCATCACACCCAACTAGCTATCTCTAATTTTGACTAAATGTGCATTTTCTACTCAGAAAAATATGCTTTTCCCTTGTCATAAAACTATTTAAACTCACCTAATTTTATGGGATTTGAAATTCAAGAGAATAAAATTCGGTTGATACTGGGAACCAAATAATAACTTTTTGATTCCTATGTTTATATGTTTTTATAAAATTCCTGTACGAAAACATAATTATCAAGTTGTGATAGTGTTGTCAAATCTACAGAATTACAATCACCTGAAGATAGGCCTCCGGGTGTTCCAGTAGGGGATTATCTTGATTATGTTAATTGATGTGGCAATACATATCTTAATTGTGGGTAGTACCTATTCCTAGATGGGAGATCCAGGACTAGGTAAGTGGGAATGGGTGCTGAGAAGCACTTAAAATTCATCACTCTCCTCTTATTGCAGATATAATGTGCACAGCTGCATAAAGTTCCTGTTGCCTTAACCTCTCTGCTGAGATGGACTGACTATACCTGGAACTGTGAGCTGAAATAGACCACCTCTCTCTTAAATTGTTTTTGTTAGGGTATTTTATCTTGGTTAAATATTTTATTTTATATCATGTGTATGTTTGTGTCTGTGTGGGGGTATGTACACTGGAGTGTGAGTGCCCTCAGAAGCCAAAAGAAGTTGGATTCCCTTGGAACTGGAGTTACAGGTGGTTATGAACTGCCCAACCTGGTTAATGGAAACCAAACTCGGATTCTTTGCAAGTGCAGCAGCATTCTTGACTACTGAGCCATCTCTTCTACCCGATTATCAAAGTGCTTTACCACAGCAATAGTAAAAGAATTGAAGACACAAGTCTTTAGCAATTATTTGACCAAAACAATATTATTTTTAGTTTGTTTCATAACAGTTTGTAACCTTTCAAAGAAGTATTGTTATTTATTTCCTTTGAATGTGCACAGACTTATCAAAGATTGGTTGTTCTAATACAATTACTGTTATGACACCAGATACCTACAAAGTTTGAAATAACAATTTAAAGCTTTAGAATGCTTAGTTTTTAAATTCCTGAATGTATAAATTCAAAAGGCAACATTAAGATTATTTTCAGTAGCAAACATTTCATCCAACTATATATCTTTAAGTAAATTATCTCAGCTGCATAAATTATGCTCTTACAACTTATATGAAAATAGACACTGTATAAAATTATAAGATATATCACGTAGTATAGTATGCCTATAAAGAGAGCTCAAGAATGACAACAATAGACTTCATGTCTAACTTCAAATTCAAGGTTCTACAATATTAGGTATATGTCATATACCTAGTAACTTTTAGTATTTTTATCTACAGTATATGGGTTCTCATTTCTTTAGAAATGTCTTCAGGAGCAAATAAAAATATATTAACAATCATGCTAAGTTATATAAATGTAAACTAATGTTTTAATTAAATTGTGTACCACAAATATCTAAATACTATTCAGATTAGCAATTCTTTTTCCTTTATGCATAATTTTGATGGTCAAAATTCATTAGAGGCTGTGTCTACCCAGTAAAGTTGATGTTCTAACTCATTAACACAATTTTTACTTAAGTAAAAATTAACTATAAAATATCACTTTAAAATATCAGAAATTACTGAAAGTGATATTTTATAAATTTAAACATGTTCTTAATTATAAAATGTCTCAAAGATGATTTGAATGGTTAACTGTAATTTATTATATCTCTTTATTTACATTTCTTATAAGAATTAGTCTATCTGCAATTTAGTAGTATTTCCATATATACTCCTAGGGTATTGTACGATTAACCTCCTTAGTTAGCATTAATTATCAACTTAGCACAGTATAGAATCACCTGGGAGAAAAAGTATCTCAGTTATATATTATCATATTGGTCTGTTGACATTTTTGGAGAGATTATCTTGATTTTTAATTGGGATTAGAAAACTCATTGTGAGTGGCATAGTTCTCTGAGAAGATGCTCCTGAGCTCTATAAGGATTCTAGCAAAATATAAACCTAAGTGAGCAGAAAGGGAGCTAGGAATCAGCATTCCTCCATGTTTTCCGCTTCAAGTTTCTTCTTGAGTTTTTACCCTGCTTTCCTTCGGTGATAGCCTGGGACATGGAAGTATTAACAAAATAAATCCTTTTCTACTCCAAGTTGCTTTGGGTAAGTATATTTAATCATAGCACCAGAAAGGAAACTAAATAACCTTTACGTTTGGTTTAAGATACTGCTCTAAAAAATATAAAATGAACTACCAAACAATCAAGCAAATCTATGTTTGTAAAATAAAAAGATAATGATATTCACTTTTCATGCATTATATTTTTGTGTTGGTATAAAATATAATGGAAAAAATCAGCTCTTATGAACTATTTAAGATTGGGAGTTAAAATTGGATGGGGGGCGGAGAATGAATTACCAAAGTAGCACTTCACTATCAACATATGTAAATGACTATTCATATGAAATAAAATTGGCTTACAAAATGAAACTTTTCCATTTTGTTTCCCATATATGGAAATATACTTTCTATGGGGTGGCTGAAAATAAACTATGGCTCACAGAATCCTCATCTTAACCTATGTACCTATAATTTCTTCTTTTTAATTTTCTTTTTAAAAAAAATATTTATTTATTTATTTTTTACACTCCAGATTTTATTCCCCTCCCGGTCCACATCCCATACCTCCTCCCCACCCCCTGTCTCCACAAGGATGTCTGCACCCTCCACTCCCCACCCCACCAGACCTCTCTACTCCCTGGGGCCTCCAGTCTCTTGAGGGTGAGGTGCATCTTCTCTCACTGAACCCAGACCCAGCAGTCCTCTGCTGTATATGTGTTGGGGGCCTCATATCAGCTGGTGTATGCTGCCTGGTTGGTGGTTCAGTGTCTGAGAGATCTCAGAGGTCCAGGTTAACTGAGACTGCTGGTCCTCCTACAGGGTTGTCCTACACCTCAGCTTCTTCAAGCTTTTCTCTAATTCAACCACAGGGGTCAGCAGCTTCTGTCCATTGGTTGGGTGCAAATATCTGCATCTAACTCTTTCAACTGCTTGTTGGGTCTTTTGGAGGGCAGTTATGATAGGTCCCTTTTATGAGTGGTGCATAGACTCAGTAATAGTATCAGGGCTTGGGGTCTCCCCTTGAACTGAATCCCACTTTTGGCCTGTTGCTGGACCTCTTTTCTTCAGGATCCTCTCCATTTCCATCCCTGCAGTTCTTTCAGACAGAGGGGAGGGGTTTGATGGAGACATTCCATTTAGGATTGAGTATTCCAAGGTCTCTCTCTACATACTATACAGTTATGGGTCTCTGTGTTTAGTTACCATCTACTGTAAGAGAAAGCTTCTCTGGTGATGGATGAACAAGGTACTGACCTATCAGTATAGCAGAATGTTTTTGGGAGGCATTTTTAAATTTACGTGATTCCTATCATAACTTCTGCTATGTACAATATAGTGGGAATGGGGAAAAAACAGCACATGAAAATCTTTTATGTAAGAGATGAAGTTGAAACAACTTGAGAAATATTAGGATGATTAGGAACTGTTGGGTTAAATCCACATTTAGTTTAAAATTATTCAGACAACAAGCCGGACACAGAAGGCTCCTGGCTATTCTTTTATCATCATAAACAGTAGAAATACAGATCAGTGCTCCAAAAGAAGGCCAGAATCCTTTTGAAAAACTCTTATATACTAGACAACTGAGAAAACGTCCCTATTAAAAAGGGTAGGAATGTGGCTGGAGATAACTGGTAACACTAGCTGCTCTTCTGGGGGACCTGGGTTCAGTTTCCAGCACCTACATGGCATTTCATAACCATTTATAACTCCACTCCCAAGGGATCAGATGTTCTCTTCTGGCCTCTTTATGCTGCAGGCATGTACATGATGCCCAGACAGAAATGCAAACAAAACACCCATGCACATAAAATGATAAAATAAAATCTCTTAAATGGAAAAGCAGAGATATACTCATTTATTAACCCTGTCATAAGCAGAATATTTTAGAATAAAGAAGAAAAACCCAACTGCCAACTTCTTGCGGAGATATGAAGGGTTTGTACTATACTTAAGTCTCCAAATTTTGAGTCCTTGTGGAAAAGCTTCACTTTAAAAACCCCTTGCTTAAAGAACAGTAAGAGAGATAGGGCATCTGAGGATTTCCATCAAGTACAAAGACAAGCAGGGTTGGAAGATTTCCATCAAGTATGAAGAACAAGGAAAGCTGGTGATGGAGGCGGGCATGCAAGTGCTCCTAGACGTTACAACCCCTAGAATAAGATTAGTTTCCAATTTCCACTAGAAAGAGCCTAGCTGCATGCTCTCCAGAAATTCTTTTTGGTTCTGGACTCCAACAAGTCTGTCTTTAGAAGCTGACACAGCAAATAAAGAATATTTTTTTTTGAGGGACTGGAGAGATGACCTGGAGGAATGATTCAGTCAGTAAGTTGCTTACTTTGCAAACAGAAAAGCCTGAGTTCAGATCTCCAGCACCCACCTAAAAAGCCAGATGCAGCAGCAAAGGTCTGTAATCCTAGTGTTGGGAAGGCAGAGACAAGCAGATAGATCCCCGAAACTCACTGGCCATCTTTTCCAGTAACTTGGAAGCTACAGATTGAGTAAAAGATATCTCAAAACATAAAGTAAGGGTGATGGAGAAAAACCCAGCATTGATCGATATCTCTCTGTCTCTCTCCCTCTTTCTCTCTCTCTCCCTCCTTCCCTCCCTCTCTTTTTCTCTCTTCCTCCTTCCCTCCTTCCCTCCCTCCCTCTCTCTTTCTCTTCTCTCTCTCTCTCTCTCTCTCTCTCTCTCTCTCTCTCTCTCTCTCACACACACACACACACACCACAGAAAGATACATTCACTTATACTTATACACCTCTCTGTCCATCAACTAATAAATTACTTGATCATAAATGAGCTGAGCAACACATGTTTTGTCTTCCCTTGCTTGTTCCAATAGTAATTCTAGCCCTATAGTTTCTCTGTAGAAAAAAATTGGAAGTCTCTACTAGTAAGTATGAGATGGATGGTTTCTTAGCTTTGGAAGTTTATGGCCCCATCCACTGAGAGTTTACTCCCTCTCCTTTGTGTTTGCAGTTGGAGATACGATTTCTCAGATTCCTTCTCCAGCCCATCACCATACCTACCACTTGCTGCCATGACTCTCTGCCATGAGAGACTCTTATCCCTCTGGAAATGTAAGGCAAAGTAACTCTAATTTGTATTGGCCATAATATTTAAAAGTAAATGATATACAACTGACCTTTAAAGATTGAATAAACCTGTTCAACACCATACTAAATCAAGCAGGAAAGGATTATTAAAATTTTGAAAACAGTATGGAAAGAAAGAATGAAGAGTCTAATGAGATACAACAAAGCAAATTACTAGATTCTTTGTCAAAGTACCAGAAGGAAGGGAAAGTCAGAAAAGAACAGAAAGCATACCTCCCCAATAGCTATTTCATTATTTACTATTGGACAGATTCATCAATGACTAAAGCAATCCTCAGCATGCCACACACTGTTTTAGATGGGTTCTTTAAATAGAACCAAGAAAAGAATGGACAAAAAAAATAAATAAATAAAAGAGGAAAATGTTTTTTTTAATTTAATTTTCTTGCTTAATAGATTTGTCTGTGTCTCTTGTGACTCTGTTAAACAAAAGCACTGAAAATAGACATTCTTCTGATGTTAAAGTTGTTCAACTTTTTACCATTGACTAAATTCATTATTGACTTTCCACGTGTGACCTTTATTGTGTTGATGTACAAGTCTTTATATATCTATTTGTAAAGAGTCTTCATCATGAATTAATGTTGAATTTTGTAAAAAGGGTTTTCACATCTACTGAAATGACCATGCAATTTTTGATCTTAAGTTTGTTAACATGGCATATCATATTTATTAGTATATAAACAATAATGTCTAAGATAGTATTGCATACCTTGGATAATTCTCAACTGATAATGATAAATAATCTTTATAATGTGCTAGAGAATAAGGTTGCTAATTTTATTCAGGTTTTTATTTTGCATCAGTGTTCAATTTGAATATTGTCTTAAAGTTTTATTTTCATGTTGTTTCCTCATTTAACTTTCATATCAAGGTAATTCTCTCCTCATAAAAACAGTAGGGAATATCTTTAATCTCTTTCCTTATTTTAGTTTTGCTATTTTGAGACAGGGCCTCTCTACATAACCCTAGCTGTCTTAGAACTCACTATATAGACCATGCTGGTCTCAAAGTCACAGAAATCTGCCTGCCTCTGCTTTGAGAGTGCTAGGATTAAAGGCCTACACCACACTTGACTATAATGTATTTAACTTTTGGAAGAATTTGAAAAGGACTCTTACTAGTTCTTTCAATGGTTTGTGGGTCCCAGCAATGAAGCTGTAAGGCCATGGGGTTTTCTTTGATAAGGGACTTTTGCATTATGTATCCTGTCTCTTTATTTCTTTATGTTCTGCTTCAAATTTCTATTTCTTCTTGGTTCCTTCTTGGTAGACTGTCTATTTCTAGGAGTTCACCCATTTATTCTAGGTTACCAAGCTTTATTTAAATGTATAATTAGTCATTCATAGAAGTCTCTTGTAATTTTTGGCATTTCTGTAGTGTCAGTTATAACTACTACTTTTTCATTTCTCGTTTCATCTTTTTTTCTTTGATTTTTCTTAAGATAACTAAAGATTTACTAATTTATTTTTAAAGCATGGATTTTGGTTGCTTGAACTTTTTTCTACTTTTCTAGCCTTTATTTTGTTTATTTATGCTCTTATTCCTATTATTTTCTTCTAGCTTGGCATTAATTTCTTTTTTATTTGTCTAGCTCCTTGAAGAAAACATGCTACCAGCATACAAAAAGCACACCAACTAGTACATGCTGATGCTGGGCAACTTGCAATTAAAGAACTCTTTCCATGAACCCAAAGATTTGCTACTATTTTGAATATGGGAAAACTGCAGCCTAAATCACCTCAGTAATTTTCTTAAGGACACATACTGAGTACTCTTGGTAGTATACAAAAATCCAAGCTAAAAGAGAAATAAATGCTTGGCCCCTATTCTAGTCCAGTACCATGGAGCAATTTAGTGCTAGTACAGTACTATGGAGCAAATCAGCGCTAGTTCAATACCATGGAGTGAATCAGTACTTTGATTTCTATCTGTGTCAACATCCTGAGCAATATCTACAGGATATCCTCAACACTATTTAGCTATCTTTCCAAGGCTGCCTCTGTGGTCAGTCCTTACAAGTCCTCTTCATCTGTTGCCATTGCTACTGTAGCCAGCTAGGCAAGAGCAGCCAACAACCAGAGTAAAACTAAAGGCAGAAAAGGAACAGGAGAAGGAGGAGGAAGAGAAAAAGGAGGAGAAGGAAGAGGAAGAAAGGAGGAGGAGAAAGAAGAGGAAAGGGAGGAGAAGGAGGAGGAGGAAGAGGAAGAGGAAGAGGAAGAAGAAGAAGAAGAAGAAGAAGAAGAAGAAGAAGAAGAAGAAGAAGAAGAAGAAGAAGAAGAAAGAGAATGAGAAGGGGAAAAAGAAAGAATAGTAGTAGGCGGAGTGGGAGAGGGTGATGTGTGACATTTTCTGGAAAGATACCGCATAGGAGTACTCACCCCAAATAGGGAGTCCAAAAACAGATCAAAGTACAGATAAGAGCAAAGTCCAACTTGGAGAACCAATAAGCTTTATTGGGGCTACTTACAATACTATGGGGGAGGGGTTACATACAGGAGCAGAAATGACTCAAAGACAGCTGATTACCAAAGCACACCACAACAGAGGTGACAGTTCACAAAACTTGGAACCTGGCTGGAGTACAGTATACACCCTGCAGGCAGTTCAAAAGGTTGGACAATGTCCTTTCTAACTCAGAGGGTCTAAACATTAAACCTCTTCCAGGCAACACCACTGGTCTCTGAGTCTTCTTTACTGTTTGGCATATCTCAAGGAGCTTTCCTAGGTGATAGAATGTTATCACAAAGGAAACTGCTACATAACAGAGCAGGAGGGGGAGGGGGAGAGAGGGAGGAGGAGCAGACTGAGTAACAGGACTCAGAGGGTCAGGCATAGTCTATTCCTATCACCTCAGGATCTCTGCTCATCACAAATTCCTTCAAATGGACAAGAGACCATCAATGCCTGTCTTATTATGAAGTAAACAGAGGCTCCTCCTACTAGAGTCAAGCCTCTACCCAACTACACAGAGATTCAGTAGAAGGTGCCCCTAAGTGATGTAATTATGCTTACAGATCACTAAATAGAGGAAGAAATTTTAGACTAAGTGACCCAATGGAGGTGAGCATATGGATAAATTTCTACACTGCCTTGGCAGCTACATGTCTAATAATAATGCCTTTTGCTATGGAAAAATAAAACATATGCCCACTAACAGAATAGGAGAGAAATCCTAAGAATAAAACCATGAATTTATTTTTGATTGATTTTCAACAAAGATACCAAGTACCAATAAGGAGGAAAGGATAGTCTCTTCAATAAATTGCATTGAAAATCAAGACATCATTACACAGAAGTTACAAAGATTAACTTCAAAGAATGAAATACTTAAGCCTTAAACTTAAAACTATGAAAATGCCTAAATAAACAAAGGGGGAAAGCTCCCTGACATTAGTGTTGCCATTGACTTGTTGGGTAGGATTCTAAAGGTACTCATAAAAGAAGCAAAACTAGACTAATTTGATTCTATCAAACTAAAAACTATTTGCACAGAAAAGAAAATAATTATGAAAATGAAGAGAAAAATTATATAACGGATAAATATAGTTGTAAGTTACGTATGTAATAAAGGATTATGTTTCTAATATACCAGGAACACAACTCAATGGTAAGTGGTTTGGATATGGCTTGAGTATATACCCAGGTTTTATTAGAATTGAAGTACTAGAACTTTTGGAAAGGTACATCTTGGAGAATTGATTAGATCATGGGGTTACTACCATAAGAAGGCTGAAATAGCCAAACTTGTTTTGTAATAACTCACTCTTGGGAGAACTAACTTACTACATGAAATCAACATTAATCCCTCTTGAGGTAACCCATGAGGATATATGACTTTATACAAAGGAATTGTATAAAGTATGTCAAAGATGCTATTCTTTTACATAAATTTCAGCATTATTCATAACTCAGAAAAGGATATAAATGAAGCACATATTGTCAATTGAATGGATATAGAACATGTGGTATATGTCTGAAATGGGATAATATAAGTCTTACAGAAGAAGGAAATTTGATTGTTCATAAAAACATAGAATCAGAAAAAATATTCTGTGTTAAATAAGCTAGACATACACAGGAAGGTTAACACTGTATGATTTTATTTTTTGTGTGATCTAACAAAGTTGACGTCCTAGAAGCATAGAACATATACTAGAGGCTATGTAGAGATAGGTTGAAAGGGTATGATAAAAGGGTAGATGTTATTCAAATGTATAAATTCTGTGATTTGAACAAAGTGTGTGTGTGTGTGTGTGTGTATGGATGTGTGTATGAAAATGACTTGATGTTAAATGTCTTCCTTGATCATGTTTTATTTTTTTAAAATATTTATTTATTTGTATATATAAGTATTTTGTCACCATCTCAGTTACTTTTAATTGCTATAATAAAAACACCATGACAATGGCAGTCATTTTTAAAAGAAAGTGCTTAATTTGGGCTTATAGTTTCAGATAGAGTCTGTGACAGCAGAGCAAAGGCATGGCAGTAAGATCAGCTGAGTTTACATCTTGATAAAAATTTAACAGGCAAAGAGAGAGACACACACACAGAGAATGTTGTGAATCTCTTGAAACCTTAAAACCTGCTTCCAGCTACAGACCCCCAATAAGACCATATCTTCTAATCCTTCTCAAATAGTACTACTAACTGATGACCAAGTATTGAAATGTATAAAGCTGTGGGGACCATTCTTTTTCAAACCACCCATAGCCTTCATATATATATATATGTGTGTGTGTGTGTGTGTGTGTGTGTGTGTGTGTGTATTTGTATGTGTATATGTATATATACACACATATATATGTATATATACACAAACACTAGTGTCAGATCTCTGAAAGAGCAGCAATCCTGATTGCTGAGCCTCTCCCTAGCCCCATTGTTCTTACTGGGACACACTTTTGCTAATCTAGGAGCTCATAAATTGTGGCTAGACTAGATAAAAAGCTTACATTACTTTTTGCTTCCTTGTAAGTGCTGAGATAACAGACAGCCCACCATCACTTCCCTCTTTTTCATAAATTCTAGAGACCCAAATTCCTATTCTCAGACTGTTGACCCAAGCGCTTTGTCTTTTTAGCCATCTCAACAGCATTGGAAGAACAACTTTTATTGATCTCTTGTAATACATAATGACTACAGCTGATATTGATGTGTGTTTCAGAAATTACTAAAAGTAAAATGTTAACAATAACACATGAAAATTGTAAATTAATGAAGTAATATTTTAATTAGGTTGATTGAGTCCTTATACAATATATACATAGAAACAGATGACATCATAAGTCAAAAACAAATTATCAATAGAAGAGAGAAAGAATAAAAGAGAGAAAGAAGAGGAGGTAGGAAGAAGAGAAGGAGGAGGGGAGAAAGTAGACAAAAAATAGAAGTGGGAAGGATGGATAAAGGGAAGGAAAGAAAGGATAAAGGAAAACAAACCAAACTAAGTAAACAAAATGATTCCAAAATAATTTTCAGGACCCAGTTGTGGTCTTGCTCTTTTCTTATAACACAGCGTATTTCTCTCTTACCATAATATATTCAATAATTTTTTTGTTTTGTTTTAAGTTTTTATCTTAAATTATTTGCTTTATTTTGATTATTAGATTTTATTAATGGTATAAAGTAATGGGTTTATTAAAATATTTTAATGTGTATACAATAAACTTTGATTCCATTAACAACTTAATTACTCTCCCTCATCTTTCTATTTTCTTTATTATAGTGATTATGACTGAAGTCAGATGGATGTTCAATATTGCTTAGATTTCCATTTCCTATTTTGCTTACTTTGTTATAACATAAATTTATGAAAATAATCTACCGCTATTTCTCTTTAAAGATAATATAATCAAAGATTTCTATTAACAATTAATATACCTGATTTTCCTGAAAAATTTCTGCTCTGATAGTATTGTATAGACATGTAAAGTAGACAAAAATGTAATATTATTTCATTTGTTTCATCAATAATAAGCAACCCTATAAAACATCCATAAAAGATTTCCATTATTCAACTCCAACTTATAACTGTCATTTATGCGGTTCTCTAGTTCTATACATTTACCTGTGAATATCACGATTACATTTTTAGCATCTGAGTAATCTTCCATTGTGTAAACATACCATATTTTCTTTGTTCACATGTTGAGGAACATTTAAGTTATTTTTAGTTTCTGGCTATCATGAATAAAATCTTAATAAACATGGCTGATATGGTGTCCCTGTGGAAGGATAGAGCATCCTTTGGGTATATGGCCAGGATTGGTATATATATACACATACATACATACCTGGGTCTTGAGATAGACTGATTCTCATTTTTGGAGGAACTGTCACACAGATTTCCATAGTGACTGTATAAGTTTGTATTCCCACCAGCAATGGAGGAGTGTTCTCCTTACTCCACTTCCTCATCAGTATAAACTTGTCACTTTTTTTTATTGATTTTAGCCATTCTGATAGGTGTAAGATGGAATCTCAACATAGTTTTGATTTGCATTTCCCTGATAGCTAAGGATATTGAACATTTCTTTAAGTGCTGTTCAGTCATCTGATTTTCCTCTTTTGAGAATTTTCTGTTTAGATCTTTACCCCATTTTAAAATTGTTTTTGTGTTGTTTTATTTGTTTGTTTATTTTTTAATATCCAGGTTTTAAAAAACTTCCTTATATATTTTGAATATTAGCCTTCAGATAGATGTGTAGTTAGTGTGGTGGTTTGAATATGCTTGGCTCAGAGAGTGGCACTATTAGGAGGTAAGACCTTGTTGGAAGAAGTGTGTTATTCTGGGGTGTGCTTTGAGAGACCTTCCTCTTAGTTGCCTGGAAATCAGTCTTCTGTTTGTCTTAGGAACAAGGTGTAGAACTCTCATCTCCTCCAGCGCCATACTCGCCTGTATACTATTATGTTTCCTGTCTTGATGATAGTAGCAGTGATTTAGTTAACTGCTTTGGGATCCTGAGGAATCATACTCGTGCACCAACCAGCCCAAGAGCTATCTGGATCCAGGAATGATATATATATACACGCGCGCAGCTCTAAATCTGACCAGATTCCTCTGAATCATGGCAACTCTGCTCCTTCTTCCTCCCTTCCAGTTTTTAGACAGTGCCAATCTAAAAGTTCTGCCTCTCTCTCGCCAAACAGCCATTGGCCTTTGACTCTTTATTGATCCAGCAAAAACCAGTTGGGGACAAGGAATTTCAGTATTTGGACACACAGATTCCTTGATTTTCAGGGCTGGATTAATTCAAAGCAATAGAACCAATCCCCAGCAGATGATAATGGACTGAGCCTCTGAACCTGTAAGCTAGCCCCAATTAAATGTTTTCCCTAATAAAAATTGCCTTGGTTATGTTGTCTCTTCTCAGCAATGGAAACTCTAAGACAGTTGGTAAATACTTTCTCATTCTGTAGGCTGCTGCTTTGTATAAATGATGGTATCCTATTCTTTGCAGAAGATTTTCAGGTTCATGAGGTCTCATTTTCTAATTGTTGATCTTAGTGCCTGTGCTAACAGTGTTCTGTTCAGAAAGTGTTTTCCTGTGCCAATGAGTTCAAAGCTATTTCCCCACTTTTCTATTCTATCATGTTCAGTGTATGCAGTTTTTGGTTGAGGTCTTTAATCCATTCATGAGTTTTGTGCAGGGTGATAAGTGTGGATCTTTTTGGATTCTTCTGTATGCAGCTGTCTAGTTTGACTAACGTGATTTGCTAAAGATGAAATCTTTTTCTAGTGTGTATTTCTGACTACTTTGTCAAATATCAGGTGCCCATACATTTGTGAGTTTATATCTGGGTCTTCCATTCAATTCTGTTGATTGATGTATCTGATTTTGTACCAATACCACACTGCTATTATTACTATAGCTCAGTAGTATGAGTTGATATTGGAGTATTCCCAACAGTTCTTTTCTTATTCAGGATTGTTTTAGATATCCTGCTTTTTTTCTTTCTCTGTATTTTTCAATGTAAAGCTGAAATTATCTTTTCAAGATCTGTGAATAATCACATTAGAATTGTGATGGGGATTGCATTGAATCTGTAGATTGCTTTTGGTAGGATGGCCACTTTCTCTGTTAATCCTGCAGATCCATAAGCATGGAAGAACTTTCTATCTTTTGATTTCTTTCCTCAGTGTCTTAAAGTTTTTTTTTTTTTATTATACAAGTCTTTTACTTCCTTGGTTAGAGTTACCCTCAAAATTTTTCATATTATATGAAGCTACTATGAGACATACAGTTTCTCTGATTTGTTTCTTAGTTCATTTGTCATTTGTATATAGGAAGGCTACTGATTTTGTGAGTTAATTTTCTATCCAGCTACTTTGGTGAAAGTGTTTATCAGCTGTAGGAATTGAATTGTAAAAATCTTTAAGATCACTTACCTATGTTATCATACCATCTGCAAATAAAGATACTTTGGCTTCTTCATTTCCAATTTATATCACTTTGATATCCTTCAATTGTCTTATTGCTTTAGCTAAGACTTCAAGTACTATATTAAATAGAGATGTAGAGAGTGGATACCTTTTTTTTGTCCTGATTTTAGTCAAATTGCTTTGAGTTTCTCTCTACTTAAGTTGACATTGGCTATGGGATTACTGTAAACTGCTTTTAGTATGCTGAGGTTTGTCCATTGTGTTCCTAATCTCTTCAAAACTTTTATCACAAAGGGATGTTAGATTTTGTCCAAGGAACTTTCCTCATCTAAAAGATGATCATGTGATTTTTGTCTTTGACTTTGTTTTATGGTAGATTACATCTATTAATTTACATATGTTGAACGAGCCCTGCATCTTGGGCAAGAGCCATCCTTCATTATAGTGGATGATCTTTTCTTTTCTTTTTTTTTTAATTTAAAATATTAGCGTATATTTATTAAAAAAATGATGGGTTTCATTATGTGTATAAACTGTATCCTTTATCTTTTTATTTTTATTTTTTTATCGGAAATTTTATTTACATTTCAGTTGTTCTCCCCTTACCCCATTTTCTCCCCTCCCTCCCTGGAACTCCGAATCCCATCCCCCCTCCTCCTGCTTCTATGAGGGTGTACCCCCACATACCCCCCCTACCTCACCTCCCCACCCACGAATTCCCCCCCCCACGGCGTCCAGCTTTGGTGGGACCGAGGATCTCTTCTCCCACCTATAACACACTTGCATATATAGCTGGAGCCATGTGTCTCTCCCTGAGCGCTCCCAGGCTGGTAGTTTAGACCCTGGGGGCTCTGGTTGGTTGGTATTATTGCTTTCCTCATGGTGTCACGAATCCTTTCAACTCCTTCAGCCTTCACTCTATCTTCTCCATTGGGAACCCCATGATCAGTTTGATGGTTAGCTGTGAGCATCTGCCTCTGAGTATGTCAGACTCTTGCAGACCTCTAAGGAGACAGCTATATCAGGCTCCTGTCAGCATGTACTTCCTGACATCCACATCAACCTCTACCTTTGGTGACTGCACTTGGGATGGATACCCAGGTGGACTGGTCTGCAGACAGACCCTCCTTCAGTTTCTGTCCTGCACTGTGTCTCCATATTTGCTCCCTTGAGTATTTTCTTACTCCTTCTAAGAAGGACTGAAGCCACCCCTCACTTGGTGTTCATTCTTCATGAGCTTTATATGGACTGTGAGTTGAATCTTGGGTATTTCAAGCTTCTGGGCTAAAATCCAATAATCAGTGAGTGAATACCATGTATGTTCTTTTGTGATTGGGTTACTTCACTCAGGATGATATTTTCTAGTTCCATCCATTTACAAATGAGTTTATCGAATTCATTATTTTTAATAGCTAGGTAATATTCCATTGTGTAAATGTACCACATTTTTTTTGTATCCATTCCTCTGTTGAAGGACATCTGGGTTCTTTCCAGTTTCTGGCTATTATAAATAAAGCTGCTATGAACATAATGCAGCATATATCCTTGTTATGTGTTAGAGCATCTTATGGATATATACCCAGGAGTGGTATAGCTGGGTCCTCAGGTAGTGATATGTCCAATTTTCTGAGGAACCGACAGACTGTTTTCCATAGTGGTTGCACCATCTTGCAATCCCACCAACAATGGAGGAGTGTTCCTCTTTCTCCACATCCTTGCCAGCATCTACTATCACCTGAGTTTTTATTTTAGCCATTCTGACTGGTGTGAGGTGGAATATCAGGGTTGTTTTGATTTGCATTTCCCTGATGACTAAGGATACTGAACATTTCTTTAGGTGCTTCTCGGCCATTCGCATTTCCTCAGTTGAGAATTCTTTGTTTAGCTCTGTACCCCATTTTTAATAGGGTTATTTGGTTTTCTAGAGTCTAACTTCTTGAGTTCTTTGTATATATTGGATATTAGTCCTCTATTGGATGTGGGATTGGTAAAGATCTTTTCCCAATCTGTTGGTTGCCGTTTTGTCCTATTGACAGTGTCCTTTGCCTTACAGAAACTTTGCAATTTTATGAAGTCCCATTTGTCAATTCTTGATCTTAGAGCATAAGCCATTGGTGTTCTGTTCAGGAACTTTTGCCCTGTGCCTAGGTATTCGAGGGTCTTCCCCACCTTCTCTTCTATTAGTTTCAGTGTGTCTGGTTTTATGTGAAGGTCCTTTATCAACTTGGACTTGAGCTTTGTACAAGGAGATAAAAATGGATCAATTTGCATTCTTCTGCATGTTGTTCTCCAGTTGAACCAGCACCATTTGTTGAAAATGCTGTCCTTGTTCCACTGGATGGTTTTAGCTCCTTTGTCAAAGATCAAATGACCATAGGTGTGTCGGTTCATTTCTGGATCTTCAACTCTATTCCACTGATCTTCCTGCCTGTGTCTGTACCAATACTAGGCAGTTTTTATCACTATTGCTCTGTAGTACAGCTTGAGGTCAGGGATGGTGATTCCTCCAGAAGTTCTTTTATTGTTGAGAGTAGTTTTCGCTATTCTGGGTTTTTTGTTATTCCAAATAAATTTTAGAATTTCTCTTTCTAACTCTGTAAAGAATTGAGTTGGTATTTTAATGGGGATTGCATTGAATCTGTAGATTGCTTTTGGCAAGATGGCCATTTTTACTATATTAATCCTGCCAATCCATGAACATGGGAGATCTTTCCATTTCCTGAGATCTTCTTAAATTTCTTTCTTCAGAGACTTGAAGTTCTTGTCATACAGATCTTTCACTTGCTTGGTTAGATTCACACGGAGGTATTTTATATTATTTGTGACTATTGTGAAGGGTGTCATTTCCCTAATTTCTTTTTCAGCCTGTTTATCTTTCATGTAGAGGAAGGCTACTGATTTGTTTGAGTTGATTTTATAACCCGCCACTTTGCTGAAGTTGTGTATCAGGTTTAGGAGTTCTCTGGTGGAAGTTCTGGGATCACTTAAGTATACTATCATATCATCTGCAAATAGTGATATTTTGACTTCTTCCTTTCCTATTTGTATTCCTTTGACTTCTTTTTGTTGTCTTATTGCTCTGGCTAGGACTTCCAGTACTATATTGAATAGGTAGGGAAGAGTGGGCAGCCTTGTCTAGTCCCTGATCTTAGTGGGATTGCTTCAAGTTTCTCTCCATTTAGTTTGATGTTGGCTACTGGTTTGCTGTATATTGCTTTTACTATGTTTAGGTATGGGCCTTGAATTCCTGATCTTTCCAAGACTTTTACCATGAAGGGATGTTGAATTTTGTCAAATGCTTTCTCAGCATCTAGTGAGATGATCATGTGGTTTTCTTTCTTTGAGTTTGTTTATATAGTCTTTTACATTGATGGATTTCCGAATATTGATCCATCCCTGCATTCCTGGGATGAAGCCCACTTGATCATGATGGATGATTGTTTTGATGTGTTCTTGGATTCGGTTTGCTAGAATTTTATTGAGTATTTTTGCATTGATATTCATAAGAGAGATTGGTCTGAAGTTCTCTTTCTTTGTTGGGTCTTTGTGAGGTTTAGGTATGAGTGTGATTGTAGCTTCATAGAACGAATTGGGTAGTGTTCCTTCTGTTTCTATTTTGTGGAATAGTTTGAAGAGAATTGGTATTAGTTCTTCCTTGAAGGTCTGATAGAATTCTCCATTAAAACCATCTGGTCCTGGGCTTTTTGTGGTGGGGAGACTTTTAATGACTGCTGCTATTTCTTTAGGGGTTATGGGACTGTTTAGATGGTTTATTTGCTCCTCATTTAACTTTGGTACCTGGTATCTGTCTAGAAAATTGTCCATTTCATCCAGATTTTCCAGTTTTGTTGAGTATAGGCCTTTGTAGTAGCTTCTGATGATTTTTTGAATTTCCTCGATTTCTGTTATTATGTCTCCCTTTTCAGATCTCATTTTATTAATCTGGATACTGTCTCTGTGCCCTCTGGTTAATCTGGCTAAGGGTTTATCTATCTTGTTGATTTTTCTCAAAGAATCAACTCCTGGTTTTGTTGATTTTTTGTATAGTTCTTTCTGTTTCTACTCAGTTGATTTCAGCCCTGAGTTTGATTATTTCCTGACGCCTACTCCTCTTGGGTGTATCTGCTTCTTTTTGTTCTAGAGCTTTCAGGTGTGCTGTCAAGTTGTTAATGTGTGTTCTCTCCAATTTCTTTTTGTAGGCATTTAGAACTATGAGTTTTCCTCTTAGCACTGCTTTCATGGAATCCCACAAGTTCTGGTATGATGTGTCCTCATTTTCATTAAATTCTAAGTAGCCTTTAATTTCTTTCTTTATTTCTTCCTTGACTAAGTCATCATTGAGTAGAGCATTGTTCATTTTCCACATGCATGTGGGTTTTCCATTGGTTTTGTCATTATTAAAGACTAGCCTTAGTCCATGGTGATCTGATCGGATGCAAGGGATTATTTCAAGTTTTTTGTATCTGTTGAGGACTGTTTTGTGACCAATTATATGGTCTATTTTGGAGAAGGTACCTTGAGGTGCTGAGAAAAAGGTATATTCTTTTGCTTTAGGGTGAAATGTTCTATAGATATCTGTTAAATCTATTTGGTTCATAACTCCTGTTAATTTCATTGTGTCTTTGTTTAGTTTCCATTTCCATGGTCTGTCCATTGCAGAGAGTGGGGTGTTAAAATCCCCCACTATTATTGTGTGAGATGCGATGTGTGCTTTGAGCTTTAGTAAAGTTTCTTTTATGTATGTAGGTGCCCTTGCATTTGGAGCGTAAATGTTCAGAATTGAGAGTTCATCTTGGTAGATTTTTCCTTTGGTGAGTATGAAGTGTCCTTCCTTATCTTTTTTGAATACTTTTGATTGAAAGTTGATTTTATTTGATATTAGAATAGCTACTCCAGCTTGTTTCTTGGGACCATTTGCTTGGAAAATTGTTTTCTAACCTTTTACTCTGAGGTAGTGTCTGTCTTTGTCACTGAGGTGCATTTCCTGTATGCAGCAAAACTCTGGGTCCTGTTTATGTATCTAGTCTGATAGTATATGTCTTTTTTTGGAGAATTGAGTCCATTGATGTTAGGAGATATTGAGGAAAAATGATTGTTGCTTCTATTATTTTTGTTATTAGAGGTGGAATTATGTTTGTATAGCTATCTTCTTTTGGGGTTGTTGGGAGATTACTTCCTTGCTTTTTCTAGGTTGTAGTTTCCTTCCTTGTGTTGGCGTTTTCCATCAATTATCCTTTGAAGTGCGGGGTTTGTGGGAAGATATTGTGCAAATTTGGTTTTGTCATGGAATATCTTGGTTTCTCCATCTATAGTGATTGAGAATTTTGCTGGCATTTGTGTTCCCTTAGGGTCTGTATGATATCAGACCAGGATCTTTTTGGCTTTTATAGTCTCTGATAAAAAGTCTGGTATAATTCTTATAGGTCTGCCTTTATATGTTATTTGACCTTTTTCCCTTACTGCTTTTAGTATTTTTTCTTTGTTTTGTGCATTTGGTGTTTTGATTATTATGTGACAGGAGGTATTTCTTTTCTGGTTTAGTCTGTTTGGTGTTCTGTAGGCTTCTTGTATGTTTATGGGCATCTCGTTCTTTAGGTTAGGGAAATTTTCCTCTATAATTTTGTTGAAGATATTTACTGGCCCTTTAAATTGGGAATCTTCACTCTCATCTATACCTATTATCTTTAGGTTTGGTCTTCTCATTGTGTCTTGGATTTCCTGGATGTTTTGTTTTAAGAACTTTTTGCATTTTGCGTTTTCTTTGATGGTTGTGTCAATATTTTCTATGGTATCTTCTGCACCTGAGATTCTCTCTTCTGTCTCTTGCATTCTGTTGGTGATGCTTGTGTCTATGACTCCTGATCTCTTTTCTACGTTTTCTATCTCCAGGGTAGTCTCCCTTTGAGATTTCTTTATTGTTTCTATTTCCATTTTTTTACCCTGAATGGTTTTGTTCAATTCCTTCACCTGTTTGGTTGTGTTTTCTTGCAATTCTTTAAGGGATTTTTGTGTTTCCTCTTTAAGGACTTCTACCTGTTTACCTGTGTTCTCTTTCAATTCTTTAAAGATTTTTTGTTTCCTCTTTAAGGGCTTCTACCTGTTTACCTGTGTTCTCCTGTATTTCTTTAAGGGAGTCACTTATGTCCTTCTTAAAATCCTCTATCATCATCATGAGAAGCGATTTTAATTCTGAATCCTGTTTTCCCTGTGTGATGGGGTATCCAGGACTTGCTATGGTGGGAGAACTGGGTTCTAATGATGCCAAGTAACTTTGGTTTCTGTTGATTGTGTTCTTGTGCTTCCCTTTCGCCATCTGGTTGACTCTAGTGTTACCTGTGCTCACTGTATCTAACTGGATTTTGTCTTTCCAGTTATCTTGCTTGTGTCAGAACTCCTCAGTTTCCAGATGTCTCTGTGTTTCTGTGATCCTAAGCTCCTGGGTGGAAGAACTCTGGGGCTCAGGCCGCCTTGGGATCCTGAAATCCTGCTGCCCTGAGTGCAGCAGCTCCTCTAGGATGGCTCAGGATAGGGTGTCTCCACTGGAACAGACTAGCTAGGTGTTCACTGCTCTGAGTGCAGTGGCTCCTCTAGAATGTCTCAGGGTAAGGTGTCTCCACAGGAGCAGACCAGCTCAGTGTCTTTCCCAGCCAGAAGGACCAGGCCTCTGCTCTAAGTGCAGTGACTCCTCTAGGATGGCTCAGGATCAGGTGTTTCCACAGGAGCAGACCAGCTATGTGTCTACCCCCGCCAGAAGGGGATGATCTTTTCAATGTGTTCTTTGATTTGGTTTTCAAGTATTTAATTGAGAATTTTATATCTATGTTCATAAGAGAAATTGATCTGCAATTCACTTCTTTGTTGGAGGTCTTTTTGTGGTTTCGATATCAGAGTAACTGTAGCTTTAAAAAACAAATAGCCCATGTTCCTTCTGTTTCTAATTTGTTGAATTATTTGAGGACTATTGATATTAATTCTTTGACAGTCTGGTAGAATTCTATGATAAAACCATCTGGTTTGAGCTTTTATCAGTTGAGAGGCATTTAATGAATGCTTCGATTTTGCTGGAGCTTATAGGTCAGTTTAAATTGTTTTTTTCTGGTGTTGATTTAACTTTGGTAAGTTGTATGTATTAAGAAAATTATAATTTATTTTAGATTTTCTAATTTGGTGGAATACAGGTTTTTTATTTTGAGTACAGATTTTGAAAGTTTGTTCTTATGATTCTCTGAATTCCTCTGTGCCCATTGTTATATTTCATTTTTATCTTTATTTTTGTTAATTTGGCTTTTCTTTGTGCCTTTAGTTAGTTTGGCTAAGGTTCTGTAAATCTTAATTGATTTTTTTCAAAGAAATAACTGTTTCATTGATCCTTGGTATTTTCCCCTATTTTATTGATTTCAGGCTTAAGCTTGATTATTTCTTGTATCTTGTCTTTTAAGGGTGGTTTCTTCTTTTGTCCTAGAGTTTCTAGATGTGTTGTTCTGTTACTAATATGAGATCTCTCCAACTTTTTAATGTAGTTATTTACTGCTATAAACTTAACTCTTAAAATGATTTCAGTGCATCCTATAATTTTGGGCATGTTATATATTCATTTCAGTTCAATTCTAGAAAATCTTGAATTTCTTAAATTTCTGTCTTGACTCCTGTTTCTTCAGTAATGAGTTATTAAATTTCTATGCGTTTGTACGATTTCTGTTGTGTCTATTGTTGATATCCAGCTTTAATCCTTGGTGGTCATACAGAATACAGGTTGTTACTTCAATTTTCTTGAATCTGTTGAGAGCTGCTTTATATCTGAGTATGAGGTCAATTTTGTAGCGATTTCCATCAAGTGCTGAGAAGAAGGTATATTTTTGTGTGTTTGGGTAAAATAGACTGTAAATATACAGTTGGTTCATTTGGTCTATAATATCACTAAGCTCTCATGTTTGTCTGTTTGGTTTTGTCTGGAAGACCTGTCTGTTGGTGAGAATGGCATATTGAAGTCTCCCACTATTAATATGTGAAGGTCAATATGTGATTTAAGCTATAGTAGTATTTTTTTATGGACTTGGGTGCCCTTGTATTTAGTGTGTGATATGAATTATAATGCAATCTTAGGGAAATTTCCTTTGATGAGTATGTAGTGTTCTTTCCTATCTTTTCTGTTTATTTCAAAGTCTATTTTGTCAGAAATTAAAATAGCTACACCAGCTTGTTTCTGAGGATCATTTTCTTGGAATATTCTTTTCCATCCTTTCACTATGAGGCAATGTGTATTCTTGATGTTAAGGTATATTTCTTGGATGCAACATCAGGGTGTTTTTGCATCTATTCTCTTAGTGTATGTCTTTTTAATGAGGAATTGAGAACCAAGAAATTGGTGTTGAGAGGTATCAATGAACAGTGTTTATTGATTTTTGTTATTTTTGTTGTTGTTGTGGTAGTGGTGGTGGTGGTAGGGTGTGTGTATATCCCTCTTTTGATTTGTTATTTGCTGATTTGAGATTATTTATTCCCTGTATTTTCTTGGGCGTGGTTAGCTTCTTTAGGTTAATGTTTTCCTTCCAGAGACTTTTGTAGGCCTGGATGTATACATAGACAATTTTGTTTTATCATGGAATGTCTTACTTTCTCTATATATTGTGGTTGAAATTTTTGCTGGATATAGCAGTGTGTGCTGACATTTGTGGTACCTTGTTTTCTGGGTGTTTTGTTCCTCTGGTTCTTAGGAAGATTCTCTTAGGACTAGTAGAGAGCTGGTGATGAGACTACAGAATTGCCTCTGGAGGAGAGAAGAGAGAGTACCTGTTTACTTTGCTGACCTACTTGCTTCTCTGGTAGGCTTGGCTGGAGGGTTCCCAGGGACTATCATCTGCAGTTGGGGGCCAGAATAACAGGATGAGTCCGGATAAAGATGGAGGAGATAATGTTCATGATTTACTGGGGAGTTGGGAACAGAGAGGAGGGGTAGGCCATAGCATGTGGTTTGCGACAGAGTTAGGGGTTAGAGTTGGGGATTGGTTTCAAAGAAGAGGAGAGACAGGTGAAGATAAGTTGTTAGCCTACCTTCTTCACTGGTCAGTGGGTTCTCAGAGAATATCTGCTGGGACTGGGACAATGGAATGAGTGGGTAGGGGAAGGAAGGCAGAGAGGAAGATCTCTAGTATCCACTGGAGGTCAGTGCAAAGTGGGAGGGGAGGCTGCAGAAGGTGGTCTGCTACAGAGGTGGGGAGAAGCCTGGGGTTGGATGTAGAGGAAAGGGGAGGATCTGCAGTTAGCTACCCATTTCCTTTGCCAGAGTCAAGTTTGGTATTTTCTTAAAACAATTCATTATTTTGTCCCTCTCTTTAGAGGTAGAAATAATGTTGGAAATAAGCTTAAGTATTTACTACTTTTCTTAAATGGCCTATCTATTTATTTCATTTGATTATGTTCTGTACCAACACCCTCTGTATTTTACTTTATTCTATTAATCCTTTGACCTGTCTCTTGTGTGCTGACATCTGGTAAATTAAACTATACACCTTCCTGTTCCTTAGCTGTATATTATTCTACTTTGGTGAGTATTAATATCAGTGATGTATACCATGTAGTATTATTAACAGTACTTCTTTTTAGTTTTGCTAAAATCCTTAGGGAACCTTCAATCACCATCTCATGAAAAAATTCAAAGAATATTTTCTGGTCCTTAAGTCTGCAGGACTTTCATAAAGGCTTTTCATCTCTTTGATCTTTACCCAGACTTCATTATATGCTCCCTAATATGCTTAATACAAAGATTATTTTTAGCACCCAGCTAGGAGATTACAATATTCTTCTGCCCTATAATACACTTGGCTCTCTCATTTTCTCTCTTCAAATATTTTTTTCTTGTTTTGGCCTAAAGTTCTAAGGTTTTTGTTTAATCTTCAGGAGGATAAAATGGATCTAACATGCTTTATTTTTGCTGAAGTGTAATTACAAATGTATAAATAAATATAAGTATGCTATTCGGTTTGTACAAATACATGAACTTGTTCAAATGCATTGTTTTACAACTTCGATTAAGACCCAGAACATTGTTACAACCATGGAAAGTTTCATTATTTCTCTTCTCCATAGGAAATTCATTTTTTTTGCCTCTTTTCAATGAAAATCCCTCTTCCCAACAAACATGATGTTCTTTTCACCAAGATAGGTGAATGGGTTTTTCCACTCTAAAACTTCATATATATTGAATCATATAAGAGAAATTTAATTGTACCTGTTTATTTTATTTATCATAATGTTTTTGAAGCTCATTAATATTGAGCTATGCTTTCATAGCTCAGTTTCTATTTGTGAGAAATCATCGATAAATATTGAGAATCAAATTGTTGTATGCTTTTGCTTGGTTTAGATATTGAATATGTCTGAAGGCATATTTAGTCTATTATAGCATGTATAGTATGAAAAACAAGAATGTAATATTATCACACATTATTGTATATGTAGGAAATTAGGATGGATTTTTGATGATTCAAGTATGAATATTTGTCTAAGAACTGGTTGAAGATTGCTTCAATTACAATTTTTATATTTTTCTTAATCATGAAAAATGAAACCTTTAAGTAGACATCAGGAGAAATATCAAAAAGAAGCATGCTGATACGCTCTGAATAGAATAAATTTTTTAAAGTTGCTATTCTTGTTCTAATGTATCACACTCATAAACATTAAAGTGGTGTCGATGAAATTAGACTTACTTCTTCAACTTCACTGGAGGATCCTAGCTTCAGTAAAATCCTTAGCACTTCCTAGCCATTAATTTTATTTCTTCATAAAATTCATCAATTTGAAATTTTACATTTAAGTTTTAAAAGTTAGTGTTGTTAATAAGCCAACTTGCCACCTCACTTCATAGATAAAAATGGCCTAAGGGCCATTGTGTCTATACTACATATAGTTGTCATAAGTTTCCCTGATCAGTAAGTAATAGTTCAAAACATTTTACATTAGCCTCCAAATACATGCAGAAAAAGAATTTTTATTTACAAAATTCTAGCAGGTATAAATAGAAAATATTTTCTTTCAAAACAACTTTTCAAAAACGTCTAATTCCTTCAAATGGAGAAACACTATGTCTTAAAGGTCCAGGTTTTTTGATGTAAGAACTCCTGGACATAACATATTTATTGGTTATAGATTAAGAATTATAAGAAAACGGTGTGATATGGATGGGAAGGAAGAGTGGAAAGAACTCTGTCATGAGGTAATGAACCAACTTGACAAAGTAGACTTGGATGAGTATAAATGTCTATTAGAAGTGACACTATAAACACTAAATATGACTTTTGAAGTTTAAATAAGTATAATTTATGTGCTAAGAAAAGAAAAATAAAATAATATAAAATATGCAGCCAAAATTATAGAAAACACAAAGGAGTAGAAGATATAGAAGCAAAAGCTAGTGGCACTGGATAGAAAACCATTGCAATATGATCTGCACTTATTAAATAATCACCAATTATAAGCCATCACTGTAAAAGAAGACACAACAATAATACCCAAAAATCCATTGTCTGTAAAAATGCTATTTAAAAATAAAGATACAAATATATTAAATGTGAATATTATCTCTTACTAACACTAATCAAAAGAAAGCTTAAGTTTCTGTATTAATATCAGACAAGACAGACTTTGAATGAAGAAATTCTATCAGAAATAATGAGAGATACTTGCTCAAGTACCAATTGTTCAATAATGTGGAATAGTTCTTTATATCCATGTAATTGTAGAACATAAAAATATGGGAGACAAAAGGTCTTGTTATCACAAGGAGAAATAGGAAAATCTACAATTATACTTGAACACTTCAGTACTGTCAGTAGTTTAAAGAACTGAAAATGGAGAATCAGTGAGGTTCTTCCTTTTGCATGTGCCCAGATGACTTCTTCCTTCCATTCTATGGATCTCATTAGAACTGGAGCAGATGCCGTTATTTTAGAAATGAGCCAAAATAAACTTCTTTCCTTTATAAATTATCTAGTTTCTGTTATTCTGTTATAGCAATAAAAATAGAATATGACAGAAAAATTGTTACTGAAACATGAGGGTAGGTCTATAAAAATACCTGGAAATACAGAAACAATTTTTGAAGTAGGTAATAACCAGAAATTGAAAGAGTTTAGAAAATCAAACTAGCAAAAATGCAATGAATTGAGTACTAAGGATAATTCTGGGGAAGGCATAGATAAAATGAGAAGAAAAAGTCTGGAACTTGCTAGAGATGCTAGTCAAGTGGCACTAATGAGAATTATGATAACTACAGATAGTAAAAGCCAGAGTAAGGTCTTGAATGGAGATAAATAATATCTTATTTGGAAGTGGAGGAGAAAACATATTTGCTGTATAATAGCAGATAAGTTGATTATGCTGTGTACATGTTATAAGGGTGTATGGAAGGTGGTGTATAAGATAATGAACTAGTATAGTGGGCAGAAGAAATTTCTCAGAAAAAATACAGAAGGGTTACTTGTTGTTGTTCTTGTTTTTACTTTTTAAATTTGTTTTCTTTTTCTACATTTCAAATGTTGGCCCCACTTCCCAGTGCCCCTCCAAGAGTTCTTCCCTTTGCCTCCGATGGGGTGCTTCCGATCTACCAACCCCACCCCTACCTCACCTCCCCAGGCATCCCCCTTCCCTGAGGCATCAAGTCTCTAGGGGTTACCAACCTACTTTCAAAAATTTTGACCTAGAATTGTTCCTGTCTAAAAGAAATGCAGGGACAAAAAGGAACAAAGGTTGAAGGAAAGGCCATCCTGAAGGGTTATTTTAGCAAGTTTATGCTGAGGTATGAAAATGGAATGATTTACAGATATAATTTATAGTTCAAAAAATAAAGCATAGCAAAAGATATGGAAAATAGCAATTGGTCATTGCCATGTAACTATAAAAACATGCTCGAGATGATAAATTTAACATGTGGCTGCATGAGCTAAAGAGATTAGCACTTAGCACAGATAGAAGCAAGATATATGTTAATCATCAGGATAAGGAGAAAAAGGCCCAAAAATATTTGTAGATTATGAGGTTTACCTCCCCTTCCCACTGCTCATATTAAGACCTAGAGTTCTATAAGGCAAGAATTTGCTCCCCATGAGTCATCTGTAGTTCAAATAGCCCCAGTTACAATTCATGCCGCCACTTTAGAGGTGTAAGCCCAGGAACTACCCAACAACTTGGGGTGATTTAATAGATAAGAAATTTCAAGTCATGTGCATGTATGATAGCATCTACCTGGAACTGGAAGTACATTGTGAAGTATTTGAGATTCTAGATAGAGACCCACCACAGATATAGTCTGTAGTAGAGCATTAGATTATGCAATGTCTGAGTGGGGCTGTTGGGTTCCTGGAACTGCCAAGTAGATGGTAGTGTGCAATTGTGCTCTTCCCACAAAAAAATAAAAGAAGAAAGAAAGAAAGAGGGAAGAAGACAACGAAGAAGACAAAAATGAAGAAAAGAAGATGAGAACGAAGAAGACAAAGGAGATGAAGAAGAAGGAAGACTATAATGAAGAAAACAAGGAAGAATAATAATAATAAAAATAGACAAAGAAGACAAAGAAGAAAACAAAGACAAAGATGATGATGATGATGATAAGATGAAGAGAGAAAAGCATTTGTTGTTATCAGTGTCTACCCCTAACTCACAAGAGCTGCCATATAAGCCAAATGTAGCTGAACTATAGAAGCAGGAGTGCCCCCAACCTTCCAGGTCCAAACTGCACCACTGTGTCCAGAAGACAACACACAGAATAAAATGAAAGACATATTTAACCTAGCAGGTTTTAAAATTTTAGGGGATCAAATATTCCTTTATTTTAGTCTATTTTTATTTTGGAATAGGATGTATACTTGATATGTGTCCCATCTTAAAGAGGAGTTAATGTTATTTTCACAAATCTTTTTTTTTTTTTTTTTTTTTTGGTTTTTTTTTCGAGACAGGGTTTCTCTGTGTAGTCCAGGCTGTCCTGGAACTCACTCGGTAGGCCAGGCTGGCCTCGAACTCAGAAATCCGCCTGCCTCTGCCTCCCAAGTGCTGGGATTAAAGGCGTGCGCCACCACCACCCGGCTATTTTCACAAATCTTTATCAAGTCTTTCAAAAGGGAAATAGGCTAAAAAGATGAGTAAGTGGTTAAAGTTCACCCCATGCTATGCAAGACTGATGACCTGAGGTCAATACCCTGAATCTATGTAAAGATGGAAGAAGAGAATTGACTCTATAATCTTTGTTCTCTGACTTCTATGTCCACTCTTAGGCATGATAATACTAAAGAAAATAAAGCTTAAAAGAAAATGAATTATTTCTTACAAGAATGGATCGTCCCAAAGTGGACCAGTCCTTTGCCCCTTTTCTCCTACGTAAAACTTTTTGCCTTCTACTGTGTCCCGTGAGACTCTCACCAGAAACTGAGCATATGTGTGCCTTGTGTTCCTGGCAGAACTATGTAAAAAATAATAAACATTTTCAAAAGAAAGAGTACAACTTATGTTATACTGTTATATGAAAATACATTAAGATAGTAAGCTTTTCAAGTTTATGTAGAACATTCATCAAGATAGACCATATTCTGGGCATAAAACCACCCTAATAAATTAACAAGAGTATAAATCATTTAAACTATGTTCTCTGGGAGGCCAGAGTAGAATTAAAGTAGAAATAAAAATATATATGGTAAATATTAAAAATCTTTGAAATTTAACAATATATCTCTCAAAGAACCCATGTGCCAAAGACAAAATCTTAAGGGGAAATTTTAATGCATTTTTAATTAAATAAAAATTAAGATGCCTAATGGCCTGCTGTGAGCCAGAAATTATCTCTTTTTTATTATGAGAATAGCTCCTAATTGGTGGCAATCTTAAGGAGCAAATATCTTTCTTTCTTAATTTCTTTTCCTTTTTTAAAAATTTTAACTAGACAGCCAGGGCTATACAGAGAAACTCTGTCTCGAAAAACCAAAAAAAAAAAAAAAAAATTTTTTTTTAACTAATTACTGAATTAATTAATTTTACATCCTGACCACAGTTGCCCCTCTGTCCTGTCCTCCCAGTCTTATCCCGCTTCCCTCCCCCCACATCAAATTTGCCTGCTCTGTCTTCAGAAAAATGGGAGAAATAGAACTGTGCCTCTATAGTGCTGAGTCCAACGGGTCAGCCTGGGTCATGGCCACTACTATATCTCAGTTCACTCCTCAGGAAGAGCAACAGTTCTGTGAAGTAGGTAGAATGACCTTGACACTGTTGTTCTTCCTGAGGAGTGAACTGAGATACAGTAGTGGCCATGACCCAGGCTGACCCGTTGGACTCAGCACTATAGAGGCACAGTTCATTGACAGCTTTCTGGCAAAAAAGTCTTATTTTGTACTATCACATTGTTACATTGTAAATCTCCCCATTTGCCCAAACATCTAAACCTTGGAATTTCTGTCTCTGGGAAATATTTAATTGCCTTAAGTGTAAATTGGGGCTGTGAAACTATATAAGCTAAGAGGGATTTCTGTTCAGGGCTGGTTTGCTTTCATGTGTTAGCAAGAACCATTTCTATGTGTTTCATTGTTTTGTTTTTTTCTTTCTGTGTATCCTGGCTGTTTACACTTTGTAGAATCTTTACTACATTTTGCCTGTCAGTTTGTAGAGCAGGCTGGCCTTGTACTCAGGGCTCTGTCTGCCTCTGCCTCCTGAGTACTGGGATTAAAGGAGTGCGCCACCACGTGTCGTCCAGTTATGTCGCGTCCGCCTTGGCCAGCAAGTAAGACGTGACACGGTCGGATCCTTCTCAGTCAGCTTTATTCCAGGAACGGCTCTTGACTTAGGGACGGGGAACTGGACGAGGGACTAGGATAGGGATGTATGGCCGGGGACCGGACCGGGAAGGCCCGGGAAGGGAAGGCAAGGGAAGGGCAGGGAAGGAAGGGAAGGGAAGCGAAGCGAAGGGCCAAAAGGCGCAGGCCAAAAGGGCGCAGCAGCAGAAGCGAGCTGCTTATCTAGCTGCCCTAGACGCGCTGGGTGACGTGTCCTCTCAGGATAGGTTAAGCTGCCAATACCTCATTATCATGAGCCCGCTCAGGAGGGCACGAGGCCGACACATGCTCAAAGGACTTGTTTACCAGTTTCTGAGCTGGCCACTGTGGAAGCCAGCTGCCTGCCTTGTCAGGTGCTAGTCATATGACTTTGCAACTGTAAACACGGCTGCCTACATCTCCCCCTTATTTATTTATTAAATTTGAAGTAGGTTACCTCTGGACCCTTCAGACCTTAGGCATCCCACACCCAAGCATGCTTGAACTCATTCATTAGGTGTTTGGCGTGAGGCGATTGAAAGCACACCTAGAAGGTCGCCGCTAGCGCAGCAAGTCAGCGGTGGAAAACAGAGGTCCGAGCCCTTGTCCAAAGTGAAGGCATTGTAATGGGAAAGTTTATATTTCTGCCATACCCGCCTTCGTGCCTTTTTTCAGGGAGAGGTACATTTGGCACAAAACCTCTATGCACTCGGACATGCTTTCAGAGAATCTATCTCAGGATTGAGAACATCTCTAGTCGAGGCGCTCCTCGTACTCCCCGCTTCAGAAACATTGAGGTGATGCTGTAGGAGCCTCATGAGTGTACACCTTTGGCAATGGTCAAGATGGTCAGGATCTAGGGATTATGCCTGGATGGCCATTACTGGGTCCAGAAAGCTCCCCACTATGCCTCCCTAAGGGAGGCCAGCCAAATACCTGGGGAGTGCCTTCCTCCATGGCAGTCAGCGCCTGGTAAACAACAACCTTATGTCTTGCATGGTCATGGCACAAATGACACAGAAACCAAAGGCAGAAACCACATCCTAGGAGAACAACAGCTCCCCAGATAAATACTCTTGCTCATTCTTTAAAGAAAATTGAGGCACTCTTGACCCAAGTGGTGAGCCCCTCCAAAGTAAGGGGATCCAGGCGGGTGCCATTCAGGGTAGCGATCTGCAACAGGAGCCTCCTGGATAGGTACTCGTCTTCTTTCGACCAATTTCCTTTCAGGTACTCAGACAGGAGGCGACTCTGATTGAGAGACTGAGAAGAGTTATATACCAAAGGAATAATATACAGTCCCCTGAGAGAGGAGACGCAAGAGAGCTGAATAAGTTTATATTTTAAACAGGTTAAAAATGGGAAAGGTATTAAGGTCAGCCTCCACCATTACCGGTACAGAGGTAGGCAGTCTGACAATAAAGGCAGTGTCATTCCTGCCTTTCCAGCACTCTGCATTTAGTAGAGTTCTTTGGCAAAGATATGGTGGCACTGTAAATCATAAATAGCATGGTGATGTTTAGGGAGTCATCAGTCCGGTTCGAGGCGTCCCCCGAACCTTGTGACGATCCCAAACTTACCTGAACAAGCACGTTTCTCAAAACCTCTGCGTCAACCTTACTATCTGCAAGGGGATCCAACCAAGCAGATACATTGGCTAATACAAGGCGCAGAGTTTTGATTTTGGCAAAGCATACAAACACAAAAGGTAGAGAAAAGGTAGGAAGGACCGGGGAATTAGAATGGACCGGCATAGGCACTGGCCAGGTGCCTGTGACGGCCCACAAAGGTATAAAGTCACCCGGTATCCATAGCAGTAGTAGGGTCAAAAACAGGATCTATGCCCTCATCATCCTTTCTCCCGTCTGGGACTGCTGGGTTGGAGATCTTCCGAGTCAATCTCTCGGGTACCCAGATGGGTTTTCTTGGTCCTCTGGAAAGACACAAACAGAACCTCGTGCCCTTAAGAGCACGGGATCGGCCCTCGCCATATGTTTGTTATAATATCTTTCCATTTTACTTTCTCTGGCGGAGGGCGTAGGTGATTATGATGCCTGTCAGCAGCAGACTGACCCTGAGCATCCAAATTTAGGAAATTTAAGGTAAATAGTGCTAAGGATAGTCTATGCTTGGGGTAAGGCCGTGGCCTATTCCCTCTTTTTGTTTTTGAAGGCATTCTTTGAGCGTGCGGTGTGCTCGTTCTACAATGCCCTGCCCCTGGGGGTTGTAGGGCAGTCCATGAGTGAGTGAGACTTCCATGTGTTGGCAAAAGGAAGAAAAGGCCTGTGCCGTGTAGGCTGGGCCATTGTCCGTCTTAAGCGTTTGGGGTTTTCCCCAAGCTGCCCATGCTTCCAAGCAATGAGTTGGTAGTTCTTTCCCCAGTGAGGGGAGTAGCATGGATGATACCTGAACAAGTATCCACAGAATTTTAACAAATATGGGAGTGTTCCAGGGAGAGATAGAAGGTTTAATATGTCCCAACTCTAATTGTTCTTTGACTAGTTGTCTAGTGGCTAGCAACTTTTCTGAGGAAAGAGGCCACTGGGGAACCCACACTGGCTCCTCAGTCTTCCAGATAATGGGTATACTAGGTCCAGTGGCCACTAGGAAAAACCCAGTCCCATGCGCAGCCCTTTAGACTGCAGTTGCACTGGTTCCCTTCTCTCTTGGAGATGTTTTCCAGTGCCATGAGATGGATGCCATCCCATGTCTGTCATCATGTTTGTTGCCTCTGTGGAATAATGTGTGTTTGTCAATCTCAATTTCATGGCTTTTAACAGGTCTCTGCCCCAAAGGCTAATAGGTAAAGATAACACAAAAGGTTGGAAGGTGCCTTCATTTCCTTCCTTGTCTTTCCAAGATAATGTACCTGCGCTTAAATCGGGCGATTTTGCATACCCGAGCCCTTGTAGGGTTTGGGTTGATGCTTGAATAGGCCAGTTTTTAGGCCAGTCTTTTTGGGCTATAATGCTACGGTCAGCTCCTGTGTCTAATAGGCCCAATATTTTTCTGCCGTTAATTTCCAATTCTATTATAGGTCTTTGGTCCAAATCTAAAGATAAGAAGGCGGCTTCAGTCCCGGAGGATCCGAGGCCTTTATTTCCCCTTATTACATTTTTACTGGGAACACATTATGTAAGCTGGGTAGCATTACTATTTGAGCAATTCTGTCTCCTGTGAAATGGCCACGATACCCTGCGGAGAGGAGGCAAGGATCTTAACTGCGCCCTCAAAATCGGCATCTATAACACCAGGATGTACCATGAGACCTTTTAGGGTGGAAGAAGAGCGTCCTATCAGTAGACCCACTGTGTCGGGAGGCAGTGGGCCCTGGAAGTCAGTCTCAATAGGTTGCACACCCATTTGAGGTGTTAATACGAGTCTGGTGGTGCAGCGCAGGTCCAACCCTGCTGAGCCCGTGGTGGCTCTCCGAGGCTCCAACCCTGCTGAACCCGGAGTGGCTCTCCAAGGCTCGGGCGGTGTAGGTTGGGCTGACTCTGCCCCTCTACTGCTCCATATATTTAAGGGCCCTGGAAGCGTGGGCCCCGCTGCACGTTTTTTGACTGTGTACTACCATAACCAGAAGGCAGCATTTGGCTCTCAGGGTTACTTATCGATCTGCATTCACTGGCCCAATGATTACCCTTGTGACATTTTGGGCATGTTCCTGGCGGCCTCAGACGAGGGGTATTCCCTTGTTTTTCCCTGTCTCTTTGTCTTTCCCTGTCTCTTTGGGGGCACTGACTCTTAAAGTGTCCCTGGCGGCTGCAGTTGAAGCAAGCCCCTGCAGCAGGGGTCCTGCCTTTACCCTTAGACAACTGCATAACTGCAGCTGCCAAGCCAGAGTTGGACAATGGTCCACCAATCTCCCTACAAGCCTTCATCCAAGCCTGCAAGCCCTTTGCTTTCCAGGGGGTGATGGCCATCCTGCACTCTTTGGTGCACTGTTCAAACACCAATTGCTCTATCAATGGCATGGCTGTATCAGGATCACCAAATATTCTCCCTGCGGCTTCCATCATGCGAGCCACGTAGTCGGAGAAAGGCTCAGTAGGACCCTGGAGGATTTTTGTTAAATTGCCAGAAACTTCTCCCCTATTGGGTAGAGCCTTCCAGGCTCTAACAGCCATGGCACTAATTTGGTCGTACACCGCTGGTGGGTATGCTGTCTGGTTACCTGCCCATTGTCCCTGACCTAGAAACATATCCAGGTTCCATAAGGGCTGTCCTGCGGCGGCATTGGCTTGAGCCTGTCCTTGAGCATAATCACTGTAAATAGATTTCCAATCAAGATATTGCCCCATAGTTAAGCAGGCTTTCACAGTACTTATCCAATCAGATGGTGTCATGGCCTGTGTCGCTATCCTTTCTATCAAGGATTGCATGTAGGAAGCATTAACGCCGTAAGTCCTGACTGATTCTGCAAGATTTTTTAACATCTTGATATCCAAGTGCTCATGATATCTTTGTTGATTCGGATCTTCAAAAACTGGAAAGGCCATACGTGCTTCCTTCCAAGTCTCAGGGCAGAACGATTGAGTCCCTGGAGTCCCTGGGGGTGGACCGGCCCGAGGAACCTCCGCATATGGAGGCGGGCCTAGGGGCGGAGCTGTGGGCATCTCCGGAGCAGGTGGTTTAAGCTTCTCCGCCCCATGTTTGCCTTTCCTCCGCCTAGGGAGGGTCACAGACTCCCTTTCAACTGATAGGTTCTCTAGATCCTCCTCCATCTTTTCTAAATTTTCTTCTTCCGCCATCTTGTCTAAGTTCCCTCCTTCCTCCTCATCTGAGCTATCGGAGCTGGAGGAACTCTCTGTCTCTAAATCTTTTATGCTAGGATAAATGTTGGAGGCCCTTTTTCGTCCTTTGTCTTTTTTACACTTATGTCCTGGACAATGACAATTTAAACAGAAACAAAGACTACATACTAGGAAAAACATAATTACGACACCCAGACCGACCCACACCTGGTCTACAACAAACACAAACATGATACTTCTAAGGTTTCTCGTGATTCAATTGCCACTTTACCATGGACCTATGACCATGGACCTTATGACGCCGCTTTACCGCGGACCTTGTGACGGCCCTATTCACTGGGCACTTTCTGTGACGCCGCTTTTTCCCGGACCTTGTGATGGCCCTATCCACCGGGCACTTTCTGTGACGCCGCTTTACCGCGGAACTTGTGATGGCCCTATCCACCGGGCACTTTCTGTAACAATAAACATACCTGTACCGCAGTTCCTAGCTGCTGAGTTCTGAATCCACGAAGGCGAAGTCCTCAGTTCCCCGTACGGGCCACCATATGTCGCGTCCGCCTTGGCCAGCAAGTAAGACGTGACACGGTCGGATCCTTCTCAGTCAGCTTTATTCCAGGAACGGCTCTTGACTTAGGGACGGGGAACTGGACGAGGGACTAGGATAGGGATGTATGGCCGGGGACCGGACCGGGAAGGCCCGGGAAGGGAAGGCAAGGGAAGGGCAGGGAAGGAAGGGAAGGGAAGCGAAGCGAAGGGCCAAAAGGCGCAGGCCAAAAGGGCGCAGCAGCAGAAGCGAGCTGCTTATCTAGCTGCCCTAGACGCGCTGGGTGACGTGTCCTCTCAGGATAGGTTAAGCTGCCAATACCTCATTATCATGAGCCCGCTCAGGAGGGGCACGAGGCCGACGCATGCTCAAAGGACTTGTTTACCAGTTTCTGAGCTGGCCACTGTGGAAGCCAGCTGCCTGCCTTGTCAGGTGCTAGTCATATGACTTTGCAACTGTAAACACGGCTGCCTACACAGTTACACACTGTTATTAAAGAGTTTTTCTTAAAAAATTAAAATATCATTTAAAATTTGTAGCAGACTTCCTTGATTACATAATCTACTCAAACCCAACAAAGAGAAATATATAATCTAAATGAGCATATGTCTAATAAATACATTGGATCACTAACAAATGAACTCTACAAATAAAAAGCACCAGGCTCATATTATGTCAGTGGTAAATTTTACCAAACTATTTAAGAAAATATATATGCGAGAAATAAACCATGAGGATATGCTCAATCTCATTAGTTTTCAGGGAAGCACAATTAAAACCACAATGACATACTATAATACACTCATTCATATAGGTAAATTAAAGAATACTCATTCTACCAAATCGTGTAGAGTATGAGAAAAACAGGATCATTTTTACCTTGCTGGTAGGAATGTAAAAAATAGAACAGCTACTTTGGAAAAAATAGTTTTATTCTCGTCTGTGAAATTAAGCATACAATCATCATATAATATAGACATATCCCTCTTGGGTATTTTTCCCAGATAAATTAAAATTTGGCTTCACATAAATATCTGCACATAAATATTTACAGCAGCTTTATTAGTAGTAATCAGGAATTCAAACCCTCAGTTTTCATTAGCAGTTTAATGGTTGAAAAACTCTGGTATGTACATACTATAAACTATTTCTTGGCAGTAAATGGGTAATAATACTAACATATATAACAACTCTTATGAATTACAATAGAAGTCTACTGAATGAATAAAGAAAGTATGATTTCATTTCTATAATATCATTGAAAAGATTAAAATAGAAAGTGGACTAGGCACTATCAAACATTACAATATATGGATATATTTAGAAAAAGTTCAATGTAAACTACCCTTGTATTAAAGGGACTGCTAAATGTCTCAACTGTGATGGTAGACACATGAGCCTACGTATATGATGAAATTGTACCATACACATGATTCATGTAAAGCTGCTAAATCTGGGTAAATACTGTGTTAAATTGAACAGATTGGTTACTATTACATGAAAACAGGCAAAGGGCACAAATGGTTCTTTATATTAGTTACAAACTTATACAGAACTAAATTTACCTTTAAAAAACTCTATCTTAAAAGGTACAATATCATCAAGCAGGGGAGATCGCCCTGTTGTTAAAGTACTCCCTGCACAAGTGTATCTGATCTCCAGCACTCTTAGGAAAACCTAGGGGTGGTGGCCCACATTTGTAGTAACAGTGCTATACAGCCAGAAAAAAGTGGCTCGCTCTGTGGGGCTTTCTGGCTAGCCATTCCAGGCTAATCTGTCCCAATGGGAGCTCCTGTCTCAGAAATCAGCATGTATAGTAAGCAGTAACAATTTAGTTTAATTCTGGTCTCTGCATGCACATGCACACACACATATAATTCGAAAGTCCCTTATCAAAGAAAACCCCATGGCCTTATAGTTTCATTGCTGGGACTCACAAACCATTGAAAGAACTAGTACCAGTCCTTTTCAAATTCTTCCAAAAATTAAATACATTATAGTCAAGTGTTATGTAGGCCTTTAATCCTAGCACTCTAGAAGCAGAGGCAGGCAGATTTCTGTGACTTTGAGATCAGCATGGTCTATATAGTGAGTTCTAAGACAGCTAGGGTTATGTAGAGAGACTCTCTCAAAATAGCAAAACTAAAATAAGGAAAAAGATTAAAGATATTCCCTACTGTTTCAGTGAGGACAGAATCTCTGGTACCTACTAGAGATTGCTCACCCCAGCTGATCTTCCTTCTTTCTCCCCTGCTCTCCCTATATATGATCTCCCTCCTTGTGCCCTGCCCCCTCCCATCCCCTCTTCCATCCAGTTCCCTCCTTCCAGTGATCGCTGATATTTGTTTTGTTTCTCCTTCTGACGTCAAAGTTAGATAAGGAAACTACATGGAAATAAAACTTCAGGCCAATATACTAACTAAACACAGGTGCAAAAAAAAAAAAAAAACCTGAATACAATATTAGCAACCTTATTCTCTAGTACATTATAAAAATTATTTACCATTATCAGTTGAGATTTATCCAAGGTATGCAATACTATCTTAGACATTATTGTTTATACACTAATAAATATGATATGCCATGTTAACAAACTTAAGATCAAAAATTGCATGATCATTTCAGTAGATGAGAAAACCCTTTTATAAAATTCAACATTAATTCATAATGGAGACTCTTTAAAAATAGATATATAAAGATTTGACCATCAACACAATAAAAGTCACATGTGCAAAATCAGTAATGAGTTTACTCAATGGTAAAAAGTTAAATAATTTTAACATCAGAAGAATGTCTATTGTCAGTGCCTTTGTTTAACAGAGTCATAAGAAACCCAGCCAAATCAATAAGGCAAAAAATTAAATAAACTTAAAAAATAAAATAATTTGGGGCAGTCATTGGTTGCTCAGTCTCTTCTCTCTCTTTGTCCCAGCACATCTTGTAGTCAGGACAATTTTGTGTAGAAAGCCAAAGCTGTCCTTATCCTTCCCTGAGAGTCCCTCTTGGCTACAGGAAGTGGCCACTTCAAGATGTACAACCCACACTGCTAGGAATCTTAGCTAGAGTTGGCTCCTTAGACCCTCTGTGGCCTCTCCCCATCCCAGATCTCTGGCACCTACTAGAGATTGCCCACCCCAGCTGATTTTCCTTCTTTCTCCCCTGCTCTCCCTACATATGATCTACCTACTTGTGCCTTGCTCCCCTCCCATCCCCTCTTCCATCCAGTTCCTTCCTTCCATTGATTGCTGATATCTATTTTGTTTTCCCTTCTGGGAAAGATTCAAACATCTTTCTTTGTTCTCTCCTTGTTATTTAGCTTCTTTGGGTCTGTTGATTATAGCATGATTTTTCTGTATTTTATGGCTAATATCTACATATAAATTTCTACATAGCAAGCATGTCCTTTTGGGTCTGGGTTACCTAACTCAGGATGATGTTTTCTAGTTCTATCCATTTGCCTATGAAATTAATGATGTTCTTGTTTTTAATGGCTAGATAGTATTCCTTTGTATAGATACACCACATTTTCTATATCAATTCTTCGCTTGAGAAACATCTAGGTTTTTCCAGTTTCTGGCTATTACAAATAAAAGTTGCTATGAACATAGTTGAGCAAGTGTTTGTGGGATGGTAGAGCATCTTTTGGGTATATGCCCAAAATTGATATAGCTGGATTTAGGGGTAGAACTATTCCCAATCATCTATGAAACCACCAAAGAGATTTCCAGAATGGTTATTACAAGATTTCACTCCCACCTGCAGTGGAGGAGTATTCCTCTTGCTCCACAACCTCGTCAGTATGTGCTGTCCTTTGAGTTTTTGATCTTAGCTATTCTGATGAGTGTAAAGTAGAATCTCAGTGTCATTTTGTTTTGCATTTTCCTGATGACTAAGGAAGGCGAACATTTCTTTAAGTGCTTCTTGGCCATTCAAGATTTCTCTGCTGAGAATTCTCTGTTTAGCTCTGTACCTCATTTTTTAATTGGGTTATTTGGATTGTCAGTGTTTAGCTTCTTGAGTTCTTTCTATATTTTGGATATTAGCCCTATGTTGGAAGTAGGGTTAGTGAAGATCTTTTTCCAATCTGTAGGCTGTTGTTTTGTCCTGATGTCCTTTGCCTTACAGAAGCTTTTCAGTTTCATGAGGTCCCATTTATCAATTGTTGATCTTACAGCATGAGCCATCAGTGTTCTGTTCAGGAAATTGTCTTCTTTACTGACTAGTTAAAGGCTATTCCATACTTTATGTTCTATTAGATTAATTGTGTATAATTTTATGTTGTCTTTGATCCATTTGTACTTGAGTTTTATGCAGGGTGATAAATATGGATCTTTTTGCATTCTTCTACATGAAGACATCTAGTTAGACCAGCACCATTACTTAAATCAGTATTATAGAGTTTCAAGTCTTTCTAACAATTGCATTCCACAGGAACTGTGCCTACTTATCGCTTGTTCATCATCTCTTACCTTAATTCATATTTCCTGATTTCCTGAGAGATTATTATGTTAAAGTTGGTATAAAATACACATATAGACTTATTTATTAAATAATAATGGGTGTTAGGTTTATTATCTAAGTACATGTTGATATGAAAAATGATAAATTCTTATAATAATGAAGAAGTAACCCTATAAAGTAGCTATGAATCATTTTAGCTGGAGGATAATTCGTAAGTAAATGATTTTTGAATTCCTACTTTATAAATATTGAGAAAAATTTATAGTAAGTACTCCTGCCTACAAATTGGTTAATTAACACTTGGTTAGTTGGTTTGTCTCAGATTATTTTGTCAAGACTCTCATACTCTGCTGTAAAATTTGATGATGACAATTTTGATGTTCACATGTGAATAGACAAAGGGCTACTAAGATGACTTAAAGGTTTGAGATGTCTCTTTGAAATGAAATTCACTTCAATTTCAGATATGCAGACTACACAAAAATCTTCTGCTATAGAATTGATGAGCTTGACAGTGAATTTATCCTTTAAGCTTTCTGATAACTATTTTATCCTAAGTTGATGTTGAGTTGACCTTATTAGAGGTTTTCCTGGGATCAACTTTCATCTTTGAATTATATTCTTCCTTACTAAATTATATTATTTGCTCATGATAATTTGCCCATACAAGTAGAATAAATTGGGCTGCATTGTGACTATAAATGACAATTCTCAGGGATGATACATTTTCCCAACTGTATCATGTAAAATAGGTCAAAACTAGCAAGTACTTTTACTGTCCTATCTCCATTTAGGTTTTTTTTCTGTTTATTTCATTTGTTTTTTTTTTTTTCTCATTTATCCTTATATTCTTGAGTCACGTTTTCATGAGGTGTTCTCTCTCATACTCTCTAGATTTATCTTTTTCGAGGGACTCCTTTACCCTGGTCATATCTTTCTAAGTTCTAGAATAGATCTAAAAATTATGGACAGATATGGAAAATCTAGAGATAATCAATAACAAATACTGAAAAGTTTTAAAATTAGGGAAATAATTCCATGGCTTACATCATCATTTTGTTTTCAAGACTGATATAAAATTTGTAAGCAATTAATATTTTCTGGGCCAGATGACAAGTTCAGTAATATGGAATTTTTGTTCGTATTAATTTGAACTTATTTAAAACTCTTGGGAATATGCCTCAAGATGGAAGCCAATTTAGGGTTGATGTTTTAGTGTTGAAAGTGAATATAGGAGCTTCAGTAACAGAAAGTCTTATTGTATTAACAAGACTTTAATAGTACTGTAAAGGGACTGATATTGTAATTTTGAAAGACTTTCAAGAGTCTCAAATACATGGAGAAACATTATTCTATTTGGTCTATTTCTCCAAAGAATGTGTGTGAACTTTCTGTGGCCTAAACTGATCTCTCCAAGTATGACTATTAGAAATGACTACAAAGTCTATTAGGAAAACTAAATCACTGAAAAACAGTTCTCAGTGTTTGGAAGAATGTTGTGAAGTCATCAAGAGGAATTTGGTCCCTGGGAGCTATAGCCATAGAAAATTGCCAGTAGGCTAGGGTTCAAGAATCCTTAAACTATTTCAATAAAGTCAGAAATTTGAATGTGGATATTGACAAAAGAAAAACAAGAAATCTGATTAAGGGTTAGTATCTAGCTTATATAAAGAACTAAAAAAAGGAAAACATAAAGAAAACAAATAACCCATATAACCCTCCCTTCTCCTCAGGGCTGTAGGCCACTGACCCAGGAAGACAAAGGAAGCAGAGGTGGAGGCTAGGGTTCAGGGCTCAGACAGTTTGAGCACTGATGGACTGACTTCCAGGGTCAGCTTCTGTGAAATAAATCAACTTTATTCTATGTGAACAAAGCAATATAGATTTTGGGGAGTGAGTAAATATTTCCAGGGTGGATATACATTATTGGCTAGGGTGGGAATTCTTCATTTATATGAAAAGGAATTCTAAGAACCTGCAGGCCAGGATCTTATTTGGAGAAAAGAAGTTGAACCCTTAATCTGGCCACAGGTTATGTGACTTCAGTTTTTTGTTTTTTTTTTTGTGGCATTACTGGTAGGCAGGGCTGGTTGGTCATAACACAGTACCTAATTATCATATGGTGGGAAGAGCTGAGCAGGACTTATGTGCTGAATCAGGAAGCACTTGCAGGAAACTCTGCAGGGTAATTTTCTAGATAAGATCAGGCACCCATGCTTAGAGACACTATCTAGATAAGATCAGGCAGAGAAGAGGAAACCTCTCTGAGAAAGGAAGTTCTCCATTTTGCATGGAGCTCATAGAGCTTATCTGGGCATGGTAGACTGCCACCTTAATTAGGAGGGTTTCCCAACAAACCCAATAAAAATGGACCAACACAAAATGAACTCAATGGTGGTTTTGTAGACATTTTGGTCTCATAACTTTTTGGCCATTTTTTTTGTCTTACTTTTTTTCTTAAACTTGTATGTTATGGTTTCTGACTTTGTGTTGTTATAAATTTTTCTATGTGGGTCTCCTGTGTTTTCTCTCTTAAAAATATTCTGTTTCATATCCTTGTTGTTTTTGTTTCCTTCCTTTTTTTTTCCTAAGGAGAAAGAAAAAGAAAGGCTGAAGTTGTGTGTGTGAAAGGTAGGAAGGATGTGGAAGGGGTTGGGAGAGGGGAACCAAAATCAGCATATATTGATGACAAAATTATTAATAATAGAAAGAAAAAACTGGGGTGCAGAACTAAGGAGAGAATTCTTACAGAATGAAACACAGATTGTTGGGGAATACTTTATACTTTAATGTCCAATATTCTTAACGATTAGAAGAAGGCAAATCAAAACTACTTTGAAATTTCATCTTAGACCAGTCAGAATTTCTAAGATCAATAAAACAACTGGCAACTCATGGTGGCTAGGATTCAGGGACAGCAGAATATTCATTCATTGCTGCCTGAAGTGCAAACTTGTACAGCCACTATACAAATCAGTATGAAGTTTCCTTTGGAAGCTGAGACTCCATCTACCACATGATCTGGCTTATACCCAAGGATCCTATATCCTCCAGTATATATATATATATAACTCATCCACACTCATCTCTGCTCTATTCATAGAAGGCAGAAATTGGAAGCAGCCTATATGTCCATCAACCTATAATGGATAATGAAAATGTGGTACATTTATACAATGAAATATTATTCAGCTATTAAGAAAAATGAAATTTGCAGGTAACTGGCTGGAGCTGGTAACTTCATCCTGAGTGAGGTAACCCAGACATCAAAAACCAAATACTGTATGTTTTATCTTATGTGGATGTTAGCTTTCAAGCCTTTGACATGTGCATTACAATGGGAATAACTGTAGAGGTTAGGAATCTAGTAAGTGATTAGAGGGGAGGGGAGGGCTCTCAAGAAAAGGAAAATAGAATATATTGTTGTGGGGAAACAAAGGGGAAACTAGAATGGAGGATTAAATAGGCGGATAGAAGAGATGTGAAAAGAGGGACTGTGGCAAGGGACAAATAGCATTAAATGCCGTTTGAAAAACTATATGGAAACCAATTACTATAGAAGTTTGTCAAAATTACACATATATATAAGGAAAATAAGTAGAGTTACCACATAATAGGGAGAAAATGCTCCAAATAGCATGTAGAATCTCCAATGCCAGGACTGGCTCACATGTTGTAGAGTTGTTGTCCAACGGGACCCCAATGGAAAGCAACAAACACTACAGGCAATTGCTAAAGTTGCTATTTACTCTATACAACCTGGTTGGTAAGATCCTATGGCTGAAGTCAATACTTACATATGTCATGGAACATGCAAAAGGCAAGCTGGTGCTTAACAGAAGCTTCAGCCCTACTGACGAGCATTCATGGTAATGGAAAAGACTCTATACTATAGGAGGAGAAAGGTACTCATGTAATCATCAATATCTCCCAGCTGCAATTCCTATAACTTATAACAGGACTGACCTACCTGAAAGGTAAATACTGGGCCACAGTGACACAGATGTTATTGGAATAACCAACCACTTTCTGATTGAATTTAAAGCCCACTAAATTCTTTAGATGGAGCCCATATTTGACCTGCTTAAGTGGCCAAGAACCAGGTACTAGATAGTTCATAGGCTTAGGGTAAAAACTCAATACTATAATTCTGATAAAGGAACATAGCAATAAAATGGCCCCTAACAACATGCTATTATACCCATATATCTATGCCTCACTCATCCCTCAACAGAGAAGCTTGTTCTTGTTGGAGAGAACTAACATCGAGGTCAACTGGACAATGTGCAGAGTGAGAGACTTTGGAGCACTCAGTCCTACAAAACCTCCTCTCAGGGTCAGGGATCCATGCAAAAGGGAAAGCACAAAGACTGTAAAAGCCAGAGGTGATGGATGGCTTCAACGGAACTGTTTTATAGACATAGGCCTGATGCATAGATGAACCCACAGATACTGGGGCAGTGCATACAGGGCCAGCACAGATTCAAGCCAGATGGGGTTCCCTTTGCTGTGAGTGTATGTAGACATGGGCTCCTACACACAGACACACAGACACACAGACACACAGACACACACACATACACACACACACAGAGTCACATACACACAGTCACACACACACCAAAGCAAACTCAAAATAATGCTAAAAATAAACAAAAAGATTACCAATAAGTATGTTAGTTTACTCAGAGAGACCTTTCCTTTGCTGCTGGGTATCAATAGCAGATAGACTTTCAGTTAGCTGTAGGAGCCCATATCCACATCACAATAGAAGGGATTTTGATTGAATGTGAGAAATGGAAACTTAGTCAAAATATAAGGTTAAAAAATAATTTCCTGGTTCTAATTTTGTTTAAAAAGTAATCTTGTATGTGTATGCAAATGTTTCTCAAATGCAACCACAGATGACATTTTTGTTGTATTCTTTATTCAAAAAGCCAATGAAAGTTGAGACAAATACAAGTGTTATATAGTACTAACAGCTATAAATATTAAAAATATTTTAGGTTCCTAATAATAAACACGTTGAACAAACAATTCTAGAGGAAATTATTTACATTTGTCTCTAAATATTTTTCCTCAGAAAGCACATTTTACTAAGTTCAAATATGAATTATTTGTTATAATTATGATCAAAATCAATGATTTTTACCAATTAACTATTTTCTTCTAAGAGCTCTCCTTTTTTTGGTCCCTATCTTGTTTGGCAAGTTTGCTTGATGAACATCACAAAGATGAAAATTGAAAGATGTAATTTATGTGAGAATAACAGCTAATTATGTACATTTTTAACTTGAGAAGGAATTATTAATGGAAGTACACTTTAAAAATAGTAATCCAGGAGGAGGGGGGATGGGATAGGGGGTTTCTGGGTGAGGGGAATGGAGAAAGGGATAACATCCGAAATGTAAATAAAATATCCAATAAAAAAAATTAATTAAAAAACAAAAAACCTAGTAATCCTGGATATTATAATTTCTTGCACTTTGGTCACAATGCTAGTGTTATAAAGCAAATACATATATGTTGTACAACGTGTGCATTTGAGCTGTTTAGTGACAGACTATTAATATACCATGCACAAAGCTTTGAATTTAGTTTCCAGCACTGACTCTGTCTACCTCCAAGATAGCTAACTTAATGTCTTCATAGATACACACTCTATAATAGCTCACTTCAGAAGAAACTGTATCAAAAATCTTACTGAAAAAGACTTCGATTTATGATTTATAGTCTATTGAATTATGTACCATCCATTATAAACTTGGCATATCTTATTGCTTAGAGTTTTGCTTATATGGAACACCTAGCAGAATCTGGCTTAAGAAATAATTCAATCTAATGCGAGTTGCACTTAGACTGTATTAAATCACATATTGTTTGAGTGGATAAAATATGAAACTTGGGTAATAATTCACAAATTAAAACGGTGAAATAGTAGAGTTGTAAAGTGTGAGACAATTGATGTAGACAAACCTAAGTTGTTACAATTGCACCTGTGGAAAAAGTTTTGTTTGATGGTTTCTCTTTGATTGGTATGGTTTGATTTTAGACTGGATTGATTTGAGTGTACATAACAGAATCAATGTGTTTTGCTATATTCATGTGTAGTGAATGATATATTTTCCAAGGAATGAATGAAATATTATATTTTGAAGGAGTATTATTATGTTTACTTTATAGACATTGATGGCTGAACTAGACAGTAAAAAGTAGAGAAAAGTTTATAGCCATATTTAATTATGTAAGTAGACATTTTGGTCAGAGAGAGCTGTAAATTTCAATAAGTCCTCTATTTGTGTCATACTAAGCTTTACTATACTTACAAAGCTTATATAAATGTCTTTCCCATTGGACTGTACAAAGTATGTCAGGAGAAGGATTGGTTATCCTTTCTCTTTGTAACTTATCATTTCTTATATCATATAATCGTATATATACACAAATGTATATATGTGCATATATCTTTAAAAGTTATTTATTTTGACTGAAATCTAAGTCTTTGTAGATCATGATTGAAAGAAATACTATTACACACTTTTCATGTGTTGCCTTCCTCCCACATATACACTAAAATCATTAAAAAAAAAAAAAAAAAAAAAAAAACAAAACCCAGGATCATCATTCAGTTAAAGCCTAAGAACATACTGATAGCAGCAAATTACATGCCACTTGGTTAGCAGAGTACTCCTATCAAGTAGATGATGGTAATATAGTTGACCTAATATAAATTATGTAAATGTTAACAACCTAGCAATTGTTTACCATTATCAAGGACATTCCTTACTCTTTTTTGTGTTGAGTCCCTTTTTTTGTACTACATATCATCATTTAAGATTATTGTGCTGTCTTTGGTGTTTTACTGTTTGGTGCATTTGGATAAAGAACAAAGAAAGGGAAGAGGTAGGCAAGAATGACTTTTTAGGGAGTTTAAGAAATATCAGCCTTGGACCTGTAATATTTCAAACACTCCATAGGCATTCAAGTTTTAATCAGTGAGGATCTGAAGACATGATTTTCTTTCAGAATTTTTTTCACAGCATACAACACTATCCTGGTTCCTTTTTTAAATAGGGTCTCATTCTGAAGACCAGTCTGTCCTTAAATTCATGCTGATTCTCCTCTCTTGTCCTTCCAAACGCTAAGTTACAATAATAGCAACCATACCCAGATCTTTTCTGTCATTTTCTCTTTTTAAAAATTTCTTTATTGCCTGGGTTGGTGACATAGGCCTTTAACTCCACTACTCAGAAGGCATGGATGGCATATCTTTGTGAGTTTGAAGCAAGCCTAGAGCCATCTAGAAAAACATGATGATACAGTGTGTTTAAACACACACACACATGCACACACACACACATACAAACACACACAAACTGAATAGTATAGGAAGTTACTCTGCATACTATCAAAGGAGAAATGTAAACAACAACATAATTATAAACCTTAGCTCTACAGTGTTAACCTGCCTGCAGTAGTGGCACAAAGCTTGTAGAAGTAACCAACCAATCAATATCTTGTTGAATTAAGACCCACTCCATGAGATGTAAACCATGACCAGCACTGTCCAGCTGGCCAAGAACCTGAGACAAAATAGACCAGGATCTAGGAGAAAACCAAATACTACTGTTCTGCTAATGGACTCTAGCAATAAAATGACTTCTAACAACATTCTGGTATACTCATATATCAGTATTGCACATCCATCATTACAGTTGTCACCTCCTGCAGTAGATGGTGACAAATACAGAGCTGGACAAATACACAGCTGGACAGTGTGCAGGGAGTGAGAGACCTTGAAACACTCAGTCCTAAATGAGATGGCTTCATCAAATCCCTCTAACAGATAACTCTGTAGAAGAAAAGGAAGAAAGATTTAAGAGTAAGTGGAGATGGAGAATACTAAGGAAACCAATTTCAAGGCCATTTGGATACAATAAGACTGGCATACATTTAAACTTAAGAAGATTGTGTATCTGTACAGGTCTTCATCAGATGGACTCCTAGTGCTGAGAAAGTAGACAGAACCTCTCTGTCCTTAACCCAAAACTTATCTCCAGTTGATAACCAATTGCAAAGGAAAAATTACTTGTCCCCAATAGAATCTCATTGGTTATAGAAATCACATCCCTTGCCAAACAGAAAATGGCTGACACAAAATAAACTTAATAGCATTTTTGGAGGTTTTTTTTTTTTTTTTTTTTTTTTTTTTCATTGTTTGAAAATGCATTGTCTGGCCTTTAGAAAATAATCTTACAGATCTTTTGCTTATATGTTATGGTTTCCAATTTTGTTTTGTGGATTTTCTGTATGTGCAAATATATGTCTGTGTGTCAGTGTATTATATGTTTTTGTGCTTTTTCTTTGGCTATTTTCTCTTTGTTTTTTACTATTCTGGTTTGTTTTTATTTTTATGTTATTTTATTTTATATTTTCATTATTTTTATGTCAGTGTGTATTCTAACAAAAGAAATAAAGAAAGTGTACACATTTAGGTAGATAAGAAGTAGGGAGTATCTGGGAGGAATTAGTGAAGGGGAAATCATGAGAATCCACTGTATGAAAAATCTATTTTCAGTAAAAAAGATATTGATCATAAACTCAAATCCAATTATTTTATTTTTTAAAAAAGATTAAAGGGAAATAAATTTTTAAAAGACTTTACCTACCTAAAACCTGTTTATATGGCTGTCACATTTGAGAAGCTGTATGTAGAATTAAAACTAGAAATAGATTTTCAGTATTATTTTTAAAGATTATTTTTGGTTATGTGAGTATAGGCACACATATGTTCTGATACATGCAGAAGTCAGAAGAAGGGGTCAAATCTCCTGGAGCTGGAGCTGGAGCTGGGTTATGAGCCATTTGACATTAGTGCAGGAAATCAAACTCCAGTTTTCTATAATAGCGGGAAGCATTCTTAGTGCTGGATCATATCTAGCCCTTCCTATGTTATTTTAAGAAGAACAATGACATTATCATTTCAAGTTTTTTCCAAGTTTAACGTATTTTCTCTTTGAGAGCTGAAAAACATCCCTTTATCTTTAGTCTTCTAAAGTTATGTGATATCTTTCATTGATATGAGTCTCATTTGTTATGCTATGTAACTTATGTCATAGTTTAGAAACTTGTGTTCTTTAATTTTATTTCTTTTATTCTTTGATTATTTTTATCCTCAAATTCTTCCTTCCTTCCTTTCTTCCTTCCCTCCCTCTTCCTTTCTTCCTTTTTCATTTTTTAGAATTTCTATTTTTCTGATAAACTTAGCATCGAATTTCTAATACCCTTATATTTTCTTTATTGTTTCTTATATTTTCTCACTTTTTGTATTGTTTCTATATATGTTTCTTTCATTATAACAATAGATTCTGCTCTTTTGGCATTTTACCTAATTATAGATGATATTCATATTCTTCATAGTGCCCACAATATTTAAACACTTTATTATATGAATACAAGATAGATTTATGAAGATTGTCTAGTCTTATGTTATTTTTCAAGTATTGCTTTGATGTTTATCTGAGAAAATTTAGTATTTTGCATTTTATTCATTTAATTTTTTTTTTTATAAAATTATACAAAGAATGAATGCTTGGGTCCACTGGCACACACCTGTGATAACCAACCACTGTGGAGGCTATGGTGGAAAGGTTATTTGAAGCCAGGATTTTGAAATCAACAGAACCTTTTACTAGAAGCTAAACCAAAACAGTATAAAAATGAATGCAAAAATGATATGGGCACAACTTACTTGACCATTAGACCATTTAGTCATTGAAATGAAATTAGGACATGACATTCGTGGTAGCTCTTAGTTCAATCAAAAGATACCTTCCTGTATCTTTGGATAATTCCAGTTATCTGTTTACCATGTTTCTGTTATCCATGCCTATTTTTTTTATATTTTTCTGCATTTGTTTCATAAGAAAGAAAGGTTTTAGACTTCCTCTACTTTTAAAAGACACACTTTTCTTTCTGTCAGTTTGTGAACAAAATATGCAGTACTCATTATAGTAGTGAATCAATACTTAGATTTTTGCACAAAGTTAATTAGGACCAACTTTTTATGTTCTTATAATAGGAGTCACTTTTCCTCAAATTCAAGAGAAACACAAGTGCATTTTATCATCATTATTAAACAACATCCAATCAAACTAATGATATTTTAAATTGAATGAAAATCTCATAGTATAGTAGGATACTTAAATTTGTTCATATATCTTATATGTAAATGAAATGGTGACAATGATAGCCCTCTAGATTAATTTTAGTATTAATTGGAATACTTAGGAATTGTAGATAATGAAATAATATCAAAAATATTGTCTCATCAAGAAGAAAAACATTCTAATTTAAATTTAATCAAACAAGCTGAGAGGAATTCCTAGGGAATGAGATGATATATCTCTTTTGTGAACACAAAAATCGTCCTTCTTTTTGTGCTACTAATCCTCTAGCCAGACCATGAAATTCAAGAGATGACTCGAGGAAACATAGTTTTAGCAGCATAATGAAAGAGCAGAGCTTTTACTTAAGGACCTATAATTATAAAGACCTATAATCATCTTTCTAAATCAGGATAGGGATTTCTCAGCACCTCACAGTAATTATCATGGAGTCTAAAAGAATCAAGAACACCTGGACACTCCAAGAATGTGCATGATCTGAGACAAGATCAGCTTCATGGACATATGATATACATAGGTTAAAGATTCAGAAAGACCCTATATGTGCCTCAATATTCTATTTTCACTTTCTTAAAGTGCCTAATAATTTTAAATAGAGAGATGAGAGCTTTTCACTTTGCTGATAACCCTGAAAATGTATAGACAGCGTCGACCCAGGAACAACTGGGAGAGTAATATTTGAATGAGGTATCTGGATAGTAGGAAAGAATCATATTAACGTTTTTGTTCAATGGGTACACTGAGCAGACTAGAGAGAACAGTGAAGACTTGCTTTCAAGAGCAGTATTTTAAAAATCATTTGTAATTTCTTCCTTCTGTCATTATAGTAAGAGTATAAACATTCATTCCCATTATACAGGTTTTCTAGTCATTAAAAAAGTTCCATTTATACTGTATTTACTATAAAACTGTTACTTTTCATTACTGTCCATAGAAATACAGTCTGAGTAAGAACAAGAGATATCTGTAGTTTAAAATTTTTAGTAAATAACTTAAACTAAAAATGGAAAATGAAATTAATTTTTAATAATTTGTAAATGTAACTTATATTCACTAGATGTAATTGTCATCTCGAAGGATTACTTCTGAAAAAAAGCTCACCTTTCTAGTTCATTCTGAACTCTGGTTGGCTGGTCTAACTAAGCTGTTCTGGCTCAAACTCCTCTTCAACCTGACTGATTCAATTTGGCTTCTCTTGGCTTCACACTGAGTTGCTCTGCTTGAACTCATACTAACTTTGACAATATGATCTACTCTTCTGGATCCCTCTCATTCTCTGGATCATTTTGTCTTGACCTGCAACCTGTCTCTGTAAAACTGTCCCATAAAAATTGCCTATGCTGACATTCATGGAATTTCATGAACTCACAAATGAACTCAACTCCACTGCACTAACTAAACAGAACTCAGGAAGTGAATGAACAAACTCAACTGAACTAAACTCAACTGAATCTCCCTGCCCTCCTAACTCCCTTTGTACTGATTTTAAATAGCTTCTCTTTCCTGGTTGCTCTTGTGAGAGTTGGACATATCCTATCTCTGACTCACTTTGTCAAATCTTCTCTGACTTGTCACTTTGTTTGTCCCTCAAATAGACATCACTTTTTCATACAAGTGTTTCCTTCTAAAAGTAAATTTACCTCCATTGTTTGGGATTACATTGTGTAATAAGGGTGAGCCTGTATTCCATCCAGAGGGATTAAAGACTTATATTAAGTTTGTGTCTGTATTCTAACCAGAGGGATTAAAGGTATGTCATTCAAGCTGGCTCACACAGACCTAGAAGAACTTTGGATGTGATCCCTTGCCAGAGCAGCCATGTTGCTTGATTAAAATTCCTCTACAATGATTGTATTTTAAAATATTATTTCAACAGGACATAAATGGAAAATATATGACATCATATACTTTTTGTCTTTAAAATCTGACACAAATTTTGAAATCTCACTATCATCAATTTATACTATCAGTAGACTAACCATGTATGATTGATTGATACTGTCTTCAATAATAGTTTTATATTTTAGACTAAATTACAAGTAAGGAAAAAAGCTAAGTTCTAGTATCCTTAATGGCCTATATCCTAGTAGATGCACTTGAAAGTCTCCTGTGGTATGTAGATCTCACACTGAAAATTATGATCTACAACTATGATTAGATTTGACATTTGCCATCTTTCTCAGAATAGGAATTCTAAAAGATGAAATTGTTTTTTTTTTTAATACCATGGTTACTATTGATGCAATTATTCACACACACACACACACACACACACACACACACACACCACACACACACATTTATTGTGTGAGAAAGGAACATAAGCTCTACCTATTTGGGTCTAGGAATTACCTCACAAACCACTCAGACACAGATCTCAGTCAAACAGGGATACTTTATTGAACACATACCCTGGGGACTGATCAGTCAGGGATGTAGTTCAGACTTGGAAACTGAGACTGTGACCCTTACTGTTTCCCAGGGGCAGCTGACAAAGGAAAATCCCACAGAAGCTCATAGCAACCATAAAAGCTTATACACAGGTGCAAGAAGTGTTACAAGGCAGTTGGGAGCTTGGGTGGTTGGGTGGTTGGTTTGGGTTCAAACTTATTGTTGCTAATTATATAAAGCAGTTCTAACTGACCTTTATTGCCATTGGCCCTATAGAGGGTGATAGTCTGGGGAATTTCCAAGAACACCAAAGCATATAACTTAGCAGGATATGCAGTTAATGGTGAACTTGGGCATGAGAAAGGTCCTCTGTAACACTGGCTGACTACTGGAATAAAACAAAATGGCTACAGTAGTGTCAGAAAGGCAGTTGCTACCTAGAACTTAACACTACCTATTGATAGTAAGATAATACTTTTTAACATTTAAGAATAATGTATGAGATACATTCTTTGAGAAATATAATCACAATCTTTTATTTTTTTCTTTTATGTATGGCTGAATCTTTAGCAAACTGCTGCTCTGACCCCTCTAGCATAGTGTCCCCACACTTAATGGACAAATGCATATTCTTCCTTCTGTAACTCAGAAAGAATGCCAGAAAACTGGAACAGTAGCTAGAATCCACTAGGTCATGGAAAACTTTTATTTTTGACTTTACTTTAGAGCTCAGATCATATTTCATTGGAGTTTTTTTCAAGCAAGAACTAAATTGTTTAAAATTGTACTTTAAAGTAGATTCTTCTGATTGGTGAGTATGGATTTAAGAGGTCAAGAAAGGACCTAGAGCAAGCAGAAAGCAAACTATTGTATTACAGCAAGATCTCGGCTTGCTCACCAAGTCTCATCTAATACAGACGCTTGATTATTAAGATGTTTTTACTTGGAACACTTGTCAAGTGATATTCTAAAAATAGTAAGTTAGAAAGAAGTATCTGAAAAACTTGTATTGAAAAGTCATGTGACTTTATTCAAACCTATATTTAATAGTCCGATTTCCTTCTTCACATTGCCTTTTTATTTCCCCACAATTGTACATACAGTTAACTTATCTTAAGTTAAAGATAAGTCCTAGTAAGATGAATCTTCAGTTGCCTGGATGACATCTATATATTCTCAATGCTTAGGGAGTTGTTTAAATTAAGACAATTCATAGACATTCCACATCACAATTGTTCTATAGTTTCAAAAATCCCGTATCAAAAAGTGTAAAATATATACCTATTATAGAAACAAATTATTAAGGTTTATTCTATATTAAAATATACTTTAAAAGATATGATAACAAAATAAAATCCTGTATTGGATCCCAGACTTTAAAAACTTTATAATAATGAATATTATTGGAACCACTGGGTATATTTAAAAAAAATGGACTATATGTTAGATAATGACTTTATATCAATATTACCACTTTTAAGCCAAGCATGGTTGCTTACACTTGTTATTTTAACAGTTAAGAGGCTGAAGAAAATAGCTTCAATTTTGAGGCATGTCTGGCCTATATATATATATATATATATATATATATATAAAATTTTATATATATATATTTATCTAAAAAAAAAACAGCAAAGGAAAAAAAAATGATGAGGTGATGTACAGATCCATAGGCATTGCAATATGTCATTAGGAATCTTTTTAAAAAGTCAATCATCAGAGACACAAAAGAATAAAAAGTATACTACTTCATTCACTGAAATAAGTAAACAGAAGGAATGCTAATATTGAAATAAGTGATTCTGTTTAAATTGACACTACCTGCCAATTCTACTTTAATGCTTTATGGTAAGCAGGTACCAAATTTCATTCTTCATAATAAATTCAAGATGTTACTGTTGTTTGGTGCTTTCCTGTGTACTTAATTTACATAGTGAATAATTTAGCGTTTAATGAAATAAGGAAAAAAATTTAAATATTAGGGAATATTTAATTTCAATAAATATGTGTATCTTATTGAGAATGTTACATGATAAACCTCAATGGGCTTTATATTTCTAAGCTTTAGATAACAAAAGTATGGATCTATATAAAGATGTGAAGTAAATCTTAAAATTTAAATACTTGGTATTTTTAAAGGTTTATAGATGAAGAATTTTCTTACTACTAAGCTCCTTTCTAGCTTGGGGACTACTTATGGAATAGTTAGAGAAATGATGGTAGGTCCTGAAGTGGATAGGAACTCCACAAGAAGATCAACAGAGTCAACTAACCTGACCCCTTGGAGATCTCAGAAACTGAGCCATCAACCAAGAACATACACGGGCTAGGCTAGTCCTAGCTTCCACTCATATGTTAGCAGATGTGCAGTTTGGTCTTCATGTGAGTCCTGAACAACTACAGAAGGGGCTATCTCAAAAGCTGTTGCCTATCTGTGGGATATGATCTTCTAGCTGGCTGCTTTGTCTGGCCTACATGGGAGAGGAAGTGCCTAACCTTACAGAGATTTGATGTGCTAGGGTGGGGGGACACCAAGAGAGGTTTCCACCCTCTTAAAGGAGAAGGGGAGTGAGGGGGCGTTGTAGGAGGGGATGACCAGGAGGGGGGCAGTGAGCAGAATGTAAAGGGAATAAAAAAAATAATAATAAGTAAATAGAAAAAAAGACTAAGCTTTTTTCCATTCACGACTCCCAAACTTATCCATAAAAATGTTTCTTTGCCAAATAATTTCAGAAATAATTCATATAAATCATACATTCTTGATGAGAATCAATCTCTTACTTTAGCCTTGTGATTTTTCAAAATTCTTGAAATTTCAGTCAAACTTAACTACAGATATATGAAAATTATTCCAAAATTTTGAGTTCTGTCATCAGTTCAATTATGAAACAGTTTGATGAGTATATGAAATACAAAATCCTTTGTGTTACTCATGAAATATAAAGATAAATATCAGAAAGTGGCTTAAAAGGGAAGAAATGTGAAACATATCACAGTGGAACAGATAAATGGATTAAGAAAAACTTATACTAACTAAGGTGAAATTATCTGTCCTAAATATATACTTTAATTCACATTAGAGAATTTCTTGTGCTGTTAACAAACCCTAGATACTAAATCAATTTGAGAGAATAAGATGCTTGTAGGAATCCTTCTTAAGTCTTGTTTTGTAACACACAAACAATATCTACAAATTTCCAGAGTGATTTAGAATAGCCAGAAACTAAAACAACCCAGATGTCCCACACCCAAAGAATGGATACAGAAAATGTGGTTCATTTACACAGTGGAATACTATTCAGCTATTAAAAACAGACAAATGAATTTTGCAGGCAAATGTATGGAACTAGAAAATTTCATCTGAGGTAACCCAGAACCAAAAGGACATGCATGGTATTACTCACGATAAGAGTGAATATTAGCAGAAAGGTACAGAATACACATGATAGACCCCCACAGACTCTAAGAAGTTAAACAAAAAGGAAGGCCCAAATAAGGATGCTTAAATATCACTTAAAAGGGGGAACAAAATAGTCCTGGGAGGCAGAGGAGGGATCTGGGTAGAAAGGGAGTGGGAGGGAATAGAAGAGGCAGGATCAGTATGGAAGGAGATAAGAAAGAGAGCAAGAGGCCAGAGAATGAACGGAAATATGCAGCTGCCAGGGATAGGGGTTGGAGGTAACCTCTAGAAAGTCCCAGAAAACTGGAATAGGGGAGGTTCTTAGGACTCAATGTGGCTGAAACACAAATTTAAAAGCTCAATGATTCTTCCACTAAATTAGTCACAAATCATTTTTTTTTTTTGGTCATGATAAAAATAAATTTCTAAACACTCAGAGATTTCTATAAACAAACATTAAATTTGGAACATTTTACTCTTACTTCATTAGATTGTTCATTGCTTTCTTCCATTTTTCAGCATGAGATTATTCTCTGGACCAGGTTCAAGGTCCACGAGAGTTAATCCTCATCACATCATTGCCAAATGTGGCTTAAAAGTTGAAAGGCTATGATGTAACGAGTGCTGCCAGGGAAATAATCAAGTGCTGAGGAAATAATTTGAGGATAAACTGGAAATCTTTGATTTACAGAACCACAACACTATAGTATGTTGATATTTTAGGGTTGGATAAGGACATTTGTTTTTTTCAAAATTCCTATCAACTGTTCCTGAAATGGTCTCAGTCCTTCACATTACCAAAATATACATTTATTGGTGAAATTATTTCTTACTCAACAAGACTTCTACTCAATTCTTATGTATACTTTTGTACTCTTAAGAATCAGAAATGGGGAGATCTCTAGGACATGCCAGAGACCTAGAACACTGGGGACAGGCCCCACAGTGTCTATGGGGGGTGTTGTAGCTGAGACTCTTAGAAGTGATGGAAATGGATCCTGAAGTGGCCACTGTAGCCAGGCAGGACTCTAAGTGGAGGGATAAGGACAGCAACCTATCCATAAAACCTTCGACCCAAATTGTGTCCTGTCTACAAGATGTGCAGGGACGAAGACAGAGCAGAAACAGAGGAATAGCCAACTAAAAACTGGCCCAAATGGAGACCCATTTCATAAGCAAGAACCAATCCCTGACACTATTTTTTTTTTTTTTTTGGTTTTTCGAGACAGGGTTTCTCTGTGTAGCCCGGGCTGTCCTGGAACTCACTCTGTAGACCAGGCTGGCCTCGAACTCAGAAATCCACCTGCCTCTGCTCCCAAGTGCTGGGATTAAAGGCGTGCGCCACCACGCCCGCTTCCCTGACACTATTAATGATGCTCTGTTATGCTTGTAGACAGCAGCCTAGCATAATTGTTCTCTAAGAGGCTCCAACCACAGGTGGCTGAAACAGATGCAGAGACCCACAGCCAAACATTAGATGGAGCTTGGGAAGTCTTATAGAAGAGCTGGGGGAAGGACTGAGGGACCCAAAGAGGATAAGGACTCCACAGGAAGAACAACTGAGTCAACTAATTCTGGAGGGCTCCCAGAGACCGAACCCCAACCAAAGAACAAGCATGGGCTGGACCTAGACACCCCCTACATATAGTTGGTTTGCAGCTTTGTCTTCGTGGGGGTCCCCCAACAACTGGAGCAGAGGCTCTCCCTCACTCTGTTGCCTGTTTTTGGATATTGTTCCCCCAACTGGGCTGCCTTATCTGGCCTCAGTGGGAGAAGATGCACCTAGTCCTACAGTGATGTGCTGTGGGAAGTTGAGGTTAGGGAATGGGGGTGATACCTAGGGGTGCTTCCCTTTATCAGAGGAGAAGGTGCTTCCCTTTATCTTACTGGGAGGAGAGGTGGGACTGATATTGAGATGTAACATGAATAAATAAATTTTTAAAAATCAAAGATAATTAATCATACAATTACCAAACAAAACTCACTTCTTATCCTTTGAAAGCCACTAAAATAGGTATATGCCATTTGAAATTCAGTGAAGAGATTGTCTAAAAGACCAGAGTTAGATGGTTTATGTTTGAGAACTTCAATACTGAAATCATTTTTTAAAAGTTAGATAATTTCTTCTGTTTGAATTTGGAATGAATATGCAAGAAGAGGAATGAATGATCTAGTAGTTATGTCTAAACTCTGCAGCTAGAGGCTAGTGTTGACTACATCCACATCTGAGTCTTGGATGGCTAAACCCAAGATTAGAGAAATCCCAAAGTAATTAAAAATGCCTGTCCTTGTTATTATTAGGGAGCAAGCTAAGTTTCATGAATAACACATTAAGAGAATTTTCAAAACATTACAATAACTCTTTTTTTTTGCCATGTGACACAGACAACATAATGATAGTTGATAAAACTTGAAAACATTCTATTTAATATTATTACTTTGCCTTTTAGTTTCTTAGATTTTCCTTTTGTTTCTTTTCTTTTTCAAAAGTATTTAGCTTTTTTTGACATTGTGAAAATACTTAATGCTTCATCAAGATGTCTTTGAGAAAAAGTGAATGCATATCACTGATACTCAAAACTCGTAATAATACAAAAAGTCATTGAAAATTAAGATGGCATAAGAGATCAATGATTTTACCTGTATTTCAGCTAAAATGGCTTTTAATTCATGTTCTGTGAATTTTCTGTATCAAATTTTGGTTCTTTCTTCACACATTTATAAATGAATTCTGTGCTTCTCATGATAATAGTGATAGTAATTTAAATCAAGAGAGTAAATAACTGTCAGTTCTCATGGCAACACCTGCTGAAAATATTTGCGAGAGACTGTAATATATATTACACTGCTAAATGTTCATGCGTGTTTACGCTTACTGGGAAGCTAACTCTGGGAGTGAAAATGGCTCTCTTGTCTCATACTTGGACATATTTATTTCAAGTATCCTCCAAAACTCTCTGTCCTAGGGTAAGCTGACCCTCTAACTCTATGACAGAGAGAAAAGAAAACTGCCAAAGTAAAACACTGTGCCCTTGAGAACAAAGAAAAGGTGAATCATTTCTAACAGAGGTTGTTATTTCTCCATGGTATAAAACTGCCTGCATGGAAAAGCCTGAATCTCAGCCATGGGAAAATTGCTCTGCTGAGCTTGGAAAACTCTCAGTCAGGAGCACCAGCATGACGATTTTAGCCTAGCTTCCTCAATTCTTTCTGTTGGACTTTGTAAGCACCCAATCTCATGATGTTATCAGCTGCATTTATAATGTCTAGTATCCCCACATAAGAAACCTAGAGTAGTCTGATTGAGAAAGCAAACAAAAGTAAACAAAACAAAACACACAGCAAGCAGCTCATCTGTCATCATAAAATACATCCTGACCACACCCTCCTCCCTCTCTGCTCCTCCCAGTTCCCTGCTCTCACTTCTCTTCTCCTCCTGATCCACTGCTCCTCTGTTTCCCTGAAGAAAGGAGCAGGTCTCTCAGGGAAAACAACATAACCTGGTAAACAAGATACAAGAAAGACGAGGCACAAAGCCTTGTATTAACTTTTGTTTGCTACATGCTTAATAAATTCACTTATTCTAAACTGACAGTACAGCTATTGTAGATTATTCTCAATATAGAACAGGGTCACATCTTCATCATTTTCTGGAGAAATAAATTCACAATAGAAAAAAGTTATTAAATTCTTACATATCAGTAATTGTTCAGTACATTGCAAATTACTCAAAAATTATTGCCTTAAAACATTTATTATCGCACCATTACTATGAGTTTTAGAATCTGGGCACAGTTTAGCTGGCCTTCTGGCCCAGAGATAATCATAAAATTACAGTCAAGATGGTAGCAAAGACTGTGTCACTTTAGGCTCAACTAAGGAAGCACAGACCCTACAAGTTCACTTAAATAGCCCAACAACAGATTTTTTTTTTGGTTTTGTAAAATGTATTTTATTAGATGCACTATACGCTGTGCCTTTGAACATTTGAGTTATTTCTGTTTGCCTAATATGTACTTTATTACCATAATTTATTTATTTATTTATTTATTATTCACATTAAATCCCAATCAAAGTCTCCCTCCCTCCTCTGCTCCAGTCCCGCTCTTGGAAATCCCTCCCCCAATTACCCACTCCTGTTCTTCTCAGAGAAAGGGAAATCCCTGAAATCCAGGGACATCTAGTCCCAGTAAGACTAAGCACCTCCTCTCCTACTGAGGCTCAACCAAGCAGTCCAGGTAGGGAAGAGGATCCAATGACAAGACAACAGGATCAGAGTCAGCCCCCCCCCCCCCAGCTCCAATTGTTAGGGGACCCACGTGAAGACCAAGGTGCACATCTGCTCTCTTTGGTTGGTGGTTCAGTCTCTGTGAGCCCTGCTGGGCCTAAGTTAGTTGACTCTGTAGGTCTTCTTGTGGTGCCCTTGACCCCTCTGGTTTTTCTCATGCTGCTGGATGAAGCTTTTCCAGAGTCAGTTATGTTAGGTTCATATCTACAAGCATAGCAAAGTATAATTTATAGTGTCAGGGGCTGGCTTTCTTGGCATGGTATGGGTCTCATCTTGAGCCAGTCATTGGTTGACTGTTCTTCCAGTCTTCTTCTTTATCTCTATACACCTTGTAGGCAGGACAAATTTTGGATTGAAGGTTTTGTGGGCAGGTTGATGACCCCCTCTTTACACTAGAAGTCCTGCCTAGCTACAAGAGGTGGCCACTTCAGTTTCTATGTCTACCACTGCTAGGAGTCTCAGCTAGGGTCACCCCATAGTGTCCTATAGCTTCCCCGTCCCAGGTATCCAGAGATGCCCCCCACCGATTTCCATTCTCACTCCCAGCCCTCTCCAGACCTCCTCTCCCCATAACCGGTCGATCCCCATTCCCTTACCCCTCCTCATCCCCTGTATCACTCAGTTCCCTCTCTCCATCCACCTCTGATGACTACTTTGTTTCCCCTTCAAGCCAATGACTATTTTGGTTGTCAACTTGCTTACATCTGGAAATTAACTAAAACCAAAGCATCTATCTGGGCTCACCTGTGAATTAGTAGAAGACAAAACAAAGAAAGAGAAAGAGCAAAAGAGAGAGAGAAAGAGAGAAAGAGAGAGAGAGAGAGAGAGAGAGAGAGAGAGAGAGAGAGAGAGAGAGAGAAGGCCAGTCAATGTTTCTCCTTAATGAAGGGATGGAATATAGAGATGTTACATTTTGTTACCTAGGTCTATAATTTTGTAGCTTGCTTGGTGGGGCAAACATGGAGGTTATATTCTGTCTGATAGATAAGCATGTTAGACCAGACAAGATTATTTGCAGACAAAGTAGTCTTAAACTGCCTTTCCTGTACAGGCTACTATGGTCACTGCTGGTTTGAATTCCTGTCAGTGGTCTCCAAATGCATGCATGACAACTATAGAAGCCATCCTTAAGCTGCTTCTGCCAGTTGAACCCGCAGACAACCTAGTCAGATGTTTCCTGGAACCAACGGCACTCTACCAGTTCATATGTGGACATGAGAAATTACCTTGAACTGTGAATTCAGAACAACTAAGTGTCTTTGGGATTCTGAGGAGGGACAACAAAGCAAAGCTTTATGCAATGGAGGACAAGTTGGGTTGATCATTTGTGCCCTGACAACAGTAGTTGTTGTCTTAGATGTCTACATGCACTTATACACATGTTGTCTCATTCCTATTCCTAGAGAACAGCCTGAAGTTCCCAAATGTTGCCATCCTGGACTTACCTCTTCAGTGAGTCTATAAATTCCTGTTTTTGAGTTTGTATTCAACTCTATTCCACTGATCTTCCTGCCTGTCTCTGTACCAATACCATGCAGTTTTTATCACTATTGCTCTGTAGTACAGCTTGAGGTCAGGGATGGTGATTCCTCCAGAAGTTCTTTTATTGTTGAGAATGGTTTTCGCTATCCTGGGTTTTTTGTTATTCCAAATAAACTTGAGAATTTCTCTTTCTAGCTCTGTAAAGAATTGAGTTGATATTTTAATGGGGATTGCACTGAATCTGTAGATTGCTTTTGGCAAAATGGCCATTTTTACTATATTAATCCTGCCGATCCATGAGCATGGGAGATCTTTCCATTTCCTGAGATCTTCTTCAATTTCTTTCTTCAGAGACTTGAAGTTCTTGTCATACAGATCTTTCACCTGCTTGGTTAGGTTCACACAGAGGTATTTTATATTATTTGTGACTATTGTGAAGGGTGTCATTTCCCTAATTTCTTTTTCAGCTTGTTTATCTTTCACGTGGAGGAAGGCTACTGATTTGTTTGAGTTGATTTTATAACCTGCCACCTTGCTGAAGTTGTCTATCAGGTTTAGGAGTTCTCTGGTGGAGGTTCTGGGGTCACTTAAGTATACTATCATATCATCTGCAAATAATGATATTTTGACTTCTTCCTTTCCTATTTGTATTCCTTTGACTTCCTTTTGTTGTCTAATTGCTCTTGCTAGGACTTCCAGTACTATATTGAATAGGTAGGGAGAGAGTGGGCAGCCTTGTCTAGTCCCTGATCTTAGTGGGAATTGCTTCAAGTTTCTCTCCATTTAGTTTGATGTTGGCTACTTGTTTGCCGTATATTGCTTTTACTATGTTTCGGTATGGGCCTTGAATTCCTGTTCTTTCCAAGACTTTTACCATGAAGGATGTTGAATTTTGTCAAATGCTTTCTCATCATCTAGTGAGATATTTTCTAGGGCCCAGGGTAATTCTCAAGGTGATCTGTCGCTTTACCTAGGAAGAGGGGGAGGAATTTGAAGATATAGACATGCTGGACTTATTTTCCTTTTATTCAAAATGATTTATTGTAAGAACTTTTAAAGATGGTTCCTCATCAATAAATGTGGTTAATATCCCCAGTACGTCTCCACTGGTGAGAACTAACTTTTTGTTTGTAAGTAGATGTCAGTTGGAGATAGCTTCTTAGTTAGGGTTAGGAGCTCCTGTCTACTTCTCCCTCTCAGCACTGGGATCCTTTCAGAGTGAAACCTGTGCAGACTTTGTATATACTGCCACAGTCTCTGTGACTATATTCATATGTGCATCAGAACTGCTGTGTAAGATTGGAAATAGGGGGAGGGAGGCTTCTCAGCATCTGCCACTGCTCAAAGATTAAAGACTTCTGTCTTAATATTTTTTCAAGGTACCAGATTATAGTCTACTGAGCTCACTCAGGTTTTCTATCTATCTACCTTTCTATCTATCTACCTTTCTATCTCTCTATCTCTCTATCTCTCTTTCTTTCTTTCTTTCTTTCTTTCTTTCTTTCTTTCTTTCTTTCTTTCTTCTCTTTCTTTCTTTCTTTCTTTCTTTTACTAAAAAACCCACCAAGAGATATTTTTTCTACTTTCACACACTGCCTAGTACCCAATGTTTTATGAATTGTTTCTTTTACTAATCTAAAGTTTTTCTCTATCAACTGTTTCCTGTGACTTTTTAGGCTTCTCAACTCTCCTTGCAGCCATGTATCTTATTACTTGTTTCAGGATAGAAGTGATACCAGAAAGTACTAGGTATCTCTAATATGCTGCCAAATTTTAATGGTTATTTTTTCTTTGTTTGATAAAGTAAGTTTTTAAACATGTTTTGGGTCCTAAAAATTATATAGCATGTTACAAAGGCATGGACTTAAGAAGCAGAGATACCTGAATTTGGACAGCAGTTTTACATTTTCCAGTTATAGATCTCTGGACAAATAATTTAATTCTCTGAATACAAATTTTTTATCAGTGACCGCTCAAGTTCATTATAAACGTTAGATGATAAAATGTATGCAAATAGCCGATTCAGAGCAAGCACAAGTTGGTAATTTTCATTGCCAGAACTGGACTAAAGCAAACCCAAATCAGCTAGGACATCAAAAAGTTCTTACAATATGATTAAATAAACCTTTAATTTAATATATTTCAGGAATTCAAGGCTAGTTTAACATACACAGAGTATAGCATGTACATACGGAATCAAGGACAAAAAAAAAAAAACAACTCACATCAGTTGAGACAGAAGAATCCTTAAAGAAAATTCTATGCTCATTCATGACAAAAAGTCCTAAAGAAACTAAAAATAAAAGAATCATACCTCAATTTGATTTAAAAAAAAATAACTATGACAAACCAACTGAATGGGGATACTGAATGGGGACAAACTAAAATCATTTCCTCTAAAATCAAGAATAAGACAAGAGTACATTTTTCACCTAAGAAAACATATATTGTGACTGGCTGTATTATATATTGCTACAGTCATATTAGAACATGGGTATTCGTCAGTTCATCAAGTCTACATACTTCATACTGGACTACAGCAAACAACATTGATATTCCAATATGATAGTAGATATGAATTTTATTAACTCATTTTATGAAATCTTATTTGACATTTTTCATCTAAGAAAACACATACTGTGGTTGGTTGTATTATATATTGCTATGACTAATTTAAATGTTATCTTATCTGCTTAAATCTGACTATTAAAAACACAAAAGATGCCAAAATTATCTCTCGCTAGAGTTAAGCATTGACAGTTTTGAAGATTCATTTGTACTCCCTATAGCCTGGAGTAACTGCAGAAACAAGAAAGTAAAAATGGGTCTATTACTGAGATAGGTCTGGGTAATGAGCAATAACTTGGAGAATAGCAGGGTGCAAGAATCTGATCAGGAAAATGCAAAAAGGGGGATGTTTAGGAAGGACGGAGAAGGAAAATACAGAAGAAGGAGGGAGGATGGCAAAATAACAATAACATCTTTAAAGGAAATAAGGAATCATACTAGTATCCATTTATCTCAAAAATAAGCATATAATTATACATATAGTCTTAGTTATGGTTTTAGTGCTGTGAAGAGATGCCATAACCATAGCAGATATTATTTTTTATCGGATATTTTATTTGCATTTCAGATGTTATCCCCTTTCCCCATTTTTACCCCACTCAGAAACCCCACCCCACCTCACCACCCTTGAATTCCCCCACACTGGGGCATCCAGTCTTCATGGGACCAAGGACCTCGTCTCCCACCTATGTCTGACAAGGCCATCCTCCCTTACATATACAGCTGGAGCCATGGGGCCCTCTCTATGTGCTCCCAGGCTGGTGGTTTAGAGCCTGGGAGCTCTGGTTGGTTGGTATTGTTGCTCTCCTCATGGGACCGCAAACCCTTTAAGCTCCTACAGTCTTCTCTCTAATTCTTCCATTGGGAACCCAATGATCAGTTCAATGGTTAGCTGTGAGCATCTGCCTCTGAATATGTCAGACTCTGGCAGACCTCTAAGGAGACAGTTATGTTAGGCTCCTGTCAGCATGTACTTCCTGGCATCCACATCAGTGTCCAGGGAAAATCTTATAAGGACAACATTTAATTGGAGCTGGCTTACAGGTTCAGAGATTCAGTCCATTATCATCAAGGCAGGAACATGGAAGTGCCCAGGCAGGCATGGTCCTAGAGCTGAGAGTTCTACATCTTCATGGAAAGGAAGCCAGGAGCAGACTGTTTTCAAGCAGCTAGGAGGAGGGTCTTAAAGACCACTTACACAGTGACACACTTCCTCCAACAAGGCCACACCTACTCCAACAATGCAACACTTCTTAATAGTGCCACTCCCTGGGCCAAGTATATTCAAATCACCATATATATAGGGAAGTCCTTGTTTCTAAAGACAATGCACTCCAAAACATGGTCCAGAGATGTCTGAGCTGAGACCTATCTAAATGCTTCCTTCCTGAGGAATAGCTTTCATGGTACCAGAAGTTGCCATACAAGCTTCCAAAGGAGGGAGGCAACCTACCCAGCTATGATGCCTATTAAATAGATCACTGACTAGCATGGCATGATAACTCTAAGGGTACAGTAGTGGTACACATTCCTTGGTAGTAACTAATAGCTCTATAATTGGACTTAAGGCCCACTAAACAAGAGGAGAGTAATGCCAGGTCCTGGAAATTTAATGAACTACTCAGTGCTAGTGAAGTCATATATATCAGAGAAGTTAGGACCACTACTTTGCTAAACCAGCATAGTCCTTAACAACAATCTAAATATTTCTTTCATTTAGGTACAGGTAGGTATAGTCTTCACCCCTCATCAAGAAAACTTCACTTTGCAACAGAGTAGTCCACTACAGAAAATTACAACCAATAAAAATGCAGAGCTGTAGAGCCCAGTCCCCATGGAAGAAGGATCTATAAAATACTCCTGCAATCAAGGCTCAGTGAACACTGGAAATGATGGGACAGAAAGATTGTTAGAGCCAGAAGTTCAAGGAATTCGCTGGAAAATTGTGTCTCTTAGCAATTCTCACCAACATGACTGCCCAAATATGAGCTGAACAAAAGGTACACCAATAAACACGCCAAAATGAACCGAGAGGCCTCAGTCCTATGCATTGAACTATAGGCAACTAAAGAATGCTGAGAGTGAGAGAAAGCATCTTCCCCAAGGGAGAGCACAGCAACTGTATTTATTCAATAACAAATGGTCAGCCCTGAAAAAATATATACAAGTAACATGAAGGCTGAGCAGGTTATATTTAGGAATGTTTGTGCATGTATACAATCATGTAAACAACAATTCATAAAATAAAGACAATGAATTTGAAAGAAAGCAAGAAGGGGTATATGAGAGGATTTGAAGGAGAAGAGGCAATGGAGAAATATGATTATACTATAATCTCAAAAATATAAAATAATAAAATAAAATAAGAATTTGTTTTAAGTGAAATCATACTTATGCCATCTCTTTCACCTTAAACCAATTATCTACTTGCCCTTATTCTCCTACTTGCGAAAATGCTGTAGGAGTCTGTCATTGCCTATTAAGAGCGAAACAGTACTATCCTTCTGTTTATCCTAGCATAAATGACAGTCTCCTAGAAGCGGCGATTCACATCTGAAATAAGGATTCATAAAGACAAGCCAAGGAAATTAAAAACAAGATGAAAGGCTTGGGATATCAATCATGTTTGCCAGTACTTGTTTCTGGAGTAGTGAATTAAAGTAAGTCTCCATGTTGAGAAATAAAATGAAGATCAACAGCCTGATTTTGGCTCATTTTATTTTCTTCATCTGAAAACCAATAAAAAGTCATGATCATGGAATGACAAGAATGAGATAAAACAAGAATTCATTATTGGATGATTAATGCATACCAGAGACTTATATATTATTATCAAGATAGCCTTGTGGATTAGGAACAGGTAGTCTTGCAGAGCTCAGTAACTTAATTAAGGACACACAAAAATAGATCTAGTATACAAACCTCTGTCTATTTCTACCTCTGCTAATATTGCCTGAATATTATCAGCCAACTCATATGATTTAAAAACACCATGGGGAAAAATGTAGTTGTGGAACTGGAGAGACAGGTGCTTCCTGCTCTTCCAGAAAGCCAAGTTTGGTTCATAACACCCACAACACATGGCTCATAGCTACCTATAATACCAGTTCTAAGGGACCCAACATCCTCTTGTAGCCTCCAAGGGTACCTGCACATGTATGACATACACTCATACAGATACACACTTGTACATAAACAAAATAAATTAAAAATCTTTAAAATATAGTCTTGTTAGTCTTCCATTTCTGTGACAAAGTACTTGAGATTAAAAAGAGGAACCATTTAATTGGCTTATGATTTCAAAGGTATTAATTCCGGTTTGGTTGCATCAGTTGATTCTGTTCATGTGGTGAGATAGTGTATTGTGACAGAAATGCATGTTGGACAAATCTGCCTACTCCTGGTGGCCAGGCAGTGGGAAGTGAGAGTCTAGGGATGTAATATTTAAAGTTCACTTGATTCAGGACACTATGTAAAGCTGTTCCCCACACTACCAACGTCTTCTAACATCACCTATTAATCACCCATTCAGCTACCAACCCATTGAATTATTTCACCAGTGAAGTTAGCAAACTTGTGACCCTATGAATTTCAATAGTATCACTGAACAGGGAACAATCTTTCAAAATCTGAGCCCTTTAGAGAGTAGTTCATGTCCTAATCACAACAGAGTATCTATTGGAAGAAGACTTAAAACTAAAATTAGTACACAAATGCCATTAAAGATAATTTTCCAAGTGCCATTTTACCAAATTAATAATTTGCCAGAGTTAGCAATCCACCCAAACCTAAAGTTTGTGTTTAAAAAACTATAAAAACTAAAAAGGAAAAAAATGAATGTACTTAAGTATACATACATTAATATGCATCCATTTGAGAATACGGTTAGAGTTTCTAGATATTTTTTCATAATTACATTTCTTATGAATGTTAAAAATGGTTAGATTTTAAAAGGTTATGTTTATTTATATCCCTTGGGCTTTGACTTAACATTTCTTAAATTTTACTAAGAAGTGTATAGTTGTAGTATATAGTAATTGGATTCACTCAGGATTGTTCCTTAAGACATACTTATGACATCAATGGAACTATAAATTCTCACAAAGTGATCCTGCAAGTTTTAATGTGATTAGAAACCACCCAGAATAGTCACATGAACCTTAATCTGCAGCATTTAAGATCTTGTTAAAATATAGATTATATTATATCATTTTTTTCAATTTTGGGTATCTTTGTATGATTTGGATTCAGAAAATTAGTATGACCATTAAAAAGAAAAAGACTAGAGAGTCTTCCATAGAATCCCAAACATTTTAAACAGAACCATATACCATAACCATAGTGTCAAGTAGAATGAATTGAACTGGTTATATGTTTAGTTTAAATTGCCACAATGTACACATTTATTTCCTGTTCAATAAGTGTATGTGAAACCAGTTCAAAAACATAAGATTCAAGTAATGCTGGTTGTCTGGAAGGATCTCAATTTGTTATAAAAGAATTAATGGACTTATAATCGGTACCCAGGTTTTAATGTATTTCAAATGTATGTCTTAGTCTAATTTAAATGCAAGAATTTTGCCAATTTAGCAGATGACTCTACATGTAAGTAATCAAAAGAACAGGAAGAATTAGAAGTGTATACATCGTTTAGATTCCTGTATAAGGGCATATTCAGGAAGAATAAAGGAAGAAAATTTATGTAAAGTCAGGAAATGAGAAAAATCATAAAAAATTTAAATTCAGAAATTTAGCAAACATTTTAAAAGAAATTACTGGAATGCTATTACTCTATTTTAAATACTAGAACATCTATGGGAGTTTAAAACTTTACACACTTATTCAGATTTTGTTATTTTGGGGAGTAACTTAGGTATTTGGATTATTTGAAGCTCTCCCAGTGTTTCGGAGATAGTGGCAAGGCTGATGGCTACTACACTCAACAAAACCTAGAATTCAGCTCTATTAGTGACATATTTAACAGAATACAGAAAATAAATGAAAACTACTTTTCTCCAAGAGAAATTTAATACTATCAGCATAATTTAATAGTTTTTATAGCTGTTGATGATGATATGCATTTTATTTCTGATAGAAATAGTAAATTTTGTCAATATAAATTAGGTAAAAATTATAATGGATAACATCTCTATCTTACTTTTCAAATTCTCTAACATGAGCATATTTAATCAAATGAAATAAAAACAGGTACTTCAAGTTGTCATGAATTGATAAAGCTCCATTATTATGCAATAACTCTAAGTATTCATGTTTCTAACTGCTAAAAAATGTATGAACATATTTTATGCTGAGAGCTCAGGCAGACTTAGTACAGCAGATGGTATCACTGCTTTCCTCAAACTGTTTAGATTAGTGACAAAATAATAAAGTATCTTTTTGCTTTTGTCTCATTATCCAAATCTGTATCTGTTTAAAGATTAGTTATATTAATACCTAAGGGAAATCTTACATATACAGAATGTCTAAAACAAAGGTCAGTGTAATTGAGAGGGTGAAATGTGTCACATATGTGTGATTCTAATTTGGTTAACGGCATATCAACTCACTGAAAGCTACTTTCACGTAAATCCATACTATTCACAATGTAATCTGATACAAAATCACTGACTTGGAGCTTGTTAGAAATGCACAATCTGAAGTTCTATAGGGAGCTGTAGGTGCAGAATCTGCATTTTAATGAGATCTTAAATGGTGGAGATTAAGGTTCATGTGACTATACTTAGTGGTTTCTAGTCACATTAAAACTTGCAGGATCACTTTATGAGATTTTATAGTTCCATTGATGCCATAAGGGTGCCATAAGAAAGTCTCGAGTATATCCAATTAATATAACTATACTCTTCTTAGCAACATTTTAACATATATACACATATATGTATTTATACACACATAAGATATAAAGATTCCCCAGGAGGGTAAACATCATGAAAGTACACATGTGAATAATTAATTTGTATTTTCCCAATGTGACACTTGACCTAGTATACTAATAAATTTAACTGATACACACATGGTTTGGGGAAATTCATATAGGATCAATCTAATAGAATAAAACAGCATTTTCTCTGTGTGTATTTGCTAGAAATAGTACCCCGGGTTTAATAAATGATAGGCAAGTGTTCTATTACTGAATTACATCTCTTTTTTCTTCCCCTAGGCTTTGCTTTATTTTATTTTTAATTTTTTTCTCTTCTTTTTTTTATTAGTAACTTTAAAAAAAAATGTTAATCAAAGGCTTATAAGTTTGGTAATGCTCAATAACAAGATGCCCATACAATCAGAAGTATAACCCAATACCCAACCTAGATATACCAACTACCTTTGACTGGCAGAGACATGTGAACATTCAACTCTATGTTCCCCTCTCCCTCTCCCTCTCCCTTCCACCTCCCCCTCCCCTCCCCCTCTTTGTCTCTCTCTCTCATCTCCTAGTTCCTCCTCTCCTTCTCCTCCTCTCCTTACTCCTCCTCTTCCTCTCTTTACTCCTCCAACCTTAGCTCCTCCTACATATCACCCTTCCTGTTAAAATAAAAAAAAAAAAAAAAAAACTTTTCTCTCAAAATACAATTAGAGCATAACTATAAGAATTTGTAAGGTAGACCTAATACCCAGTCCATCATTTTGTTGACTAACCAGAACCTCTGTCATCTCTTCTAACTAAAAGACTTAGTTCTGAACCTAGCTTTTTTCTAGGCTTTAGAATGAATGTCAGCTGAAAACCATCCTCTCAAATCTTTTCTCTCAAAAATAAATAGCCAGGATTGGCTATGAGACTATAAGTCTTCATCCCTGTCAGAAATCCAGAATGACTGAATTAACTGAAATTATGGGAAGCACAAAACTTAGCTTCTAAAACTTAGCCAATTTATAGAGACCACTGAACACCTGGACAGTCCCTATACTACAAAACGTTGGAGCATCTGATCTTCAGCCTTCTAGCCCAGTATCATCTGACAGACTTAGTAATGCAGAATTATTAAGGGCTGATTACTCTGTCTTGGCAGATATAATGAGTCGACTATTCCGCAAGTGTGTCCTTTTCTGGACAGTAATTTGTCTGTAGATGAAAAGAGGCAATTTTTGCCAAGTAGCTGTTTTACCACAACTGGAGTAACTCCAAAGATGCTCAATTTCTTCTTAGAATCCAAGACATAAAGCTGTCAGGAGCAGACAGGTCTCTAATCAAAATGAACATTAATACACAAATGTTTGTAACGTCAATTCTGTGGACATCTGACATTTTGAAAACCAACTATTCATGTAAGGCAATATAGACTTCTGTCTGTTAACTCCTCTCAGCTATTTCTAAATAAAATATAGAAAACACCCTAACAATAAACTCAGAGCCATGAATTTGCTATAGGCCCTTAACTCAAAGGCTAACCATCTCAAATCAGTTAACAACGTTAAAGAAGGACTGGGTCTAAGCCTTGTATTCCTAAATATGTTATATAGGCACAATGCCTATGAGAGTAACAATATATAATCTCACTTTTATATCAATAAGAAACTCGTACCAATGAAAACCTTAAATTTGAAATCAAAGTAAATTTTGTACCATTTAAGAAATTATAACTTTAGCTTAATAACAATTATACAGATTTCTACCAATAGGTTATGGCTATGCAATAAATCCTAGCTATTCCTCCCTGTTCCAACAAAACCACTACTTTTCCCTAGAAAGACAGCCCACCTCAGTCCCCAAGCCCAGAGAATAGGGGCACCAACTATTCATTAACTTCTTCAAGCTGATTATGGGCATTGAGATATTAGAAGAGGGGTGGGGGAAGAGTAAATTGATAAGCCTCTGATGTCTGTGTCTTCACTGCATCCAGCTGAAATTCCAGGACATCAGAGGTTTGAGCATGTCTGCTCAGCTTGCTTGATGAGTAGATACACCAAGGCTGTGTATTCTGCAATATACAATTCTCAAAACAAATTTTACTATCAAGATAATTTTTTGTTTGAATTCTGGAATCTAGTCTTCTGGTGGCCTGCCTCTGTCATGTCTAATCCATATAATTCTGGGAGTTTCTATGAGGGTGTACTTCCACCATCCTCCCATTCCCACCTCCCTGCTCTTGAATTCCCCAACACTAGGGAATCCAAACTTTCAGGCACCAAGGTCCTCCACTTCCACTGATGCCTGATAAGGCATCAACTACCTATACAGGTGGAGCCATGAGTCCCTCCCTTTGTGTTCTCGGGCTGGAGGTTTTAGAATGGCTACTCCAGCTTGTTTCTTAGGACCATTTGCTTGAAAAAAAAATGTTTTCTAGCCTTTTACTCTAAGGTAGTGTCTGTTTTTGTCACTGAGGTGGGTTTCCTGTATGCAGCAAAATGCTGGGTCCTTGTTTACATATCCAGTCCATTAGCCTATGTCTTTTTATTGGGGAATTGAGTCCACTGATGTTAAGAGATACTAAGGAACACTGATTGTTGCTTCCTGCTATTTTTGTTATTAGAGGTGGAATTATCTTTGTGTGGCTACCTTCTTTTGGATTTGTTGGAAGAGGATTACTTTCTTGATCTTTCTAGGGTATAATTTCCCTCCTTGTATTGGAGCTTTCCTACTATTATCCTTTGTAATGCTGGGTTTGTGGAAAGATATTGTATAAATTTGGTTTTGCCATGGAATATCTTCGTTTCTCCATCTATGGTAATTGAGAGTTTTGTTGGGTATAGTAGCCTGGGCTAGCATTTGTGTTCTCTCAGGGTCTGTATGACATCTGTCCAGGATCTTCTGGCTTTTATAGTCTCTGGTGAGAAGTCTGGTGTAATTCTGATAGGTCTGCCTTTATATGTTACTTGGCCTTTTTCCCTTACTGCATTTAATATTCTTTCTTTGTTTTGTGCATTTGGTGTTTTGATTATTATGTGACAGGAGGTATTTCTTTTCTGGTCTAGTCTATTTGGCATTCTGTAGGCTTCTTGTATGATTATGAGCATCTCGTTCCTTAGGTTAGGGAAGTTTTCTTCTATGATTTTGTTGAAGATATTTATTGGCCCTTTAAGTTGGGAATTTTCACTCTCATCTATACCCATTATCCTTAGGCTTGGTCTTCTCATTGTATCCTAGATTTTCTGGATGTTTTGTGTTAAGAACTTTTTGCATTTTGCGTTTTCTTTGACAGTTGTGTCAATATTTTCTATGGTATCTTCTGCACCTGAGATTCTCTCTTCTATTTCTTGAATTCTGTTGGTGATCTATGACTCCTGATTTTTTCCTATGTTTTGTATCTCCAGGATAGTCTCCCTTTGTGATTTCTTTATTGTTTCTACTTTCATTTTTATGTCCTGGATGGTTTTTGTTCCATTCCTTCACCTGTTTGGTTGTGTTCTCTTGTAATTCTTTAAGGAATTTTTGTGTTTCCTCTTTAAGGGCTTCTATCTGTTTACCTGTGTTCTCCTCAAATTCGTTGAGAGTGTTATTTATGTCCTTCTTAAAGTCCTCTATCATCATCATTAGAAGTGATTTTAAATCTGAATCTTGCTTTCCTGGTGATATGGGGAATTCAGGACTTTCTAGTGTGGGAGAACTATGTTCTAATGATGCCAAGTATTCTGGGTTGCTGATGCTTATGTTCTTGCGCTTGCCTTTCACCATCTGGATCTCCTTAGTGCTACCAGCCCTGTCTCTGACTGGAGCCTGTCTTTCCTATTATCTTGGTTGTATCAGAACTGTGTGGGGTGGGTGTTACTACTGGGTTAGAGCGGGGGCCCAAGATCTGCTCAGTGCTCAGACGCAGACAGGAAGGAAGCAGTGCTCTGGGCCAGGAGTGAATTCCTGGGTCCCAGTGGGTCCCAGTTACTCTCTGTTTGGGGCAGGTGTTGCTGTCTCCTTACCTAAGATACTGCCCAGGTTAGAGGTCCTGGGAGGCCTGCTTCCTCTGGGTTTTGTGAGATTGGGTGCAGAGTTGCCCGCCCTGATCTGCTCAGTGCTTGGGCCCAGAAAGGAAGGAACTCGAGTTACATCTCTTGACCTCAAAACAATAATCTTAATTCAGAACCTAAAAAACACCTAAATATCCAGTTAAAAAAAATACAAGATTAAATATAAGAAAATAAAGTCAGAGAAAACATTCAATAATAGATAAATAGGAAGAGTAAAGTCCTAAACCAGAACTCTTGCCTATGTCTAACTCTGTTAAATGCTGCTAATCTCATAGAATGAATTTTTGTGTTGCAACACATACTTGTTATCTCTTTGACTTTTTTGTGAGGGCTTATAACATGCTATTGTTGAGAAAGATAGTAACATTGGGAAAAGAAAGCAGGTGAAAAGGAGTAAAGCCAAAAAGCACTCTTAAACCTTTGTTTTTATTATTTTGTGTGTATTTGTGTTTTGCCTGTATACATGTCTGTGTACCATGTGCATGCAATGAGCACAGAAGCCAGGAAAGGTGGCAGATCCCCTGGCACTGGAGTTATAAATGATTGTGAGATGCCACGTGGTGCTGGGAATCTGCGTCCTCGGTAAAAGTAGTCAGTGCTCTTAACCGCTGAGCCATTTCTCTAGCTCCTCTTGCCCTCAAAGTACTTTTGTAAAAGATATACACAAGAGAGTAAAGTGATACTTAAAATTAGTGAACAGAAGATAAAGTAAAAATATATTAAGATTGCTTCATTAAATTTGATTTTACTAATTCTAAATTGTTAATCAAGAGTTTCTTTTGAGTTTGCATCAATATGGAGAAAAGATAGAAAAGAAATAACCAATGGAGTAGAGGCAGGTTTTCAAAACTGTGAAAATTAGTATTATTTTTATGATACTTTGTGAAATTCTATCTACTACCTTGAAGTGTAAGTTATATATAATATAGTCTTAGGTATTTATTTAAAAAATATAACATACCTAAATTGTAATAGAAAGGAAAAATAAATAGAACATGTTTTATAATACCCATGTCTTGATGTGGTTAAAAATATTTAATGTTTTTCAAGAATGTGTTTTAACATATATAACAAGTAAGTACATGGGTAATTTACAACACATTACAATAATTGTTTAGGTGTGATAGCAGTTTGGTACTTATGTTAACACCATACAATATTGTGCATAATCCATTATTCTAACCATTATGGATATGGGTAGTTGCAAATTGACACAGATGAGCTTATCTCTGATTCAAACACACATTCAAATGCAACATTGCTTTTGAGATGTGACATTTCCTGAAAAGTAAACTCTAGTGAGTTTACAAAAGACTATGAACCAAAATATTATCTCCTTTGGTTTTTGTATAGAAGTTATAGTTCTAGAAAATTCAGTACAAATATGGCCTCAGTACAAAATGCTCACAAAGGCCACTTCTGGTATGGAGTAAGTTTTTTAGGTGTAAATACTTTCAAGTAGGATTTTGTCTGCATGACTGTGGGTCAAGACATTAAAACTCATGAGACATCAAAACACTTTTTGTATGTCAGTGCCCTGTTGGTTGTAGGATATCTATTGTGTTTGCCACCAACATTTCAAGTCAAAGCAGAATCATTGTGGAAAATTTCCTCTCAAGTTTGAAAGTATTTTAGTGGGTATTTCCCCTTAGTGTTGTGCATCAAACACAGGTAAAGGGAATTTATTGAAAAAAAAATTTTTTTTTTTTTGGGGGGTTTTTTAAAAATAAAAAAAAGGGGGTTTTTTTAATTTTTTTTGGGGGGGGGGGGGAAAAAAAAATTTTTTTGGGGGTTTTAAAAAGGGTGGGGGGGAAAAAGGGGGGAAAAAAATTTTTTTTTTTGGGCCAAAAAATTTTTTTGGGGGAAAAAAAGGGGGGAAACAAAAAATTTTTTAAAAAAGGGATTTTTTGGGGGGTTTTTTGGAAAAATTTTTTTAAGGGGGGGAAAAAAAAAAAAGGGTTTTTTTTTTTTAAAAAAAAAAAGGGATTTTTTTAAAAATTAAAAATTTTTTTGGGGATTGGGTTGGGGTTTTTAAAATTTTAAAAGGGGTTTTTTTTTTTTAAAATTTTTTTTTTGGGAAAAAACCCGGGGAAAATTTTTTTTTTTTTCCCTTTAAAAAATTTTTTGGCCGGTTTTTTTTTTTTTTTAAAAAATTTAAAAAACCCCAAAAAAAAAAAAAATTTTTTTTTTTTAAAAAATTTTAAAAAAAAATTTTTTTGTTTTTTTTTTAAAAAATTTTTTTTAAAAAATTTACCAAAAAAATTTTGGGGGGAAAAAAAAAGGGGGGGGGGGTTTTTTTTTTGGGGGGGGGTTTTTTTTTCCCCCGGGGGTTTTTTAAAAAATTTTTTTGGGGGGTTGGTTTATTTTTTTAAATTTTTTTCCTTTTTTTTTGGAAATTTAAAAAAAAAAATTTAATTTTGTAAGGAAAATTTAGGTTTTAAATAAAAAATTAAATTTCCAAATTTTTTGGGGGGGGGGGGGCCTTAAACCAACCCCCCTTTTTTTTTTTCCCCCCCCCCTTTTTTTTTTCCCCTTTTTTTTTTTTTTTTTTTCCCCCCTTTTTTTTTTTTGGGGGGGTTTAAAATTTTTTTAAAAAAAAAAAAAATTTTTTTTTTAAAAGGTTTTTTTTTAAAAGGGGGAAAAAAAAAAATTTTTTTTTTTTCCCCCAAAAAAAGGTTTTAAAAAAAAATTTTTTCGGCAAAAATTTTTTTGGGAAAAATTTAAATTTTTTTTAAAAAAACGGGGGGAAAATTTTTTGGTTTTAAATTTAAAAAAAAATTTTTAAAAAAGGGAAAAAAAAAGGGGAAAACCCCGGGGGGCCGGGTTTTAAACCCAAAAAAAATTTTAATTTTTAAAAGGAAGAAAATTTTTTTAAAAAATTTTAAAAAAGGGGGTTTTTTTTTAAAAAAATTTTTTAAAAAAAGGGGGGGGAAGGGGGGAAAAAAAAAAATTTTTTCTTTTTTTTTTCCCCCCAAAATTTTCCCAAAAAAAAAAATTTTGGGAAAACCGGGCCCCCCAAAAAAAAATTTTCCCAAAAAAAAATTTTTTTTTGGGGAATTTAAAAAACCCCCAAAATTTAAAAAAATTTTTTGGGAAAAATTTTAAAAAAAAAAATTTAAAACCCCCCAAAACCCGGTTTTTTTTTCCCCTTTTTAAAAAAAATTTAAAAGGGAAAAAAAAAGGGGGGGGTTTAGGGGGAAAAAATTTTTTTAAGGAAAAAAAAATTTTTTCCCCCCAAATATTTAAAAACCGCCAAAAATTTTTTTTCCCAAATTTTTTGGGAAAAAAAAATTTTTTTTTTTAAAATTTTTTTTTCCTTTTTTTTTTTAAAAACCCAAAATTTTTTGGGGGAAAAAAATTTTAAAGAAAAAAAAAAAATTTTTTTTAACCCTATTTTAAATTTTTTTTTTTTAAAAAAATTTTAAAGGGGGGGGGAAAAAAAAAAGGGGGGGGGGGGTTTTTATTTAAAAATTTTTTTTTTAAAAAATTTTTTTCCGTTTTTTTAAAAAAAAAATTTTTTTTTTTTAAAAAAAATTTTTTTTTTTTTTTGGGGGGAAAAATTTTTTTCCCCCCTTTTTTTTTTAAAAAAGGGGGTTTTGGGGGGGAAAAAATTAAAGGGGAAAAATTTTAAAAAAATTTGGGGCCCCCTTTTTTTAAAAATTTTTTGGGGAAAAAACCCCTTTTTCCCCCCCGGGTTTTTAAAAACCCCCCTTTTTTTTTAAAAAAATTTTTTTTTTTAAACAAGGGGGGGGGTTTTTGGGGTTAGGGGTTTTTAAAAGCAAATGCGGGGTTTTTTTTTTAAAAAATTTTTTGGTTTTTTTTTTTGGGGTTTTTCTTTAAAAAAAAAATTTTTTATTTTTTTTTTTTTTTGGGGTTTTTGGGGGGGTTTTTTTTATTTTTTTAAATTTTTTTTCCCGGGGGTTTTGGGGTTAAATTTTTGGGGGGAAAAATTTTTCCCGGGGTTTTTTTTTAAAAATTTTTTTGGGGGAAAATGGTTTTGGGGTTTTTTTTTAAAAAATTTTTTTTTTTGGGTTAAATTTCTTTTTTTTGGGGGCCAAAAAAAAAAAAAATTTTTTTCCCCGGGGGGTTATTTTTTTTTTTTACCCCCCCCCCAAAATTTTTTTTTTGGGGTTTGTTTTGGGTTTTTTTTGGGGGGGGGTTTTTTTTTTTGGGGTTTTTTTTTTTTTTTGGGTTTTTTTAAATTTGGGCCTTTTTTTTGGGGAAGGGGGGTTTTTTTTTTTTTTCCCCTTTTTGGGTTTTTTAAAATTTTAAAAAATTTTGGTTTGGTTTTTTTTAAAAGGGTTTTTTGGGGTTTTTTGGGGTTTGGGTTTTTTTTTTCCCCAAGTTTTTAATATTTTTTTTTTTTTTTTTCTTTTTTTTTGGGGTTTTTTTTTTTTTTTTTTTTTTGGTTTTTTTTTTGGGTTTTTTTTTTTAAATTTTTTTTTTTTTTTTTTTGGTTTTTTTTTTTTTTTTAAAATTTTTTTTTTTTTTTTTTTTTGGGGTTTTCAAAAAATTTTTTTTTTTTTTTTTAAAGGCCCCAAAAAAAATTTTTGGTTTTAATTTTTTTTTTTTATGGGGGGGGTTTTTTTTTAAAAAAAAATTTTTTTTTCCCCTTTTTGGGTTTTTTTTTTTTTTCCCCTTTTTAAAAGGATCTTTTTTTTTTTTTGGGGTTTTTTTTTTTTTTAAAAAAAAAGGGGGGGGTTTTTTTTTTTTTTGGGGGGGGGGGGGGTTTCCCAAAAAGGGGGGGGGCCCCTTGGGGGGGGGGTTTGGGGGTTTGGGGGAAAACCCTTACGGGGGGGGGGTTTTTTTTTTAAAAAATTTGGGGTTTTTGGGGGATTTTTCCCTTTTTTTTGGGGGGGGTTTTTTTTTTTGGGAAAAGGTTGGGGGGGGGGGGGTTTTTTTTTTTTTTTAAAAAAAATTTTAAAAAAAAAAAAAATTTTTTTTTTTAAAAAAAAAGGGTTTTTTAAAAAAATTTTAAAAAAATTTCCTTTTGGGTTTAAAAAAGGGGGGGGGGGAAAAAAATTTTTTAAAAATTTTAAAAAAAAAAAGGGGGGGGGTTTTTTTTTATTTTTGGGTTTTTTGGTTTTTTTTTTTTCCAAAAAAAAAAAAAAAAAAAAAGGGGGGGGGGGGGAAAAAAAAGGGGGGAAAAGGTTTTTTTTTTTTTTTTGGGTTTTGGGTTTTCGGGGGAAAAGGGGGGGGGGGAAAAAAGGGGGGGGTTTTTTTTTAATGGGGGGGGAAAAAAATTTTTTTTTTTTTTTGGGGGGTTTTTTTTTTTTAAAAAAAAAGGGTAAAAAAAAATTTTTTTTAAAAATTTTTTGGGGGGGAAAAAAAAAAATTTTTTTTTTAAAAAAATTTTTATTTTTTTTAATAAAAATTTTTGGGGGGGGGGGGGAAAAAAAAAATTTTTTTAAAAATTTTTTTTTTTAAAAGGTTTTTTGGTTTTGGAAAAATTTTTCCGGGGGGTTTTGGGTTTTTTTAAAAAAAAAAAAAACCCCAAAAAAAAATTTTTGGGGGGGGGGTTTTTTTTTTTTGGGGGGGAGGGGAAAAATTTTAAAGGGTTTTTTTTTTTTTTTTAAAAGGGTTTTAAAATTTTAAAAGGGGTTTTGGTTTTTGGGGGGGGGTTTGGGGTTTTTTTTTTTTGGGGGGGGGCCCAAAATTTTTTTTTTGGGGGGAAAAAAAAATTTTTCCGGGTTTTTTCCCCTTGGGAAAGGGGGGGGGGGGGGGCCCGAAAAAAAAAAGGGGGGGGTTTTAAAAAGGGGGAAAAAAATTTAAATTTTTTTTGGGGGGGGGGGGTTGGGGGGGCCCCAAAAAAAAGGGGGGGGGAAAATTTTTTTTGGGGAGGGTTTTGGGGGAAAATTTTTGGGGGGGGGGGGGTTTTTTTTTTGGGGGGGAAAAAATTTTAAAAAATTTTTTGGGGGGGCCCCCTTGTTTTTTTTTTGGGGGCCCCCAAAAATGGGGGGAAAAAAAAAAAAATTTTTTTTCCCCTTTTTTTTTTTTTGGGGGTTTTTTTGGTTTTTGGCCAAAAAGGGGGGGGGTTTTTTGGAAAAAAAGGGAAATTTTTTTTTAAAAAAAAAAAAGGGGAAATTTTTTTTTTTTGGGGGGTTTTGGGGGGGGGTTTTTTTGGGTTTTTAAAATTTTTTTTTTTTGGGGGGGTTTAAAAATTTTTTTTTTTTAAAAAAAAACCCCTTTTAAAAATTTTTTTTTTTGGGTTTTTTTTTTTGGGTTTTTTTTAAAAAAGGAAAAAAAAAAGGGGGGAAAAAAATTTTTTTTTTTTAAAACCCCTTTCCCAAAAAAAAAAATTTTTTTAAAAAAAATTTTTTTTTTTTAAAAACCCCCCAAAAAAACCCCAAATTGGAAAATTAAAAAAAAAAAAAAATTTTTTTTTTAAAAAAAAAAAAAAAAAGGGGGGGGATTTTTTTTTAAAAAGGGAAAAACCCCCTTTTTTTTAAAACCAATTGGGGGGGGTTTTTTTTTTTTTTAAAAAAAAAATTTTTTTTGGGGTTTTTTTTGAAAAGGGGGGTTTTTTTAAAGGAAGGGTTTTTTTTTTTTTAAAATTAAATTTTTTTGGGGGGGGGGTTTTTTTTTTTTTTTTGGGGGGGTTTTTTTTTTGGGGGAATTTTTAAGGGGAAAAAGGGGGGAAAAGAAAAAAGGAAGGGGGTTTTTTGGGGGGGGGAAAAAGGGGTTTTTTTAAAAATTAAAAAAAAAGGGGGGGGTTTTTTTAAAAAAAAATTTTTTTTTTAAAAAAAAAAAGGGGGTTTAAAAAAAATTATTTTTTTAGGAAAAATTTAAAGGGGGAAAAAACCCAAAGTTTTTTTTAAAATTTTTTTTTTTTTTGGGGGTTTTTTTTTTTTTTTTTTTTAAAAAAAATTTTTTTTTAATTTTTTAAAAACAAAATTTTTTAAAAAAAAGGGGGGGAAAAAAAATTTTTTGGGGTTTTTTTTTTTAAAAATTTTTTAATGGAAAAAAAAATTTTTTTTTAAAATATTTTAAATTTTTTTAAAAAGGCCCAAATTTTTTTTCCCCCCTTGAAGGGGAAAAACCTTTTTTTTTCCGGGGTTTTTTTTTAAAAAAAAAATTTTTTTTTTTTTTTTTAAAAAAATTTTTTTTTTGGGGGGAAAAAGGGGGAAAAAATTGGGGGAATTTTTTTTTTTTTTTTTTTTTTTTTTTTTTTTTAAAATTTTAAAAAGGGGTTTTAAAATTTTTTTTTTTTTTTTTTTAAAAAAATTTTTTTTTTTTTTTTTTTCCCCTTTCCAAAAGGGGGGGGGAAAAAACCCAAAAAAATTTTTTTTTTTGGGGGGAAAAAAAATTTTTTAAAATTTAAAAAAATTTTTTTAAAAAAAATTTTTTTCCCCAAAAAAATTTAAAAATTTTTTAAAAAATTTTTTCCAATTTTTTTTTTTTTTTGGGGGGGAAAAAAAAAAAAAAAAAGGGGGTTTTTTTTTTCCTTTTTTTTGGGGGGGTTTCCCCTTTTTAAAAAAAACCCCCCCAAAAAAAAACCCCCTTTTTTAAAAAAAAGGGGGGGGTTTTTGGGGGTTTTTTTTTGGGAAAAAAAAATTTTTTTTAAAAAAAATTTTTTTAAAAAAAAAAAAATTTTTTTTGGGGGAAAAAAAAAAATTTTTTTTAAAAGGGGGGGGGGTTTTTTTTGGGTTTTTTTTAAATTTTTTTTAAAAATTTTTTTTCCCCGGGAAAAAAAAAAATTTAAAGGCCCGGGGGAATTTGGGGGTTTTTTAAAAAAATTTAAAAAAGAAAAAAAAAATTTTTAAAAAAATTTTTTGGGGCCGGGTTTTTTTTTAAAAAAAGAAAAAAAAAAAAAAATTTTTTAAAGGGGTTTTTTTTTTAAAAAAATTTTTTTAAAATTTTAAAAAAATTTAAAAAAATTTTTTTTTTTAAAAAAGTTTTTTTTTTTAAAAAAAAATTTTTTTTAAAAAAAACCTTTTTTAAAAAGGGGAAAAAAAAGAAAAAATTTTTTTTTAATTTTTTTTTCAGGGGGTTTAAAAAAGAAAAAAAAAAAAACCTTTTTTTTTGTTAAATTTTTTTTTTTTTTTTTGGGGGGGGTTTTTAAGGTTTAAAAAATTTTAAAAAATTTTAATTTTTTCCTTTTAAAAAACAAAAAGGGGAAAATTTTTTTTTAAAAAGAAAAAGGGTTGGGGAAAAAATTTCAAAAAAAATTTTTAAAAAAAAAAAAAAAAAAAAAAATTTTTCCCAAAAAAACCAATTATTTTTTTTTTTAAAAAAAAAAATTTTTTTAAAAAAATTTTTTTAAAAAAAAAAATTTTTAAATTTTTTGGAAAAAAATTTTTTTTTTTAAAAGGGTTTTTTTTTAAGGGTTTTTTTTTTTAATTTAATTTTTTTTTTTTTTTAAATTTTTTTTTAAAAAAATTTAAAAAAAAAAAAATTTTGGAAAAATTTTTTTTAAAAAATTTTTTTTTTTTAAAAAGAATTTTTTTTTTTTAAAAAAAAATTATTTTTTTTGGGGAAAAAAAAATTTAAAAAAAAAAAAATTTTTTAAAAAAAAATTTTAAAATTTCCCCCAAAAAATTTTTTTCCCCGGGGAAAAAAATTTTTGGGGGGTTTAAATTTTTTTTTTTTTTTTTCAAAAAAATTTCCTTAAACCCCCCCTTTTTTTTTTAAAAAAATTAAAAAAAATTTTTTTTGGGTTTTCAAAAAAGGGGTTTTAAATTTTGGGGTTCCAAAAAAAAAAAAGGGGGGTTTTTGGGTTTTAAAAAAGGGGTTTTTAAAAAAAAAAAAAAATTTTTTTTTTTTTAAAATTTTAACCCCCCCCCCTTTTTTTTTAAATTGGGTTTTTTTTGGGGGGTTAGGGTTTCTTTTTTAATTTTTAAAAAACCAAAAACCCTTTTTTTTTAAAAAAAAAAAAAAATTTTTTTTTTTTTTAAAATTTTAAAAAGGAAAAAATTTGGTTTTTTTTTTTTTTAAAAAAATTTTTAACCCTTTTTTAAAGGTTTTTTTAACTTTTTTGGGCCCCCCCCTTTTTTTTTTCCCCTTTAAAAAATTAAAAAATTTTTAAAAAAAATTTTTTTCCCCCCCCTTTTTTAAAAAAAAAAGGGGAAAAATTTTTTTTTTTTTTTTTTTTAAAAAAAAAATTTAAAAAAATTTTTTTAATTTTTTTTTAAGGGGGGTTTTTTTTTTAATCTTTTTTTTAAAAAAAAAAAAGGGGGGGGGGGGTTTTTTTCCCCCAAAATTTTTAAAAAAATTTTTTTAAAAAAAGGGGAAAAAGAAAAAAAAAATTTTTTAATTTTTTTGTTAATCGGGTTTTCAAAAATTTCGGGGTTTTTAATTTTTTTTTCCTTTTAAATTTTTTTTTTTTTAATTTTAATTTTAAAAAAATTTTTAAAAATTTTTTTTTTTTTGGGGTTTTTTTAAAAAAAAAAAATTTTTTTTAAATAAAAAAAAAAATTTTTTTTTTTTAAAAAAAACTTTTTTTTTTTTAAAAAAATTTTTCCCAAAAATTTTTTTTAAAGGGAAAAAAATTTTTTTTATTTTTTTTTTTAAAAATTTTTTTTTTTTTAAAAACCCCCCGGGAAAATTTTTTTTTTTTCCCCCAAAATTTTTTTTATTTTTTTTGGGGTTTTTTTTGGGTTTTTTTTTTAAAATTTTTGATTTTTGAAAAGATTTTTTTTAATTTCCAAAACCCCTTTTTTTTTTTTTTTAAAATTTTAAAACCCAAATTTTTTTTTTTCCCCCCTTTTTTTAAAAAAAATTTTTTAAAAAAAAATTTTTTTTTGGGGTTTTTTTTAAAAGGGGTTTTTTTTTTTTGGGGTTTTTCAAAAAAATTTTAAAAAAATTTTTTCCCCCAAAATTTTTAAAAAAAAAGGGAAAATTTAGGGGGAAAAAAATTTTTTTGGTTTTTCCTTTGGGGGGAAAAAAAAAAAAAAAAAAAAATTTTTTTAAATTTTAAAATTTTTTTTTAAAAAGCCCAAAAAAAAAAAATTTTTTTTTTTTAAAAAAAAAATTTTTTTGGGTTTAATTATAAAAAATTTTTTTTAAAAAAAATTTTTTTTTTTTTTCCCCCCAAAAAAAATTTTTTTTCCCAAAAAATTTTGGGGGGGTTTTTTGGGGAAGGGGAAAAAAATTTTTTTTTTTTAAAAATTTTTTTTCCCTTTTTTTAAAAAAAAAAATTTTGGTTTTTTTTTTTTTGGGGGTTTTAAAAAAATTTTGGGGGGAAAATTTTTTTTTTAAGTGGGGAAAAATTTTAAAAAAAAATTTTTTTTTGGGGTTTTTAAAAGGGGGGAAAAAAATTTTCCCCCTTTTTTTTGGGGTTTTTTTTTTTGGGGGGGGTTTTTTTAAAGGGTTTTGGGGGGTTTTTTTTTAAATTTTTTGGGTTTTTTGGTTTTTGTTTTTGGGGGGGGGGGGGGGTTTTTTTTGGGTTTTTTTAATGGGGAAAGGGGGGGGGGAAATTTTTTTGGGGTTTTTTTTTTGGGGGGAAAGGGGGGTTATTTTAAAATTTTAAAAAAAAAAATTTTGGGTTTTTTTTAAGGTTTTTTTTTTTCCCTTTTAAAATTTGATTTGGAAAAAAGGGGTTAGTTTTTTTTTTTAAGAATTTTTTAAAATTTTTCCCTT